>CANSGD010001189.1:0-402671 GCA_947645195.1 Patellifolia procumbens | reverse complement strand
AAAAAACATGTCAAGCTTTGGAATCGCTCAAAAATGTTATCCGAGCTAGGAGTAAGGCCAAAAATACGATTGGGGCCCCCATGAACCATAAACCGAGGCGAAAAATCGGACTTCAATATTTTAACTTTTTGAGCGGTCCAACCCCTTAGAAATGGTAAAAAAACATGTAAGGCTTTGGAATCGCACAAAAAAGTTATCCGAGCTAGGAGTTAGGTGAAAAATACGATTTGGGCCCCCACGAACAACGAACTGACGTGAAAAATCGGACTTCAAAATTTCCAGCTTCTGAGCGCTCTAACCCCTTAGAAAAGGTAAAAAAACATGTCAGGCTTTTTAATCGATCAAAAATGTTATCCGAGCTAGGAGTTAGGCCAAAAATACGATTTGGACCTCCACGAATAACGAACCGACGCGAAAATTCGGACTTCAATCTTTCAACTTCTGAGTGCTTGAACCCCTTAGAAATTGTAAAAAAAACATGTCTTGCTTTGGAATCGCTCAAAAATGTTATCCAAGCTAGGAGTACGCAAAAAATACGATTTTAGCCCCCACGAACAACGAATTGACACGAAAAATCGGACTTCAATATTTTAAGCTTCTAAGTGCTCGAACCCCTTTTGAAATAGTAATACAAAACATGTCATGCTTTGGAAACGCCCCTGAATGTTATCCGAGCCAGGAGTTAGGCCAAAAATACGATTAGGGCCCCCACGGACAACGAACTGATACGCAAAATCGGACTTCAATATTTTAAGCTTCTTAGTGCTCGAACCCCTTAGAAATGGTAAAAAAACATTCATGCTTTGAAATCGCTCAAAAATGTTATCTGAGCTTGGATTTAGGCCCCCATGAACAACTAAATGACACGAAAAATTGGCCTTAAATATTTTAAGCTTCTGAGCGCTCGAACCACTTAGAAATGGTTAAAAAACATGTTAGGCTTTGGAATCGCTCAAAAATGTTATCCGAGCTAGGAATTAGGCCAAAAATACGATTTGGGCCCCAAGGACAACGAACTGACGCGCAAAATCGGACTTCAATATTTTAAGCTTCTGAGTGCTCGAACCCCTTAGAAATGGTAAAAAAACATGCATGCTTTGGAATCGCTTAAAAATGTTATCCGAGCTTAGAGTTAGGCCAAAAATACGATTTGGGCCCCCACGAACAACGAACCGACGCGAAAAATTGGACTTCAATATTTTCACCTTCTGAGCTCTCGAACCACTTAGAAATGGTAAAAAAACATGTCAAGCTTTGGAATCGCACAAAAATATTATCCGAGCAAGGAGTTAGGCCAAAAATACGATTTGGGCCCACACGAACAACGAAACGACGTGAAAATTCGGACTTCAATATTTGCAGCTTCTGAGCGCTAGAACCATTTAGAAATGGTAATAAAAACATGTCATGCTTTGGATTCGCTCAAAAATGTTATCCGAGCTAGGACTTAGGCGAAAATACGATTTAGACCCCACGAACAAAGAACCGTCGCGAACAATCGGACTTCAATATTTTAAGCTTCTGAGCGCTCGAACCCCTTAGAAATGGTAAAAAACATGTCAGGCTTTGGAACCGCTAAATAATGTAATCCGAGTTTTGAGTTAGGCCAAACATACGATTTGGGCCTCCAAAAACAACGAACCGACGCGAAAATTCGGACTTCAATCTTTCAACTTATGAGTGCTTGAACCCCTTAGATTTAGTAATAAAACATATCTGGCTTTGGAATCGCTCAAAAATGTTATCCGAGTTAGGAGTTAGGCAAAAAATACGATTTTGGCCCCGACGAACAACGAACCGACGGGAAAAAGAGGACTTCAATATTTTAATCTTCTGAACGCTCGAACCCCTTAGAAATGGTAAATAAAAACATGTCACGCTTTGGAATCGCTCAAAAATGTTATCTGAGCTAGGAGTTAGGCCAAAAATACGATTTGGGCCCCCACGAACAACAGGACTGACGCGAAAAGTTGGACTTCAATATTTTCAGCTTCTGAGCGCTCGAACCCCTTAGAAATGCTATAGAAAACATGTCAGGCTTTGGAATCGCACAAAAATGTTATCCGAGCAAGGAGTTAGGCCAAAAATACGATTTGGGCCCCTACGAACAACGAACCGACGTGAAAAATCGGAATTCAATATTTTCAGCTTCTGAGCGCTAGAACCCTTTAGAAATGGTAAAAAAAACATGTCAGGCTTTGGAATCGCTCAAAAATGTTCTCCGAGCTAGGAGTTAGGCAAAAAATATGATTTAGGCCCCCACGCACAACGAACCGATGCGAAAAATTGAACTTCAATATTTTAAGCTTCGAGCGCTCCAACCCCTTAGAAATTGTGAAAAAAACATATTAGGCTTTGGAATCGCACAAAAATGTTATCCGAGATTGGAGTTAGGCAAAAAATACGATTTGGGCCCCACGAACAACGAACCGACGTGAAAATTCGGACTTCAAAATTTGCAACTTCTAAGCGCTAGAAACCTTTAGAAATGGTAAAAAAAAACATGTCAGGCTTTTGAGTCGCTCAAAAATGTTATCCGAGCGAGGAGTTAGGCCAAAATACGATTTAGACCCCACGAACAAAGAACCGTCGCGAAAAATCGGACTTCAATATTTTAAGCTTCGAGCGCTCGAACCCCTTAGAAATGGTAAAAAAACATGCCTGGCTTTGGAATCGCTCAAAAATGTTATCTGAGCTAGGAGTTAGGTGAATAATACGATTTCGGCCCCCACGAAAAACGAACCGACTTGAAAATTCGGACTTCAATTTTTTCCGCTTTTGAGCTCATGAACCCCTTAGAGATGGTAAAAAATATATCGGGCTTTGGAATCGCTCAAAAATGTTTTCCGAGCTAGAAGGTAGGCCAAAAATACGATTGGGACCCCCACGAACAACGAACCGACGCGAAAAAATCGGACTTCAATATTTTAAGCTTTTGAGTGCTCCAACCCCTTAGAAATTGTTAAAAAAAACATATTAGGCTTTGGAATTGCACAAAAATGTTACCCGAGCTAGGAGTTAGGCAAAAAATACGAATTGGGCCCCCACGAACAACGAACCGACGTGAAAAATCGGACCTCAAAATTTCCAGCTTCTGAGCGCTAGAACCCCTTAGAAATGGTAAAAAACATGTCAGGCTTTGGAACCGCTAAATAATGTAATCCGAGCTTTGAGTTAGGCCAAACATACGATTTGGGCCTCCACGAACAACGAACCGACGCGAAAATTCGAACTTCAATCTTTCAACTTCTGAGTGCTTGAACCCCTTAGAAATGGTAATAAAACATATCTGGCTTTGGAATCGCTCAAAAATGTTATCTGAATTAGGAGTTAGGCCAAAAATACGATTTTGGCCCCGACGAACAACGAACCGACGGGAAAAAGCGGACTTCAATATTTTAAGCTTCTGAACGCTCGAACCCCTTAGAAATAATAAAAAAACATGTCAGGCTTTGGAATCGCTCAAAAATGTTATCTGAGCTCGGAGTTAGGCCAAAAATACGATTTAGGCCCCCAGGAACAACGAACTGACGCGAAAAGTTGGACTTCAATATTTTCAGCTTCTGAGCGCTCGAACCCCTTATAAATGCTACAGAAAACATGCCAGGCTTTGGAATCGCACAAAAATGTTATCCGAGCAAGGAGTTAGGCCAAAAATACGATTTGGGCCCCTACGAACAACGAACCGACGTGGAAATTCGGAATTCAATATTTGCAGCTTCTGAGCGCTAGAACCCTTTAGAAATGGTAAAAAAGCATGTCAGTCTTTGGAGTCGCTAAAAAATGTTATCCGAGCTAGGAGTTCGGCCAAAAATACGATTTAGACCACACGAACAAAGAACCGTCGCGAAAAATCGGACTTCAATATTTTAAGCTTCTGAGCGCTCGAACCCCTTAGAAATGGTTACAAAACATGTCTGGCTTTGGAATCGCGCAAAAATGTTATCTGAGCAAGGAGTTTGGCAATAATACGATATTGAGCCTCCACGAAAAACGAACCAACGCGAAAAATCGAACTTCAATTTATTCCGCTTCTGAGCTCATGAACCCTTTAGAGATGGTAAAAAAACATGTCAATCTTTGGAATCGCTCAAAAATGTTCTCCGAGCTAGGAGTTAGGCCAAAAATAAGATTTGGGCCCCCACGAACAACGAACCGACGCGAACAATCGGACTTCAATATTTTAAGCTTCTGAGCGCTCCAACTCCTTAGAAATTGTTAAAAAAAACATATTAGGCTTTGGAATCGCCCAAAAATGTTATCCGAGCTAGGAGTTAGGCCAAAAATCCGATTTGGCCCCCATGAACAACGAACCGACGTGAAAAATCGGACTTCAAAATTTCCAGCTTCTGAGCGCTCGAACCCCTTAGAAATGGTAAAAAAACATGTCTGGCTTTGGAATCGCTCAAAAATGTTATCCGAGCTAGGAGTAAGGAAAAAAATACCATTTTAGCCCCCACGAACAACGAACTGACGCGAAAATTCGGACTTCAATTTTTCAGTTCTGAGTGCTTGAACCCCTTAGAAATGGTAAAAAATCATGTCTGGCTTTGGAATCGCTAAAAAATGTTATCCGAGCTAGGAGTAAGGCCAAAAATACCATTTTAGCCCCCACGAACAACGAACTGACGCGATAAATCGGACTTCAATATTTTAAGCTTCTTAGTGCTTGAACCCCTTAGAAATGGTAAAACAAAACATGTCATGCTTTGGAAATGCTCCTAAATGTTATCCGAGTTAGGAGTTAGGCCAAAAATACGATTTGGGCCCCCACAAACAACGAACCAACGCGAAAAATCGCACTTTAATAATTTAAGCTGCTGATCGCTCGAACCCCTTAGAAATGGTAAAAAATCATCTCAGGCTTTGGAATCGCACAAAAATGTTGTCTGAGCTAGGATTTAGGCCAATAATACGTTTTGGGCCCCCTCGAAAAACGAACCGACGCGAAAAATTGGACTTCAATATTTTCAGCTTCTGAGCGCTCGAACGCCTTAGAAATGGTAAAAAAAACATGTCAGGCTTTGGAATCGCTCAAAGATGTTATCCGAGCTAGGAGTTCAGCCAAAAATACGATTTGGGCCTCCTTGAAAAACGAACCGACGCGAAAATTCGGACTTAAATTTTTTGCCGCTTCTGAGCTCATGAATCCCTTAGTTATGGTAAAAAAACATGTCAGGCTTTGGAATCTCTCAAAAATGTTCTCCAAACTAGGAGTTAGGCCAAAAATATGATTCGGGCCACCACGAACAACGAACTGACGTGAAAAATTGAACTTCAAAATTTCCAGCTTCTGAGCGCTCGAACCCCTTAGAAATGGTGAAAAAACATGTCAGGCTTTGGAATCGCTCAAAAATGTTATCTCAGCAAGGAGTTAGGCCAATAATACGATTTGGGCCCCCACGAACAACGAACCGACGCGAAAAATCGGACTTAAATTTTTTCCGCTTCTCAGCTCATGAACCCCTTAGAGATGGTAAAAAATATGTCAGGCTTTGGAATCGCTCAAAAATATTCTCCGAGCTAGGAGTTAGTCCAAAAATACGATTGGGGCCCCCAAGAACAACGAACCGACGTGAAAAAATCGGACTTCAATATTTTAAGCTTTTGAGCGCTCCAACCCCTTAGAAATTGTTAAAAAAAACATATTAGGCTTTGGTATCGCTTAAAATTTTACCCAAGCTAGGAGTTAGGCAAAAAATACGAATTGGGCCCCCACGAACAACGAACCGACATGAACAATCGGACCTCAAAATTTCCAGCTTCTGAGCGCTAGTACCCCTTAGAAATGGTAAATAACATGTCAGGCTTTGGAACCGCTAAATAATGTTATCCGAGCTTTGAGTTAGGCCAAAAATACGATTTGGGCCTCCCCGAACAACGAACCGACGCGAAAATTCGGACTTCAATCTTTCAACTTCTGAGTGTTTGAACCCCTTAGAACTTGTATAAAAACATATCTGACTTTGGAATCGCTCAAAAATGTTATCCGAGTTAGGAGTTAGGCCAAAAATACGATTTTGGCCCCGACGAACAACGAACCGACGGGAAAAAGCGGACTTCAATATTTTAAGCTTCGAACGCTCGAACCCCTTAGAAATTCTTAAAAAAACAAGTCAGGCTTTGGAATTGCTCAAAAATGTTATCTGAGCTAGGAGTTAGGCCAAAAATACGATTTGGGCCCCCACGAACAACGAACTGACGCGAAAAATTGGACTTTAATATTTTCAGCTTCAAAGCGCTCGAACCCCTTAGAAATGCTAAAGAAATCATGTCAGGCTTTGGAATCGCACAAAAATGTTATCCGAGCAAGGAGTTAGGCTAAAAATACGATTTGGGCCCTACGAACAACGAACCAACGTGAAAATTCGGACTTCAATATTTGCAGCTTCTGAGCGCTAGAACCCTTTAGAAATGGTAAAAAAGCATGTCAGTCTTTAGAGTCGCTCTAAAATGTTATCCGAGCTAGGAGTTCGGCCAAAAATACGATTTAGACCCCACGAACAAAGAACCGTCGCGAAAAATCGGACTTCAATATTTTAAGCTTCGAGCGCTCGAACCCCTTAGAAACGGTAAATAAACATGCCTGGCTTTGGAATCGCTCAAAAATGTTATCTGAGCTAGGAGTTAGGACAAAAATATGATTTGAGCCCCCACGAACAACGAACTGACACGAAAAATCGGACTTTAATATTTTAAGCTTCTGAGCGCTCGAACCCCTTAGAAATGGTAAAAAAACATCTTAGGATTTGGAATCGCACAAAAATGTTATCTGAGCTAGTAATTAGGCCAATAATACGATTTGGGCCCCTACGAAAAACGAACAGATGCGAAAAATCGGACTTAATATTTACAGCTTCTGGGCGCTCGAACCCTTAGAAATGGTAAAAAAAAAACATGTCAGGCTTTGGAATCGCTCAAAAATGTTATCCGAGCTAGGAGTTCAGCCAAAAATACGATTTGGGCGTCCATGAAAAACGAACCGACGCGAAAAATCGGACTTCAATTTTTTCCGCTTCTCGAGCTCTTGAACCCCTTAGAGATGGTAAAAAAACATGTCAGGCTTTGGAATCGCTCAAAAATGTTCTCCGAGCTAGGAGTTAGGCCAAAAATAAGATTCGGGCCCCCACCAACAACGAACCGACGCGAAAAATCGGACTTCAATATTTTAAGCTTCTGAGCGCTCCAACCCCTTAGAAATTGTTAAAAAAAAACTTATTAGGCTTTGGATTCGCACAAAAATGTTATCCGAGCTAGGAGTTAGGCCAAAATTCCGATTTGGGCCCCCATGAACAACGAACCGACGTGAAAAATCGGAAATCAAAATTTCTAGCTTCTGAGCGCTCGAACCCCTTAGAAATGGTAAAAAAACATGGCAGGCTTTGGAATCGCTCAAAAATGTTGTCCGAGCTAGGTGTTAGGCCAAAAATACGATTTGGGCCCCTACGAACAACGAACCGACGTGAAAATTCGGACTTCAATATTTGCAGTTTCTGAGCGCTAGAACCCTTTAGAAATGGTAAAAAGGCATGTCAGTCTTTGGAGTCACTCAAAAATGTTATCCGAGCTAGGAGTTCGGCAAAAATACGATTTAGACCCCACGAACAAAGAACCGTCGCGAAAAATCGGACATCAATATTTTAAGCTTCTGAGCGCTCGAACCCCTTAGAAACGGTAAATAAACATGCCTGGCTTTGGAATCGCTGAAAAATGTTATCTGAGCTAGGAGTTAGGCCAAAAATATGATTTTAGCCTCCACGAAAAACGAACCGACGCGAAAAATCGGACTTAATATTTTCAGCTTCTGGGCGCTCGAACCCCTTAGAAATGGTAAAAAAACATGTCAGGCTTTGGAATCGCTCAAAAATGTTATCAGAGCTAGGAGTTAGGCCAAAAATACGATTTGGGCCCCCACGAACAACGAACTGACGCGAAAAATTGGACTTCAATATTTTCAGCTTCTGAGCGCTCAAACCCCTTAGATATGCGAATAAAACATGTCAGGCTTTGGAATCGCACAAAAATGTTATCCGAGCAAGGAGTTAGGCCATAAATACGATTTCGGCCCCTACGAACAACGAACCGACGTGAAATTTCAGACTTAAATATTTTAAGCTTCTGAGTACTTGAACCCCTTACAAATGGTAAAAAAAACATGTCAGGCTTTGGAATTGCTCAAAAATGTTATCCCAGCTAGGAGTTAGGCCAAAAATATGATTTGAGCCCCCACGAACAACAAACTGACACGAAAAATCGGACTTTAATATTTTAACCTTCTGAGCACTCGAACCCCTTAGAAATGGTAAAAAAACATGTGAGGCTTTGGAATCGCTCAAAAATGTTATCCGAGCTAGGAATTAGGCCAAAAATAAGATTTGGGCCCCCACGGACAACGAATTGTCGCGCAAAATCGGACTTCAATATTTTAAGCTTCTGAGTGCTCGAACCCCTTAGAAATGGTAAAAAAAACATGCATGCTATGGAATCGCTCAAAAATGTTATCCAAGCATGGAGTTAGGCCAAAAATACGATTTGGGCCCCCACGAATAACGAACAGACGCGAAAAATTGGACTTCAATATTTTCACCTTCTGAGCGCTCGAACCACTTAGAAATGGTAAAAAAACATGTCAGGCTTTGGAATCGCACAAAATATTACCCGAGCAAGGAGTTAGGCCAAAAATACGATTTGGGCACCCACGAACAACAGACCGACGTGAAAATTCGGACTTCAATATTTGCAGCTTCTGAGCGCTAGAACCATTTAGAAATGGTAAAAAAACATGTCAGCCTTCGAAGTCGCTCAAAAATGTTATCCGAGCTAGGAGTTAGGCCAAAAATACGATTTAGACCCCACGAACAAAGAACCGTCGCGAAAAATCGGACTTCAATATTTTAAGCTTATGAGCGCTCGAACCCCTTAGAAATGGTAAAAAAACATGCATGGCTTTTGAATCGCTCAAAAATGTTATCTGAGCTAGGAGTTAGGCCAATAGTACGATTTGGGCCCCCACGAAAAACGATCCGATGCGAAAAATCGGACTTCAATATTTTCATTTCTTAGCGCTCGAACCCCTTAGAAATGGTAAAAAAACATTTCAGGCTTTGGAATCGCTCAAAAATGTTATCCGAGCTAGGAGTTCGGCCAAAAATACGATTTGGGCCTCCATGAAAAACGAACCGACGCGAAAAATCGGAGTTCAATTTTTTCCGCTTCTGAATTCATGAACCCCTTAGAGATGGTACAAAATATGTCAGGCTTTGGAATCGCTCAAAAATGTTCTCCGAGCTAGTAGTTAGGCCAAAAATACGATAGGGGCCCCCACGAAAAACGAACCGACTCGAAAAAATCGGACTTCAATATTTTAAGCTATTGAGCGCTCCAATCCCTTACAAATTGTTGAAAAAAACATCTTAGGCTTTGGAATCGCACAAAAATGTTATCCGAGCTAGGAGTTAGGCCAAATATACGATTTGGGCCCCCACGAACAACTAACCGACACCAAAAATTGGACTTCAAAATTTCTAGCTTCTGAACGCTCGAACCCCTTAGAAATGGTAAAAAAACATGTCAGGATTTGGAATCGCTCAAAAATGTTATCTGAGCTACGAGTTAGGCTAAGAATACGATTTGGGCCCCCACGAACAACGAACTGACGCGAAAAATTGGACTTCAATATTTTCAGATTCTGAGCGCTCGAACCCCTTAGAAATGCTAAAAAAAACATGTCAGGCTTTGGAATAGCACAAAAATGTTATCCGAGAAAGGAGTTAGGCCAAAAATACGATTTTGGCCTCTACGAACAACGAACCAACGTGAAAATTCGGACATCAATATTTGCAGCTTCTGAGCGCTAGAACCCTCTAGAAATGGTAAAAAAAAATGTAAGCCTTGTGAGTCGCTCAAAAATGTTATCCGAGCTAGGAGTTAGGCAAAAAATACAATTTAGACCCCACGAACAAAGAACCGTCGCGAAAAATCGGACTTCAAGATTTTCAGCTTCTAAGCGCTCGAACACCTTAGAAATGGTAAAAAAAACATGTCAGACTTTGGAATCGCTCAAAAATGTTATCCGAGTTAGGAGTTCGGCCAAAAATACGATTTGGGCCTTTATGAAAATCGAACCGACGCGAAAAATCGAACTTCAATATTTTAAGCTTCTGAGCGCTCCAACCCCTTAGAAATTTATAAAAAAAAACAAATTAGGCTTTGGAATCGCACAAAAATGTTATCCGAGCTAGGAGTTAGGCCAAAAACACGATTTTTGCCCCCACGAACAACGAACTGACGTGAAAATTCGGACTTCAAAATTTCCAGCTTCTGAGTGCTCGAACCCCTTAGAAATGGTAAAAAAAAATTGTCAGGCATTGGAATCGCACAAAAATTTTATCCGAGCTAGGAGTTATGCAAAAAATACGATTTGGGCCTCCACGAACAACGAACCGTCGCGAAAATACGGACTTCAATCTCTCTCTACTTCTGATTGCTTGAACCCCTTAGAAATTGTAAAAAAAAACATGTATGGCTTTGGAATCGCTCAAAAAAATTATCAGAGCTAGGAGTAAGGCGAAAAATACGATTTGGGCCCCCACGAACAACGAACTAACGCGAAAAATCGGACTTCAATATTTTAAGCTTCTGAGTGCTCGATCCCCTTAGAAATGGTAAAAAAAACATGTCATGCTTTGGAAACGCTCAAAAATGATATCTGAGCTAGGAGTTAGGCAAAAGATACGATTTGGGCACCCACGAACAACGAACCAACGCGAAAAATCGGACTTTAACAGTTTAAGTTTCTGAGCGCTCGAACCCCTTAGAAATGGTAAAAAAACATGTCAGGCTTTGCAATCGCACAAAAATAATATCCGAGCTATGAGTTAGGCCAAAAATATGATTTGGGCCCCTACGAACAACGAACCGACGTCAAAATTCGGACTTCAATATTTGCAGCTTCTGAGCGCGAGAACCCTTTAGAAATGGTAAAAATAAACATGTCAGTAATTGGAGTCGCTCAAAAATGTTATCCGAGCTAGGAGTTGGGCCAAAAATACGATTTAGACCCCACAAACAAAGAACCGTCGCGAAAAATCGGACTTCAATATTTTAAGATTTTGAGGGCTCGAACCCCTTAGAAATGGTAAAAAAGCATGTCTGGCTTTGGAAACGCTGAAAAATGTTATCCGAGCTAGGAGTTAGGCAAAAAATACGATTTGGGCACCCACGAACAACGAACAAACGCGAAAATTCGGACTTCAATATTTTAAACTTCTGAGCACTCGAACCCCTTAGAAATGGTAAAATAACATGTCAGGCTTTGGAATCGCACAAAAATATTATCCTAGCTAGGAGTTAAGCCAAAAATACGATTTGGGCCTCAACGAACAACGAACCGACGCGAAAAATTGGAATTCAATATTTTCAGCTTCTAAGCACTCGAACCCCTTAGAAATGGTAAAAAACACATGTTAGGCTCTGGAATCGCTCAAAAATGTTATCCGAGCTAGAAGTTAGGCCAAAAATACGATTTGGGCCTCCATGAACAACGAATCGACAAGAAAATCGGACTTCAATATTTTCCGCTTCTGAGCTCATGAACCCCTTTGAAATTGTAAAAAACAAATGACAAGCTTTGGAATCTCTATAAATTGTTCACTAAGGTTTGAATTAGGCCAAAAATACAATTGGGGCCCCCACGAATAACGAACCGACGGGAAAAATCAGACTTTAATATTTTAATCTTCTGAGCGCTCGAACCCCTTAGAAATTGGTAAAAAAACATATTAGGCTTTGGAATCGCATAAAAATGTTATCCGAGCTAGGAGTTAGGCCAGAAATACGATTTGCGCCCCCACAAACAACGAAACGACGTGTAAAATCGGACTTCAAAATTTCTAGGTTCTGAGCGCTCGAACCCCTTAGAAATGGTAAAAAACACATTTCAGGCTTTGGAATCGCTCAAAAATGTTATCCGAGCTAGGAGTTAGGCCAAAAATACGATTTGGGCCCCCACGAACAACGAACCAACGCGAAAAATTGGACTTTAATATTTTACGCTTCGGAGCGCTCGAACCCCTTTGAAATGGTAAAAAAAACATGTCAGGCTTTGGAATCGCACGAAAATGTTATCCGAGCTAGGAGATAGGCCAAAAATACGATTTGGGCCCAACGAACAACGAACCGACGCAAAAAATTGGAGTTCAATATATCCAGGTTTTGAGCGCTCGAAACACTTAGAAATGGTGTCAGACTTTGGAATCGCTCAAAAATGTTATATGAGCCTGAAGTTAGGCCAAAAATCCGATTTGAACTCACAAGAACAAAGAACCGACGCGAAAAATCGAACTTGAATATTTTCATTTTTTGAGCGCTCTTAGAAATTGAAAAAAACTTGTCAGGCTTTGGAAGCGCTCAAAAATGTTATCTGAGCTAGGAGTTAGGCCAAAAATACGATTTGGGCCCCCCACGAACAACGATCAGGCGCTAAAAATCGGACTTCACTATTTTCAGCTTCTAAGCGCTCGAACCCCTTAGAAATGGTAAAAAAACATGCCAGGCTTTGCAATCGCTCAAAAATGTTATCCGAACTAGGAGTTAGGCCAAAAATTCGATTTGGGCCTCCATGAACAACGAACTGACGCGAAAAATAGGACTTCAATATATTCCGCTTCTGCGCTCATGAACCCCTTAAAAATTGTAAAAAAACATGTCATTCTTTGGAATCGCTCAAAAAATGTTCCCCGAGCTAGGAGTTAGGCCAAAAATACGATTTGGGCCCCAACGAACAACGAACAGACGCGAAAAATTGGACTTCAATATTTTCTGTTTCCGAGCGCTCGAACCCCTTTTAAATGGTAAAAAAAACATGTCAGGCTTTGGAATCGCTCAAAAATGTTATCTAAACCTAGAGTAAGGCCAAAAATACTATTTGGACTCCCAAGAATACAGAACCGACGCGAAAAATCGAACTTTAATATTATAATTTTTGAGCGCTTGAACCCCTTAAAAATTGTAAAAAAACATGTCTTGCTTTGGAATCGCTCAAAAATGTTATCTGAGCTAGGAGTCAGGCCAAAAAATACGATTTGGGGCCCCACGAACAATGAACCGGCGTGAAAAATCGTACTTCAATATTTTCAGCTTCTAAGCGCTCGAACCCCTTAGAACTGGTAAAAAACACATGTCAGGCTCTTGAATCGCTCAAAAATGTTATCCGAGCTAGAAGTTAGGCCAAAAATACGATTTGGGCCTCCATGAACAACGAATCGACAAGAAAATCGGACTTCAATATTTTCCGCTTCTGAGCTCATGAACCCCTTTGAAATTGTAAAAAAAACATGTCAGGCTTTGGAATCGCTCAAAAATGTTTTCTTAGGTAGGAGTTAGGCCAAAAATACGATTGGGACCCCCACGAATAACGAAACGACGGGAAAAATCGGACTTCAATATTTTAAGCTTCGGAGCGCTCGAACCCCTTAGAAATTGTTAAAAAAACATATTAGGATTTGGAATCGCACAAAAATGTTATCCGAGCTATGAGTTAGGCCAAAAATACGATTAAGGCCCCCACGAACAAGGAACCGACGTGAAAAATCGGACTTCAAAATTTCTAGGTTATGAGTGCTCGAACCCCTTAGAAATGGTAAAAAAAAAACATTTCAGGCTTTGGAATCGCTCAAAAATGTTATCGGAGCTAGGAGTTAGGCCAAAAATACGATTTGGGCCCCCACGAACAACGAACCAACGCGAAAAATGGGACTTTAATATTTTAAGAATCTGAGCGCTCGAACCCCTTAGAAATGGTAAAAAAAACTTGTTAGGCTTTGGAATCGCACAAAAATGTTTTCCGAACTAGGAGTTAGGCCAAAAATACGATTTGGGCCCCCACAAACAATTAACCGATGTGAAAAATAGGAGTTCAATATTTCCAGGTTTTGAGCGCTCGAAACCCTTAGAAATGGTAAAAAAAACATGTCAGACTTTGGAATCGCTCAAAAATGTTATCCGAGCTAGGAGTTAGGCCAAAAATACGATTTGGGTCTCCACGAACAACGAATCGACGCGAAAATTCGGACTTCAATCTTTCAACTTCTGAGTGCTCGAACCCCTTAGAAATGGTAAAAAAAACATGTCATGCTTTGGAATCGCTCAAAATGTTATCCGAGCTAAGAGTTAGGCAAAAAATACTATTTGGTCCCCCACGAACAACGAACCAACGTGAAAAATAGGAATTCAATATTTTCAACTTCTGAGTGCTCAAACCCCTTAGAAATGGTAAAAAAAACATGTCTGCCTTTTGAATCGCTCAAAAATGTTATCCGAGGTAGGAGTTAGGCCAAAAATTCGATTTGCGCCTCCATGAAAAAAAACTGACGCAAAAAATCGGACTCCAATATTTTAAACTTCTGAGCTCACGAACCCCTTAAAAATGGTAAACAAAACATGTCAGGCTTTGGAATCTCACAAAAATCGTATCCGAGCAAGGAGTTTGGCCATAAATACGATTTTGGTTCCCACGAACAAAGAACAAACGAGAAAAATCAGACTTCAATATTTTCAGCTTCTGAGCGCTCGAAACCCTAAGAAATGGTAAAAAAAAACATGTCAGGCTTTGCAATCGCTCAAAAATGTTATCCGAATTAGGAGTTAGGCCAAAAATACTATTTGGGCCCCAACAAACAACGAACTGACGCGAAAAATCGGACTTCAATATATAAAGTTTCTGAGTACTCGAACCCCTTAGAAATGGTAAAAAAACATTATAGGCTTTGGAATCGCACAAAAAAGTTATTCGAGCTAGGAGTTACGCCAAAAATACGATTTAGGCCCCTAGAAACAACAAAGCAACGCGAAAAATTGGACTTAAATATTTTAAGCTTCTAAGCGCTCGAACCCCTTAGAA
This sequence comes from Patellifolia procumbens, assembly GCA_947645195.1. Lineage (NCBI taxonomy): Eukaryota > Viridiplantae > Streptophyta > Magnoliopsida > Caryophyllales > Amaranthaceae > Patellifolia > Patellifolia procumbens. The sequence continues at coordinate 387,772 of CANSGD010001189.1, read as the reverse complement.
ATGGTAAATAAACATGTCAGGCTTTGGAATCGCTCAAAAATGTTATCCGAGCCTGGATTTAGGCCAAAAATACGATTTTGACCCCACGAACAAAGAACCGATGCGAAAAAACGGACTTTAATATTTTCGGCTTCTGAACGCTCGAACCACTTAGAAATTGTAACAAAACATGTTAGGCTTTGGAATAACTAAAAATGTTATCTGAGCTAGGAGTTAGGCCATAAATACGATTTGGGCCCCCACAAACAATGAACCGTCGTGAAAAATAGGAATTCAATATTTTCAGTTTCTTAGTGCTCGAACCCCTTAGAAATGGTAAAAAAAAACATGTCAGGCTTTGGAATCGCTCTAAAATGTTATCCGAGCCGGAGTTAGGCCAAAAATACGATTTAGACCCCCACCAACAAAGAATCGACGCGAAAAATCGGACTTTATTATTTTCAACTTCTGAGCGCTCGAACCCCTTAGAAATGGTAATAAAACATGTCAGGCTTTGGAATCGCACAAAAATGTTATCCGAGGAAGGAGTTAGGCCAATAATACGATTTGGGCCCCCACAAACAACGAACCGACGTGAAAATTCGGACTTCAATATTTGCAGCTTCTGGGCGCTAGAACCTTTTAGAAATAGAAAAAAAACATGTCAATATTTGGAGTCGCTCAATAATGTTATCCGAGCTAGGAGTTAGGCAAAAAATACGATTTGGGCCCCACGAACAAAGAACCGTCGCGAAAAACCGGACTTCAATATTTTCAACTTTTGAGTGCTCGAACCCCTTAGAAATGGTAAAAAAAACATGTCAGGCTTTGGAATCGCTCAAAAATGTTATCCGAGCTGGGAGTTAGGCCAAAAATACGATTTGGGCCTCCATGAACAACGAACTGACTCGAAAAATCGAAACTCAATTTTTTCTCTGAGTTCACGGACCACTTAGAGATGATAAAAAACATGTCAGGCTTTGGAATCGCTCAAAAATGTTCTCCGAGCTAGGAGGCAGGCCAAAAATACGATTGGGGCCCCCACGTATAACGAACCGACGCGAACAATCGGAATTCAATATTTCAAGCTTCTGAGCGCTCCAACCCCTTAAAAATTGTAAAAATAAACATATTAGGCTTTGGAATCGCACAAAAATATTTTCCTAGCTAGGAGTTAGACCAAAAATACAATTTGGGCCCCCACGAACAAGTAACCGACGTGAAAAATCGGACTTCAAAATTTCCAGGTTCTGAGCGCTCGAACTCCTCAGAAATGGTAAAAAAACATGTCAGGCTTTGGAATCGCTCAAAAATGTTATCCGAGCTAGGAGTTAGGCCAAAAGTACGATTTGGGCCTCCACGAACAACGAACCGACGCGAAAATTCGGACTTCAATCTTTCAACTTCTGAGTGCTCGAACCCTTAGAAATGGTAAAAAATACATGTCATGCTTTGGAATCGCTCAAAATGTAATCCGAGCTAAGAGTTAGGTCAAAAATACTATTTGGGCCCCCACGAACAACGAACCGACGCGAAAAATAGGAATTCAATATTTTCAACTTCTGAGCACTCAAACCCCTTAGAAATGGTAAAAAAAACATGTCTGGATTTGGAATCTCTCAAAAATGTTATCCGTGGTAGGAGTTTGGCCAAAAATACGATTTGGGCCCCTAGAAACAACGAACCAACACGAAAAATCGGAATAAAATATTTTTAGCTTCTGAGCGTTCGAATCCCTTAGAAATGGTAAAAAAAAGATGTCAGGCTTTGGAATCGCTCAAAAATGTTATCTAAGATAGGAGTTAGGCCAATAATACAATTTGGGACCCCACGAAAAACGAACCGACGCGAAAAACTGTACTTTAATATTTTCAGCTTCTGAGCGCTCGACCCCTTAGAAATGGTAAAAATAAAACATGTCAGGCATTGTAATCGCTCAAAAATATTATCCGAGTAGGGAGTTAGGCCAAAAATACAATTTGGGCCACCATGAACAACGAAATGACACGAAAAATCGGACTTCAATATTTTAAGCTTCTGAGCGCTCCAACCCCTTAGAAATTGTTTAAAAAAAACATATTTGGCTTTGGAAATCAAGAAAATGTTATCCGAGCTAGGAGTTAGGCCAAAAATACGATTTGGGCCCCCACGAACAACGAACCGACGTGAAAAAACGGACTTCAAAATTTCCAGCCTCTGAACGATCGAACCCCTTAGAAATGGTAAAAAAAACAGGTCAGGCTTTGGAATCGCTCAATAATGTTATCCGAGCTAGGAGTTAGGCCAAAAATAATATTTGGGCATCCAAGAACAAGGAACCGAAGCGAAAATCCGGACTTCAATCTTTCAACTTCTGAGTGCTTGAACCCCTTAGAAATGGTAATAAAAACATGGCTGGCTTTGGAATCGCACAACGAACCGACCCAAAAAATCGGACTTCAATATTTTTAGCTTCTGAGCACTCGTACCCCTTAGAAATTGTTAAAAGAAACATATTAGGCTTTGGAATCGCACAAAAATGTTATCCGAGCTAGGAGTTACGCCAAAAATACCAATTGGGCCCCCACGAACAACGAACCGACGTGAAAAATGGGACTTTAAAATTTCCAACTTTTGAGCGCTCGAACCCTTTAGAAATTGTAAAAAAACATGTCAGGCTTTGGAATCGCTCAAAAATGTTATCCGAACTAGGAGTTAGGCCAAAAATACGATTTCGGCATCCACGAACAACGAACCGACGCGAAAAGTCGGACTTCAATATTTTAAGCTTCTAAGCTCACGAACCCCTTAAAAACGGTAAATAAAACATTTCAGGCTTTGGAATCTCACAAAAATGTTATCTAAGCTAGGAGTTTGCCCAATAATACGATTTGGGCCCCCACGAAAAACGAACTGACGCGAAAAACTGGACTTCAATATTTTCAGCTTCTGAGCGGTCGAACCCCTTAGAAATGGTAAAAAAAAACATGTCAGGCTTTGGAATCGCTCAAAAATGTTATCTGAGCTAGGAGTAAGGCCAAAAATACGACTTGACCGAAACGACGTGAAAAATCGGAATTAAATATTTTAAGCTTCTGAGCGCTCGAACCCCTTAGAAATGGTAAAAAAACATGTTAGGCTTTGGAATCGCTCAAAAATGTTATCCGAGCTAGGATTTAGGCCAAAAATACGATTTAGGCCTCCATGAACAACGAACTGACGCGAAAAATCGGACTTCAATTTTTTCCGCTTCTGAGCTTAGGAATCACTTGGAGATGGTAAAAAAACATGAAAGTGTTTGGAATCGCTCAAAAATGTTCTCCGAGCTAGGAGTTAGGCCAAAAATACGATTGGGGCCCCCACGAACAACGAACCGACGCGAAAAATTGGACTTCAATATTTTCATCTTCTGAGCGCTCGAAACCCTAAGAAATGGTAAAAAAACATGTCAGGCTTTGGAATCGCTCAAAAATGTTATCCGAGCTAGGAGTTAGGCCTAAAATACTATTTGGGCCCCCACGAACAACGAACTGACGTGAAAAATCGAACTTCCAAATTTCCAGCTTCTAAGCGCTCGAACCCCTTAGAAATGGTAAAAAAAATTTAGGCTTTGGAATCGCTAAAAAATGATATCCGAGCTAGGAGTAAGGCCAAAAATACGATTTGGGCCCCCACGAACATCGAACTAACGCGAAAAATCGGACTTCAATAATTTAAGATTATGAGTGCTCGAACCCCTTAGAAATGGTGACAAAAAACATGTCATGCTTTAGAAACGGTCAAAAATGTTATCCGAGCTAGGAGTTAGGCCAAAAATACGATTTGGGCCTCCACGAACAACGAACTGACACGAAAATTCGGGCTTCAATCTTTCAACTTCTGAGTGCTCGAACCCCTTAAAAATGGTAAAAAAAACATGTCATGCTTTGAAATCGATCAAAATGTTATCCGAGCTAAGAGTTAGGCCAAAAATAATATTTGGGCCCTCACGAACAACGAACCGACGCGAAAAATAGTAATTCAATATTTTCAGCTTCTAAGCGCTCGAACCCCTTAGAAATGGTAAAAAAACATGTCAGGCTTTGGAATCGCTCAAAAATATTATCCGAGGTAGGAGTTAGGCAAAAAATACGATTGGGGCACCGAACAACGAACCGACGCAAAAATTCGGACATCAATCTTAAAACTTCTGAGTTCTTGAACCCCTTAGAAACGGTAAAAAAAACATGTCTGGCTTTGGAATAGCTTAAAAATGTAATCCGAGCTCGGAGTAAAGCCAAAAATACGATTTGGGCCCCCACGAACAACGAACTGACGTAAAAAATCGGCATTCAATATTTTAAGCTTCTGAGTGCTCGAACCCCTTAGAAATGGTAAAAAAACATGTCATGCTTTGGAAATGCTCAAAAATGTTATTTGAGCTAGGAGTTAGGCTAAAAATACGATTTTGGCGCCCACAATCAACGAACTAACGCGAAAAATCGGACTTTAATGTTTTAAGTTTCTGAGCAATCGAACCCCTTAGAAATGGTAAAAACAACATGTCAGGCTTTGGAATCGCTCAAAAATGTTTTCCGAGATAGGAGTTAGGCCAATAATACAATTTAGGCCTCCATGAACAACGAACTGACGCGAAAAATCGGATTTCAATTTTTTCCGCTTCTGAGCTCACGAACCACTTAGAGGTGGTAAAAAAACATGTCAGGCTTTGGAATCGCTCAAAAATGTTCTCCGAGCTAGGAGTTAGGCCAAAAATACGATTGGGGCCCCCAAGAACAACGAACCGACGGGAATGATCGGACTTCAATATTTTAAGCTTCTGAGTGCTCCAACCGCTTAGAAATTGTTAAAAAATACATATTAGGCTTTGGAATCGCACCAAAATGTTATCCGAGCTAGGAGTTAGGCCAAAAATACGATTTGGGCCCCCACGAACAACAAAACGACGTGTAAAATCAGACTTCTAAATTTCCAAATTCTCAGCGCTCGAACCCCTTATAAATGGTAAAAAAACAGGTCAGGCTTTGGAATCACTCAAAAATGTTATCCGAGCTAGGAGTAAGGCCAAAAATACGATTTGGGCCCCCACGAACAACGAACTGACGCGAAAAATCGGACTTCAATAATTTAAGTTTCTGAGCGCTCGAACCCCTTAGAAATGGTAAAAAGAACATGTAATGCTTTGGAATCGCACAAAAATGTTATCCGAGCTAGGAGTTAGGCAAAAAATATGATTTTGGCCTCCATGAACAACGAACCGACACGAAAAATCGGACTTCAATATTTTCCGCATCTGAGCTCATGAACCCCTTAGAAAAGGTTTAAATACATATCAGGTTTTGGAATCGCTCAAAAAAGTTTCTCCGAGGTAGGAGTTAGGCCAAAAATAGGATTGGGGCCCCGACAAACAACGAACCGACGCGAGAATTCGGACTTCCATCTTTCAACTTCTGAGTGCTCGAACCCCTTAAAATGGTAAAAAAAAACATGTCATGCTTTGGAATCGCTCAAAATGTTATCTGAGCTAAGAGTTAGGCAAAAAATACTATTTGGGCCCCCACGAACAGCGAACCGACCCGAAAAATAGGAATTCAATGTTTTCAGCTTCTGTGCGCTCGAACCCCTTAGAAATGGTAAAAAAATATGTCAGGCTTTGGAATCGCTAAAAAATGTTATCCGAGGTAGGAGTTCGGCCAAAAATAAGATTTGTGCCTCCATGAACAAAGAACCGACGCGAAAAATCTTACTTCAATGTTTTAAACTTCTGAGCTCACAAACCCCTTAAAAATGGTAAACAAAACATGTCAGGCTTTGGAATCTCACAAAATGTTAACCGAGCTAGTAGTTTGGCCAAAAATACGATTTGGGCCCCACGAACAAAGTACTGACGCGAAAAATCAAACTTCAATATTTTAAGCTTATGAGCGCTCGAAACACTAAGAAATGGTTAAAAAACAAGTCAGGCTTTGGAATCGCTCAAAAATATTATATGAGTTAGCAGTTAGGCCAAAAATACAATTAGGGCCCCAACGAACAACGAACTGACGTGAAAAATCGGACTTTAATATTTTAATTTTCTGAGCGCTCGCACCCCTTAGAAATGGTAAAAAAACACGTCAGGCTTTGGTATCGCTCAGAACTGTTATCCGATGTAGGAGTTAGCCAAAAATACGATTTGGGCCTCCACAAACAAAGAACTGACACGAAAAATCGGACTTCAATATTTTAAACTTCTGAGCTCACAAACCCCTTAAAAATGGTAAACAAAACATGTCAGGCTTTGGAATCTCACAAAAATGTTATCCGAGCTAGGAGTTTGGCCAAAAATTCGATTTGGGCCCCCACGAAAAAAGAACCGACGCGAAAAATCACACTTCAATATTTTCATCTTCTGAGCGCTCGAAAACCTAAGAAATGGTAAAAAAAAACATGTCAGGCTTTGGAATCGGTCAAAAATGTTATCCGAGCTAGGAGTGAGGCCAAAAATACGATTTGGGCCTCCATGAACAACAAACCGACGCGAAAAATCGGACATCAATATTTTAAGCTTCTGAGCGCTCCAACCCCTTAGAAATTGTTAAAAAAAAACATATTACGCTTTGGAATCGCACAAAATGTTATCCGAGCTAGGAGTTAGGCCAAAAATACGATTTGGGCCCCCACGAACAACGATCCGACGTGAAAAATTGGACTTCAAAATTTCCAGCTTATGAGTGCTCGAACCCCTTAGAAATGGTAAAAAAACATGTCAGACTTTGGAATCGCTCAAAAATGTAATCCGAGCAAGGAGTTAGGCAAAAAATACGATTTGGGCATCAACGAACAACGAACCAACGCAAAATGTCGGACTTAAATGTTTCAACTTCTGAGTTCTAGAACCCCTTAGAAATGGTAAAAAAACATGTTTGGCTTTGGAATCGCTCAAAAATGTTATCCGAGCTAGGAGTAAGGCCAAAAATACGATTTGGGCCCCCACGAACAACGAACTGACGTGAAAAATCGGAATTGAATATTTTAAGCTTCTGAGTGCTCGAACCCCTTTGAAATGGTAAAAAAACATGTGATGCTTTGGAAACGCTCAAAAATGTTATCCGAGCTAGGAGTTAGACTAAAAATACGATTTAAGCCCCCACGAACAACGAACCAACGCGAAATATCGGACTTTAATATTTTAAGCTTTTGAGCGCTCGAATCCCTTAGAAATGGTAAAAATAACTTGTCAGGCTTTGGACTCGCTCAAAAATGTTATCCGAGCTAGGAGTTAGGCAAAAAATACAATTTGGGCCTTCATGAACAACGAACTTACGCGAAAAATCGGACTTCAATAATTTAAGCTTCTGAGCGCTCGAACCCCTTAGAAATGGTAAAAAAAACATGTAAGGGTTTGGAATCGCACATAAATGTTATCCGAGCTAGGAGTTAGGCCAAATATAATTTTGGCCTCCTTGAACAACGAACCGAAGCGAAAAATCGGACTTCAATATTTTCCGCATCTGATCTCATGAACCACTTAGAAAAGGTATAAAAACATGTCAGGATTTTGAATTGCTAAAAAAATTTCTCCGAGGTAGGAGTTAGGCCAAATATACTATTGGGGCCCCGACGAACAACGAACCGACGCGATAATTCGGACTTTCATTTTTCAACTTCTGAGTGCTCGAACCCCTTAGAAATGGTAAAAAAACATGTCATGCTTTCGAATCGCTCAAAATGTTATCCGAGCTAAAAGTTATGCCAAAAATACTATTTGGGCCCCCACGAACAATGACCAGACGCGAAAAATAGGAATTCAATATTTTCAGCTTCAGAGCGCTCGAACCCCTTAGAAATGGTAAAAAAACATGTCAGACATTGGAATTGCTCAAAAATGTTGTCCGAGTAAGGAGTAAGGCCAAAAATACGATTTGGGCCTCCATGAACAAAGAACTGACGCGAAAAATTGGACTTCAATATTTTAAACTTCAGAGCTCACGAACCCCTTAAAAATAAACAAAACATGTCAGGCTTTGGAATCTCACAAAAATGTTATCCGAGCTAGGAGTTTGGCCAAAAATACGATTTGGGCCCCCACGAACAAAGAACCGACGCGAAAAATCAGACTTCAATATTTTCCTCTTCTGAACGCACGAAACCCTAAGAAATGGAAAAAAAAAACATGTCAGGCTTTGGAATCGCTCAAAATTGTTATTCGAACTAGGAGTTAGGCCAAAAATACGATTTGGGCCCCAGGAACAACGAACCAACGCGAAAAATCGGACTTTAATATTTTAAGCTTCTGAGCACTGCAACCCCTTAGAAATAGTAAAAAAACATGTGAGGCTTTGGAATCGTTCAAAAATGTTATCTGAGCTAAGAGTTAGGAAAAAATAAGGATTTGGGCCCCCACGAACAAAGAAGCGACGCGAAAAATCGGACTTAAAAATTTCCAGCTTATGAGCGCTCGAAACCCTTTGAAATGGTAGAAAAACATGTGAGGCTTTGGAATCGCTCAAAAATATTATCCGAACCTGGAGTTAGGCCAAAAATTCGATTTAGACCCCCACGAACAAAGAACCGACGTGAAAAATCGGACTTTAATATTTACAGCTTCTGAGCGCTCGAACCTCTTAGAAATTGTAAAAAAACATGTCAGCTTTTGGAATCACTCAAAAATGTTATTTGAGGTAGGAGTTAGGCCAAAGTACGGTTTGGGCCCCCACGAACAATGAACCGACGCGAGAAATTGGACTTCAATATTTTCAGCTTAGGAGCGCTGGAACCCCTTAGAAAAGGTAAAAAAACATGTTAGGCTTTGGAATCGCTCAAAAATGTTATCCGAGCTTGTAGTTAGACCAAAAATACCATTTGGGCTTCCATGAACAACGAACCGACGCGAATATTTGTACTTCAATATTTTGCGCTTCTGAGCTCATGAACCCCTTAGAACTTGTAAAAAAAATGGCTGGCTTTGGAATCGCTCAAAAATGTTCTCCGAGGTAGGAGTTAGGCGAAAAATACGATTGGGGCCCCCACGAACAACGAACCGACGCGAAAAATCGGACTTTAATATTTTAAGCTTCTGAGCACTCGAACCCCTTAGAAATTGTTAAAAAAAACATATTAGGCTTTGGAATCGCACAGAAATGTTATCGGAGCTAGGGGTTACGCATAAAATACCAATTAGGCCCCCACGAACAAGGAACCGATGTGAAAAATCGGACTTCAAAATTTCAAGTTTCTGAGCTCTCAAACCCCTTAGAAATTGTAAAAAAACATGTCAGGCTTTGGAATCGCTCAAAAATATTATCCGAGCTAGGAGTTAGGCCAAAAATATGATTTGGGCCTCCACGAACAACGAAACGACACAAAAATTGGACTTCAACCTTTCAACATCTGAGTGCTCGAACCCCCTAAAATGGTAAAATAAACATGTCATGCTTTGGAAACGCTCAAAATATTATCTGAGCTAAGAGTTAGGCCAAAAATAATATTTGGGTCCCCACGAACAACGAACTGACCCGAAAAATAGGAATTCAATATTTTAAGCTTCTGTGCGCTCGAACCCCTTAGAAATGGTAAAAAAATTTGTCAGGCTTTGGAATCCCTAAAAAATGTTATCCGAGGTAGGAGTTCGGCCAAAAATAAGATTTGGGCCTCCATGAACAAAGAATTGACGCGAAAAATCGGACTTCAATGTTTTAAACTTCTGAGCTCACAAATCCCTTAAATATGGTAAACAAAACATGTCAGGCTTTGGAATCTCAGAAAAATGTTATCCGAGCTAGGAGTTTGGCCAAAAATACGATTTGGGCCCCCACTAACAAAGAACAGACGCGAAAAATCAGATTTTAATATTTTCAGCTTCTGAGCGCTCGAAACTCTAAGAAATGGTAAAAAAACAAGCCAGGCTTAGGAATCGCACAAAAATGTTATTCGAGCTAGGAGTTAGGCAAAAAATACGATTTGGGCCCCCATGAACAAAGAACCGACGCGAAAAATTGGACTTAAAACTTTCCAGCTTATGAGCACTCGAAACCCTTTGAAACAGTAAAAAAAACCTGTCAGGCTTTGGAATCGCTAAAAAATGTTATCCGAGCCTGGAGTTAGGCCAAAAATACGATTTAGACCCCCACGAATAAAGAACCGACGCGAAAAATCGGACTTTAATATTTTTCGCTTGTGAGTGCTCGAACCCCTTAGAAATTGTAAAAAAACATGTCAGGCTTTTGAATCACTCAAAAATGTTATTTGAGCTAGGACTTAGGGCAAAAATACGATTTGGGCCCCCGCGAACAACAAACCGACGCGAAAAATCGGACTTCAATATTTTCAGCTTCTGAGCTCTTGAACCCCTTAGAAATGATAAAAAAAATGTCAGGTTTTCGAATCGCTCAAAAATGTTATCCGAGCTAGGCGTTAGGCCAAAAATACGATTTTGGCCCCCACGAACAACGAATTGACGCAAAAAAATCAAATTTCAATATTTTAACCTTCTGAGAGTTCGAACCCCATTAAAATCGTAAAAAAAACATGTCATGCTTTGGAATCGCTCAAAAAAGTTATCCGAGCTTGGAGTTAGGACAAAAAATACGATTTGGGCCCCACGAACAATGAACCGACGCGAAAATCGGACTTCAATATTTTCAGCTTCTGAGCGCTCGAACCCCTTAGAAATGGTAAGAAAACATGTCAGGCTTTGGAATCGCTCAAAAATGTTATCTGAGCTAGGAGTTAAGCCAAAAAATACGATTTGGGCCTCCATGAACAAAGAACAGACGTGAAATAACGGAATTTAATATTTTAAACTTCTGAGCTCACAAACCCCTTAAAAATGGTAAAACTTTAACATGTCAGGCTTGGAATCGCTCAAAAATGTTATCCGAGCTAGGAGTTAGGCTAAAAATACGATTTGGGCCTCAATGAACAACGAACCGACACGAAAAATCGGACTTCAATATTTTCCGCTTCTGAGCTCATGAACCCCTTAGAAATGGTAAAAAAACATGCCAGGCTTTGGAATCGCTCAAAAATGTTATCCGAGCTAGGAGTTAGGCCAAAAATACGATTTGGGCCCCCATGAACAACGAACCGACGTGAAAAATCGGACTTCAAAATTTCCAGCTTCTGAGCGCTCGAACCCCTTAGAAATGCTAAAAAAACATGTCATGCTTTGGAATCGCTCAAAATGTTATCCGAGCTAAAAGTTAGGCCAAAAATACTATTTGGGCCCCCACGAACAACGAACCGACGCGGAAAATAGGAATTCAATATTATCAGCTTCAGAGCGCTTGAACACCTTAGAAATGGTAAAAAAACCATGTCAGGCTTTGGAATTGCTCAAAAATGTTATCCGAGGTAGGAGTTAGGCAAAAAATACGATTTGGGCCTCCATGAACAAAGAACTGACTGGAAAAATCGGACTTCAATATTTTAAACTTCTGAGCTTACGAACCCCTTAAAAATGGTAAACAAAACATGTCAGACTTTGGGATCTAACAAAAATGTTATCAGAGCTAGGAGTTTGGCCAAAAATACGATTTGGGCCCCACGAACAAAGAATCGACGCAAAAAATCAGACTTCAATATTTTCAGCTTCTGAGCGCTCGAAACCCTAAGAAATGGTAAAAAGAACATGTCAGGCATTGGATTCGCTCAAAATTGTTATCCGAGCTAGGAGTTAGGCCAAAAATACGATTTGGGCCCCACGAACAAAGCAGCGACGCGAAAAATCGGACTTCAAAATTTCCAGCTTATGAATGCTCGAAACCCTTTGAAATGGTAAAAAAACATGTGAGGCTTTGGAATCTCTGAAAAATATTATTCGAGCCTGGAGTGAGGCAAAAAATACGATTTAGACCCCCACGAATATAGAACCGATGCGAAAAATCGGACTTTAATATTTTCAGCTTCTGAGCGCTCGAACCCCTTTGACATTGTAAAAAATCATGCCAGGCTTTGGAATCACTCAAAAATGTTATGTGAGCTAGGGGTTAGGCCAAAAATATGATTTGGGGCCCACGGAACAAAGAAGCGACGCGAAAAATCAGACTTCAAAATTTCCAGCTTTTGAACGCTCGAAACCCTTAGAAATGGTAAAAAAAACTTGTCACGCGTTGGAATGGCTCAAAAATGTTATCCGAGCTTGGAGTTAGGCCAAAAAATACGATTTGGGGCTCCATGAACAATGAACCGACGTGAAAATTAAGACTTCAATATTTTAAACTTCTGAGCTCAGAAACCCCTTAAAAATGGTATAAAAAAACATGTCAGGCTTTGGAATCGCTCAAAAATGTTATCCGAGCTAGGAGTTAGGCTAAAAATACGATTTGGGCCTCCATGAACAACGAACCGACGCGAAAAATCGGACTTCAATATTTTATGCTTCTGAGCTCATGAACCCCTTACAAATGGTAAAAAAACATGTCAGGCTTTGGAATCGCTCAAAAATGTTATCCGAGCTAGGAGTTAGGCCAAAAATACGATTTGGGCCTGCATGAACAACGAACCGACGCGAAAAATCGGCCTTCAATATATCTGCTTCTGAGCTCATGAACCCCTTAGTAATGGTAAAAACACAAGTCAGGCTTTGGAATCGCTCAAAAATGTTATCGAGCTAGCAGATAGGCCAAAAATATGATTTGGGCCTCCACGAACAACGAACCGACGCGAAAATTCGGACTTCAATCTTTCAACTTCTTAGTGCTCGAACCCCTAAGAAATGGTAAAATAAACATGTCATGCTTTGGAATCGCTCAAAATGTTATCCGAGCTAAGAGTTAGGCAAAAATACTATTTGGACCCATACAAACAACGAACCGACGCGAAAAATAGGAATTCTATATTTTCAGCTTCTGAGTGCTCGAACCCCTTAGAAATGGTAAACATGTCAGGCTATGGAATAGCTCAAAAATGTTATCCGAGCTAGTAGTTAGACCAAAAATACGATTTGGGCCTCCATGAACAACGAACCGACGCCAAAAATTTGGACTTCAATATTTTCCGCTTCTGAGCTCATGAACCCCTTAGAAATGGTAATAAACATGTCAGCCTTTGGAATCGCTCAAAAATGTTCTCCGAGGTAGGAGTTAGGGGAAAAATACGATTGGGGCCCCACGAACAACGAACCGACGCGAAAAATAGGACTTAAAAATTTTTAGCTTCTGAGCACTCGAACCCCTTAGAAATTGTTAAAAAAATATATATTAGGCTTTGGAATCGCACAAAAATGTTATCGGAGCTAGGAGTTAGGCATAAAATACCAATTGGGCCCCCAAGAACAAGGAACCGACGTGAAAAATCGGACTTCAAAATTTTCAGGTTCTGAGCACTCGAACCCCTTAGAAATTGTAAAAAAACATGTCAGGCTTTGGAATCACTCAAAAATGTTATTTGAGCTAGGAGTTAGGCAACAAATACGATTTAGGCCCCCACGAATAATGAACCGACGCGAAAAATCGGACTTCAATATTTTCAGCTTGTGAGCGCCCGAACCCCTTAGAAATGGTAAGAAAACATGTCAGGCTTTGGAATCACTCAAAAATATTATCCGAGCTAGGAGTTAGGCCAAAAATACGATTCTGGCCCCAACTAAAAATTAACTGCCGCGAAAAATCGGACTTCAAAATTTTCAGCTTCTGAGCGCTCGAAACCCTTAGAAATGGTAAAAAAACATGTGAGGCTATGGAATCGCTCAAAAATGTTATCCGAGCTAGGAGTTAGGCCAAAAATACGATTTGGGCCTCCATGAACAACGAACCGACGCGCAAAAATCAAACTTCAATATTTTAAGCTTTTGAGAGCTCGAACCCCTTAGAAATGGTAAAAACATATGTCTTGCTTTGGAATCGCTCAAAAATGTTATCCAAGCTAGCAGATAGGCCAAAAATACGATTTGGGCCTCCACGAACAACGAACCAACGCGAAAATTCGGACTTCAATCTTTCAACTTCTGGGTGCCCGAACCCCTAAGAAATGGTAAAAAAAAAACATGTCATGCTTTGGAATCGCTCAAAATGTTATCCGAGCTGAGATTTAGGCAAAAATACTATTTGGCCCATACGAACTACGAACTGACGCGAAAAATAGGAATTCAATATTTTCAGCTTCTGAGCGCTCGAACCCCTTAGAAATCGTAAACAAACATGTCAGGCTTTGGAATCGCTAAAAAATGTTTTCCGAGCTAGGAGTAAGGCCAAAAATACGATTTGGGCCTCCACGAACAACGCACCGACGCGAAAATTCGGACTTCAATCTTTCAACTTCTGAGTGCTCGAAGCCCTTAGAAATGGTAAAAAAAACATGTCATGCTTTGGAAACTCTCAAAATGTTATCCGAGCTAAGAGTTAGGCAAAAAATACTATTTGGGCCCCCACGAACAACGAACCGACGCGAAAAATAGGAATTCAATATTTTCAGCTTCGAAGCGCTCGAACCCCTTGGAAATGGTAAAAAGACATGTCAGGCTTTGGAATCGCTCAAAAATGTTATCCGAGCTAGGAGTTACGACAGAAAAACGATTTGGGCCACCACGAAAAAACAACCGACGCGAAAAATCGGAATTCAATATTTTCAGCTTCTGAGCGCTCAAACCCTTAGAAATGGTAAAAAAACATGTCAAACTTTGGAATTCCTCAAAAATGTTATCTGAGCTAGGAGTTAGGTCAAAAATACGATTTGGGGCCCCATGAACAACGAACCGACGCGAAAAATCAGACTTAAATATTTTCAGCTTCTGAGAGCTCGAACCCCTTAGTAATGGTAAAAACACATGTCAGGATTCGGAATCGCTCAAATATGTTATCTGAGCTAGCAGATAGGCAAAAAATACGATTTTGGCCTCCACGAACAACGAACCGACGCGAAAATTCGGACTTCAATCTTTCAACTTCTGAGTCCTCGAACCCCTAAGAAATGGTAAAAAAAATATGTCATGCTTTGGAATCGCTCAAAATTTTATCCGAGCTAAGAGTTAGGCAAAAATACTATTTGGGCCCATACGAAAAACGAACCGACGCGAAAAATAGGAATTCAATATTTTCAGCTTTTGAGAGCTCGAACCCCTTAGTAATGGTAAAAACACATGTCAGGCTTTGGAATCGCTCAAAAATGTTATCCGAGCTAGCAGATAGGCAAAAAATATGATTTGGGCATCCACGAACAACGAACCGACGCGAAAATTCGGACTTCAATCTTTCAACTGCTGAGTGCTTTAACCCCTTAGAAATGGCAAAAAAACATGTCATACTTTGGAATCGCACAAAATGTTATCCGAGCTAAGAGTTAGGCAAAAAAATACTATTTGGGCCCCCACGAACAACGAACCGACGCGAAAAATAGGAATTAAATATTTTCTGCTTCTGAGCGCTCTAACCCCTTGGAAATGGTAAAAAAAAAATGTTAGGCTTTGGAATCGCTCAAAAATGTTATCCGAGCTGGAGATAGGCCAAAAATACGATTTGGGCCTCCACGAACAACGAACCGACGCGAAAATTCGGACTTCAATCTTTCAACTTCTGAGTGCTAGAAACCCTTATAAATGGTAAAAAAACATGTCATGCTTTGGAATCGTTAAAAATGTTATCCGAGCTAAGAGTTAGGCAAAAAATACTATTTGGTCCCCCACGAACAACGAGCCAACGCGAAATATAGGAATTCAATATTTTCAGCTTCGAAGCGCTCGAACCCCTTAGAAATGGTAAAAAAACATGTCAGGCTTTGGAATCGCTCAAAAATGTTATCTGAGCTAGGCGTTACGCCAAAAAAACGATTTGGGCCACCACGAACAAAGAACCGACACGAAAAACCGGACTTCAATATTTTCAGCTTTTGAGCGCTCGAAACCCTTAGAAATGGTAAAAAAAACATGTCAGGCTTTAGAATCGCTCAAAAATGTTATCCGAGCTAGGAGTTAGGCTAAAAATACGATTTGGGCCTCCATGAACAACGAACCGACGCAAAAAATCAGACTTCAATATTTACCGCTTCTGAGCTCATGAACCCCTTAGAAATGGTTAAAAAAACACGTCGGGCTTTGGAAAAAATGTTATTCGAGTTAGCAGTTAGGCAAAAAATACGATTAGGGCCCAACGAACAACAAACTAACGGCAAAAATCGGTCTTCAATATTTTAAGTTTCTGAGCGCTCGAACCCCTTAGAAATGGTAAAAAAAACATGTCAGGCTTTGGAATCGCACAAAAATGTTATTGGAGCTAGGAGTTAGGCCAAAAATACGGTTTGGGCCCCCATGAACAAAGAACCGAAACGAAAAATCGGACTTCAAAATTTACAGCTTATGAGCACTCGAAACCCTTTGAAACGGTAAAAAAAACATGTTAGGCTTTGGAATCGCTCAAAAATGTTATCCGAGCCTGGAGTTAGGCCTAAAATACGAGTAGGACCCCCACGAACAAAAAACCGACGCGAAAAACCGGACTTTAATATTTTTCGATTCCGAGCGGTCGAACCCCTTAGAAATTGTACAAAAACATGTCAGGCTTTGGAATCACTCAAAAATGTTATCTGAGCTAGGAGTTAGGCCAAAAATACGATTTGGGGCCCCATGAACAACGAACCGACGCGAAAAATCAGAATTAAATATTTTCAGCTTCTGAGAGCTCGAACCCCTTAGTAATGATAAAAACACATTTCAGGATTTGGAATCGCTCAAAATTGTTATCCGAGCTAGCAGATAGGCCAAAAATACGATTTGGGCCTCCACGAACAACGAACCGACGCGAAAATTCGGACTTCAATCTTTCAACTTCTGAGTGCTCGAACCCCTAAGAAATGGTAAAAAAAATATGTCATGCTTTGGAATCGCTCAAAATTTTATCCGAGTTAAGAGTTAGGCAAAAATACTATTTGGGCCCATAAGAACAACGAAACGACGCGAAAAATAGGAATTCAATATTTTCAGCTTTTGAGAGCTCGAACCCCTTAGTAATGGTAAAAACACATGTCAGGCTTTGGAATCGCTCAAAAATGTTATCCGAGCTAGCAGATAGGCCAAAAATATGATTTGGGCCTCCACGAACAACGAACCGACGCGAAAATTCGGACTACAATCTTTCAACTGCTCAGTGCTTGAACCCCTTGAAATGGTAAAAAAAACATGTCAGGCTTTGGAATCGCTCAAAATGTTATCCGAGCTAAGAGTTAGGCAAAAAAATACAATTTGGGCCCCCACGAACAACGAACCGACGCGAAAAAAAGGAATTAAATATTTTCTGCTTCTGAGCGCTCGAACCCCTTGGAAATGGTAAAAAAAAATGTTAGGCTTTGGAAATGCTCAAAATTGTTATCCGTGCTAGGAGATAGGCAAAAAATACGATTTGGGCCAACACGAACAACGAACCGACGCAAAATTCGGACTTCAATCTTTCAACTTCTGAGTGCTCGAAACCCTTAGAAATGGTAAAAAAAACATGTCATGCTTTGGAATCGTTAAAAATGTAATCCGAGGTAAGAGTTAGCCAAAAAATACTATTTGGTCCCCCACGAACAACGAACCGACGCGAAATATAGGAATTCAATATTTCCAGCTTCGAAGCGCTCGAACCCCTTAGAAATGGTAAAAAAACATGAAAGGCTTTGGAATCGCTCAAAGATATTATCCGAGCTAGGCGTTACGCCAAAAAAACGATTTGGGCCACCACGAACAAAGAACCGAGACGAAAAACCGGACTTCAATATTTTCAGCTTTTGAGCGCTTGAAACCCTTAGAAATGGTAAAAAAAACATGACAGGCTCTGGAATCGCTCAAAAATGTTATCCGAGCTAGGAGTTAGGCCAAAAATACGATTTGGGCCTCCATGAACAACGAACTGACGCGAAAAATCAGACTTCAATATTTTCCGCTTCTGAGCTCATGAATCCCTTAGAAATGGTAAAAAAAATGTCGGGCTTTGGAATCGCTCAAAAATGTTATCCGAGTTAGCAGTTAGGCCAAAAATACGATTAGGGTCCAACGAACAACAAACTGACGGCAAAAATCGGTCTTCAATATTTTAAGTTTCTGAGCGCTCGAACCCCTTAGAAATGGTAAAAAAACATGTCAGGCTTTGGAATCGAACAAAAATGTTATTGGAGCTAGGAGTTAGGCGAAAAATACGATTTGGGCCCCCCTTAAACAAAGAACTGAAACGAAAAATCGGACTTCAAAATTTTCAGCTTATGAGCGCTCGAAACCCTTTGAAACGGTAAAAAAAACATTGTTAGGCTTTGGAATCGCTCAAAAATGTTATCCGAGCCTGGAGTTAGGCCTAAAATACGATTAGGACCCCCACGAACAAAAAACCGACGCGAAAAACCGGACTTTAATATTTTTCGATTCCGAGCGTTCGAACCCCTTAGAAATTGTAAAAAAACATGTCAGGCTTCGGAATCACTCAAAAATGTTATCTGAGCTAGGAGTTAGGCCAAAAATACGATTTGGGGCCCATGAACAACGAAACGACGTGAAAAATCGGACTTCAATATTTTCAGCTTCTGAGCGCTTGAACCCCTTAGAAATGGTAAAAAAAACATCTCAGGCTTTGGACTCGCCCAAAAATGTTATCCAAGCTAGGCGTTAGGCCAAAAATACGATTTGGGCCCCCACGAACAACGAACTGACGCAAAAAAATCAAATTTCAATATTTTAACCTTCTGAGTGCTCGAACCCCTTAGAAGTGGTAAAAAAAACATGTCATGCTTTGGAATCGCTCAAAAATGTTATCCGAGCTAGGAGTTAGGCAAAAAATACGATTCGGGCCCCCACGAACAATGAACCGACGCGAAATATCGGACTTCAATATTTTCAGCTTCTGAGTGCTCGAACCCCTTAGAAATGGTAAAAAAATATTTCAGGCTTTGGAATCGCTCAAAAATGTTATTCCGAGGTAGGACTTAGGCCAAAAATACATTTGAGTCCCAACTAACAAAGAAGCGACGCGAAAAATCGGACTTCAAAATTTCCAGCTTTTGAGCTCTCGAAACCCATAGAAATGGTAAAAAAACATGTAAGGCGTTGGAATCGCTCAAAAATGTTATCCGAGATAGGAGTTAGGCCAAAAATACGATTTGGGCCTCCATGAACAACGAACCGACGCGAAAAATCAGACTTCAATATTTCTAGCTTTTGAGAGCTCGAACCCCTTAGTAATGGTGAAAACACATGCCAGGCTTTGGAATCGCTCAAAAATGTTATCCAAGCTAGCAGTTAGGCCAAAATTACGATTTGTGCCTCCACGAACAACGAATCGACGCGAAAATTCGGACTTCAATCTTTCAACTTCTGAGTGCTCGAACCCCTAAGAAATGGTAAAAAAAACATGTCATGCTTTGGAATCCCTCAAAATGTTATCCGAGCTAAGAGTTAGGCTATGTGACTATTTGGGCCCATACGAACAACGAACCGACGCGAAAAATAGGAATTCAATATTTTCAGCTTCTGTGCGCTCGAACCCCTTAGAAATGGTAAACAAACATGTCAGGCTTTGGAATCGCTAACAAATGTTTTCCGAGCTAGAAGTTAGGCCAAAAATACGATTTGGGCCTCCACGAACAACGAACCGACGCGAAAATTCGGACTTCAATCTTTCAACTTCTGAGTGCTCGAAGCCCTTAGAAATGGTAAAAAAAACATGTTATGCTTTGGAATCGCTCAAAATGTTATCCGAGCTAAGAGTTAGGCAAAAAATACTATTTGGGCCCCCACGAACAACGAACCGACTCGAAAAATAGGAATTCAATATTTTCAGATTCGAAGTGCTCGAACCCCTTAGAAATGGTAAAAAAACATGTCAGGCTTTGGAATCGCTCAAAAATGTTATCCGAGCTAGGAGTTAGGCCAAAAAACGATTTGTGCCACCACGAACAAAGAACAGACGCGAAAAATCGGACTTCAATATTTTCAGCTTGTGAGCTCTCGAACCCCTTAGAAATGGTAAAAAAAAACATGTCAGGCTTTGGAATCGCTCAAAAATGTTATCTGAGCTAGGAGTTAGGCCAAAAATACGATTTGGGCCCCCATGAACAACGAACCGACGCGAAAAATAAGACTTCAATATTTTCAGCTTTTGAGAGCTCGAACCCCTTAGTAATGGTAAAAACACATGTCAAGATTTGGAATCGCTTAAAAATGTTATCCTAGCTAGCAGATAGGCCAAAAATATGATTTGGGCCTCCACGAACAACGAACCGACGCGAAAATTCGGACTTCAATCTTTCTACTTCTGAGTGCTCGAACCCCTAAGAAATGGTAAACAAAACATGTCATGCTTTGGAATCGCTCAAAATGTTATCCGAGCTAAGAGTTAGGCAAAAATCCTATTTGGGGCTATACAAACAACGAACCGACGCGAAAAATAGGAATTCAATATTTTCATCTTCTTAACGCTCGAACCCCTTAGAAATGGTAAACAAACATGTCAGGCATTGGAATCGCACAAAAATGTTATCCGAGCTAGGAGTTAGGCCAAAAATACGATTTGGTCCCCCATGAACAACGAACCGACGCGAAAAATAAGACTTCAATATTTTCAGCTTTTGAGAGCTTGAACCCCTTAGTAATGGTAAAAACACATGTCAGGCTTTGGAATCGCTCAAAAATGTTATCCAAGCTAGAAGATAGGCCAAAAATACGATTTGGGCCTCCACGAACAATGAACAGACGCGAGAATTCGGAATTCAATCTTTAAACTGCTGAGTGCTTGAACCCCTTAGAAATGGTAAAAAAAACATGTCATGCTTTGGAATCGCTCAAAATTTTATCCGAGCTAAGAGTTGGGCAAAAAAATACTATTTGGGCCCCCACGAACAACGAACCGACGCGAAAAATAGGAATTCAATATTTTCTGCTTGTGAGCGCTCGAACCCCTTGGAAATTGTAAAATAAACATGTTAGGCTTTTGAATCTCTCAAAAATGTTATCCGAGCTAGGAGATAGGCCAAAAATACGATTTGGGCCTCCATGAACAACTAACCGACGCGAAAATTCAGACTTTAATCTTACAACTTCTGAGTGCTCGAAGCCCTTAGAAATGGTAAAAAAAACATATCATGCTTTTGAATCGCTCAAAATGTTATCCGAGCTAAGAGTTAGGCAAAAAATACTATTTGAGCCCCCACGAACAACGAACCGACACGAAAAATAGGAATTTAATATTTTCAGCTTCGAAGCGCTTGAACCCTTAGAAATGGTAAAAAAAACACATGTAAGGCTTTGGAATCGCTCAAAAATGTTATCCGATTTAGGAGTTAGGCCAAAAAAATGATTTGGGCCACCACGAACAACGAAGCGACGCGAAAAATCGGATTTCAATATTTTCAGCTTCTGAGCGCTCGAAACCCTTAGAAATGGTAAAAAAAACATGTCAGGCTTTGGAATCGCTCAAAAATGGTAAATGAAACATTGTACACCATGGAGGAGAGACTCCTTTGGTTGGAAGAAACGGTCGCTGACCAGTTGCATGAAAAAGAAACGATGCTAGTTGCGAAACAAGCGGTTCGTGAGGAGCTCAGTTCCCTCCACAACCTGCATGAGGCCACAACGGAGAAGTTCGAAACATTGTTCCGAGCCGTTGGTCGAGATAAGGGAAATGTTGGTGCGGCAAGGATTAAGCCGCCCAAGCCCAGAAACTATGGTGGGGCTAGAGATTCGAAGGAAATAGACAACTTCACTTTTGACATGGAGCAGTACTTCCGAATATGTCAACTGGATGACAACCTCCAAGTAAACACTGTGGCCATGTACTTAGTCGAAGATGCTAAGCTGTGGTGGCGCACCAAGTACGCTGAGATTCAGGCCAAGACGGCCAAGATAGACACATGGGAGGAGTTCAAGAAAGAACTTGTGGCCCAGTTCTACCCAGAGAACACTGAGTTCCTAGCCAGGAAGAAATTGACTAGCCTCAAGCATACGGGCTCCATCCGTGACTATGTGAAAGAGTATTCCGCATGCATGCTTGACATAAAAGACATGACAGAGAAGGATCGTCTATTCAACTTCGTCAATGGGTTGAAAGATTGGGCGCAAAGAGAGATTTGGTGACAGAAGGTTCAGACCCTATCGTTGCCCATCTCTGCAGCCGAGAAACTGATGGACTACTCGACGAATGAGAAGGCATCCGTTCCAAAGAAAGGAGCTAGTGCATCAACAACGAGTACTCCAAAGAACAATGCTGGGGGCTCACAAGCAAGCTCAAATAGTGTTGGGAATAGGTTTCGGAACAGGAGTGATGACTCGCCCAAAAATGGAGCCTCATCCTTTTCCAACAACAAGACCTATCAGGCTGGGTCTTCAACTGGAAGTAGACCCCTCTCCTGCATACTCTGTCGGGGTCCGCACAAGTGGTTCGAATGCCGCCACAAAGGGGAAGTTGATAGCATACAAAAGAAATTGTCTACCATGTCTGCAGAGCCGGGACACAGTGATGAAGTAGATGATGCTGAACTCAGCGAAGATGAGCCAGCAAAGTTGGGTGCCGTTCACATGTTGTACGCAATGGGAAAAGAGGCGACTGAGGCCAAACCCAAAGCAACAGATCTGATGTACGTGGATGTTAGCATCAACGGCAAGAAAGCCTGGGCTATGGTGGATACTGGAGCAACACATAACTTCGTTACTGAACACGAAGCAAGAAGAATGGGATTGAAACTCTCTCGAGATGGGGGAAGTATGCAAGCAGTCAACTCAGCTGCCAAACCGATCAAGGGTGTTGCTAAGAGCGTCAGCATGCAAGTCGGAGACTGGAAGGGTCGACTGGATTTCACAGTAGCTCCGATGGACGACTTCAACCTTGTCCTTGGAATGGACTTTTTGAGAGCAAGCAGGCAGTCCCAATGCCACATTTGGGTTCCTTATTAGTAGCGGGTGAGCAACCGTGTCTATTGAGAACCTGCCCAACCTCGGGGAAAGAGAAGCATAAGGGTCCTTTACTTTCAGCAATGCAGTTAAAGAAGGGCCTCAAGCGTAACGAACCAACATTCATTGCGACATTGACAGTGAAAGAGGATGAAGTTACTGAAAGCTTACCCCTCGAAGTGATGAAGCTACTGACACAGTTCGAGGATGTCATGCCGAATGAACTCCCATGAGTGTTACCGCCAAGGCGAACCGTGGACCATCAAATTGAGTTGTTGCCTGGGGCAAAAACTCCTGCTCGAGCTCCGTATCGGATGGCACCACCTAAGCTTGCAGAATTAAGAAAACAGTTAGAGGACTTGCTAGAAGGTGGGTTCATCCGCCCTTCGAAAGCACCTTATGGCGCTCCTGTCCTCTTCCAAAAGAAACAAGATGGAAGCTTGCGGTTGTGTATAGACTATCGGGCTTTGAACAAAGCGACAATCCGGAATCACTACCCCATCCCGCTAGTGGCAGACTAGTTTGATCAGTTGGGCGACGCTGTGTACTTCACCAAGCTGGATCTGAGATCGGGTTACCATCAAGTTCGTATTGCAGAAGGGGATGAGCCAAAAACTTCATGTGTGACTAGATATGGGGCATTTGAATGGTTGGTCATGACGTTTGGGTTAACGAATGCGGCAGCAACCTTTTGCACGTTAATGAATCAGGTCTTCCGGGAATACCTTTATAAGTTTGTGGTGGTCTATCTAGATGACATTGTTGTGTACAGCAAAACGTTGGCTGATCACTTGGTGCATTTAGAGCAAGTGTTCGAGAAGCTAAAGCAAAACCATTTGTTTGTGAAGCGGGAAAAATGCGCCTTCGCACAAAAGGAAATTAGCTTTCTTGGGCACCTAGTCGGGAGAGGAACAGTGAAGATGGATCCCAAGAAAGTGAGGGCAATTCAAGATTGGGTAGCGCCCAAGAACATTTCAGAACTTCTTTCATTTCTGGGGCTTGCCAACTACTACAGACGCTTCATCAAAGGTTACTCGGCAATGACATGCCCGCTTACCGAATTATTGAAGAAGGAACAGAATTGGGTTTGGGGAGCTAACGAGCAACAAGCCTTCCAGAAACTCAAAGATGCTGTGATGCAGGAGCCAGTGCTGGCGCTCCCGGACATCACTAAGACATTTGAAGTGGAGACAGATGCTTCAGACTTTGCGCTAGGTGGGGTACTTCTCCAAGGAGGCCACCCAATAGCGTATGAAAGCAGAAAGTTGAATGCTACCGAGAGAAGGTATGCCACACAGGAGAAAGAACTTCTCGCCATCGTTCATTGTCTAAGAGGATGGCGACACTACCTACTGGGCTCCAAGTTTGTTGTTCGCATAGATAACACTGCTGCAAGCCACTTCTTGACCCAACCCAAGCTCACAGGGAAACAAGCTAGGTGGCAGGAGTCCCTCGCAGAGTTTGATGTGGAGTTCACATATAGAGCAGGTAACAAGAATCAAGTAGCCGACGCACTGAGCCGTCGAGCTGACCTTGCAGCTTTCCAGATACTAGCTCCAATGACAGCGAGCAGCGTGACAACCTCAATAAGAGATCGAGTAAAGAGTCACTTGCACGAAGACCCGATGACAAGCATGATCCGTAAACTGATCGAAGAGGGGAAGACAAGGAAATTCTGGGTGGAGGACGACTTTATCTTCACTAAGGGCAATAGATTGTTCATCCCAAAAGCCGGAGGACTCCGCAAGATGCTCTTGAAGGAGTGCCATGATACATTGTGGGCTGGACATCCTGGTTGGCAGCGAACCCTCAGTCTGCTCTCTCAGGGTTACTATTGGCCCGCAATGAAGGAAGATGTGATGACTTACACCAGAACCTGTTTGATATGCCAGCAAGACAAAGTGGAGAAACAGAAGCCTGGGGGATTACTAGAGCCACTTCTTGTGCCTACTCGGCCATGGGAGAGTGTCTCGATGGACTTCATCAGCGCCTTCCCAAAAGTTGACCAGTTCTCAGCAGCTATGGTTGTAGTGGATCGATTTTCCAAATATGCTACTTTCATCCCCATTCAGAAGACATGCGGTGCCGAAGAAACTGCCTACTTGTTTTTCAAGCATATAGTAAAGTATTGGGGTTTGCCGAAAAGCATTGTGAGTGATCGAGATGCAAGGTTCACCAGTATCTTCTGGCAGGAGTTGTTTCACATGATGGGCTCGAGCATGTATTCAAGCCATCATCCTCAATCAGATGGACAAACTGAGAGATTCAATGGCCTCCAAGAGGAATATCTACGTCACTTTGTGAGCGCCAACCAGAAAGATTGGGTCAGATTGCTTGATGTCGCACAACTTTGCTTCAATTCACAGAAAAGTTCTTCTTCCAACAAGAGTCCCTTTGAAGTGTGCACAGGTCAACAACCCCTCTTACCTCACACAATTGAGGAAGTGGGAAATGGAAGAAACCGACAAGCTCTTGAGTTTACAAAAGAGTGGGAGCAGAACATAGAAATTGCTCGCGCCTACCTGGAAAAGGCGGCGAAGCGCATGAAGAAGTGGGCGGACCAGAACAGGCGACCATTAGAGTTTGAAGTTGGAGATATGGTGATGGTCAAACTTCTTCCCGAGCAACTGAAATTCTTGAGGGGTAGAGACAGGAGACTCATCAGAAAATATGAAGGCCCCATTCGCGTCACCAAGCGAATTAGGAAGACTGCATACAAGTTAGAACCACCACCATGGATGAAGATTCACCCGGTCTTTCACGTCAGCCGCCTCAAGCCTTATCACCCAAACACTGAAGATTCAACGCGCAACATCAGTCACCGCGCCAACATCAGAATCAGACTACCAACCACGCCATCAAAAGAAGAATAGAGTCAAGCTTCTTAATGTACTTTTGTTTTTTGTAAGTCGACGAGGTCGTCGACAACTTTAGTGGGGGAGGATGTTAGAATCAAACCTTCCTTTACTTGTATTTTCCTTTCTTTATGCTTTCTAGTGCTTTACTTTATGTTCTAGTACTCTTGTATAGGTTTAAAGCTTCATTATTGAAAAACTGCAAAACCAGTGTTCACTGGAAATATGTACTATCTCAAATTTAAGCCTCTTTAGGGAGAGATGATGAATGAAATTTTTGTTCACCACTAAAGCCTCCTATGAGTTGTATGCTTGCTTTCTACATTGTTGTTGTTTAGGCCGCCTCAGTTTTGAGCCTCCTCGATGTTGTAAAGCATCCCTCCCGATTTCGTGATATAAGAATTCTCGTCGTCGGCCCCGCTCGTGCCCGCCTTGCGCACACGAGCGCCCCGTTCGACCCTCTTCTCTTCGCTCTTGTCGCCAATAGGCAAGAGTGTCCTTCTAACACCCTGTTCCTCTTGCCTCCACGAGCCACGTTGTCCCATTCCGCAGAAGGCTTACGCCCTTGCCCTCAGATAGGCAAGAGCGGGTCGCACGTCCCGAGCGTCCAAACTCTCGGACCGTGACACTTTGGAATGGCACCAAAATGTTATTGGAGCTAGGAGTTAGGCAAAAAATACGATTTGGGCCCCCATGAAGAAAGAACCGACGCGGAAAATCGGACTTCAAAATTTCCTGCTTATGAGCGCTCGAAACCCTTTGAAACAGTAAAAAAAACATGTTAGGCTTTGGAATCGCTCAAAAATGTTATCCGAGCCTGGAGTTAGGCCTAAAATACGATTAGGACCCCCACGAACAAAGAAGTGACGCGAAAAACCGGACTTTAATATTTTTCGCTTCCGAGCGCTCGAAC
This sequence comes from Patellifolia procumbens, assembly GCA_947645195.1. NCBI lineage: Eukaryota > Viridiplantae > Streptophyta > Magnoliopsida > Caryophyllales > Amaranthaceae > Patellifolia > Patellifolia procumbens. The sequence continues at coordinate 361,224 of CANSGD010001189.1, read as the reverse complement.
CCCTTAGAAATTGTAAAAAAACATGTCAGGCTTTGGAATCACTCAAAAATGTTATCTGAGCTAGGAGTTAGGCCAAAAATACGATTTGGGCCCCCACGAACAACGAACCGACGCGAAAAATCGGACTTCAATATTTTCAGCTTCTGAGCGCTTGAACCCCTTAGAAATGGTAAAAAATATCTCAAGCTTTAGAATCGCTCAAAAATGTTATCCGAGCAAGGCGTTAGGCCAAAAATACGATTTGGGCCCCCACGAACAACGAACTGACGCAAAAAACTCAAATTTCAATATTTTAAGCTTCTGAGTGCTCGAACCCCTTAGAAATGGTAAAAAAAACATGTCATGCTTTGGAATCGCTCAAAAATGTTATCGGAGCTAGGAGTTAGGCCAAAAATACGATTTGGGCCCCCACGAACAATGAACCGACGCGAAAAATCGGACTTCAATATTTTCAGCTTCTGAGCGCTCGAGCCCCTTAGAAATGGTAAAAAAAAACATGTCAGGCTTTGGAATCGCTCAAAAATGTTATCTGAGGTAGGGTTTCGGCCAAAAATACGATTTGGGCCCCAAAGAAAAAAGAAGCGACGCGAAAAATCGGACTTCAAAATTTCCATCTTTTGAGCGCTCGAAACCCATAGATATGGTAAAAAAAAACATGTAAGGCGTTGGAATCCCTCAAAAATATTATCCGAGCTAGGAATTAGGCCAAAAAATACGATTTGGGCCTCCATGAACAAAGAAACGACGTGAAAAATCGGACTTTAATATTTTAAACTTTTGAGCTCACAAACCCCTTAAAAATGGTAAAAAAAACATGTCAAGCTTTGCAATCGCTCAAAAATGTTATCTGAGCTAGGAGTTTGGCTAAAAATACGATTTAGGCCTCCATGAACAATGAACCGACGAGAAAAATCGGACTTCAATATTTTCCACTTCTGAGCTCATGAACCCCTTAGAAATGGTAAAAAAACATGGCAGGATTTGGAATCACACAAAAATGTTCTCCGAGTTAGGAGTTAGGGGAAAAATACGATTGGGGCCCCAACTAACAACGAACCGACGCGAAAAATCAGACTTCAATATTTTAAGCTTCTGATCGCTCAAACCCCTTAGAAATTGTATAAAAAAAATATAAGGGTTTGGAATCGCACAAAAATGTTATCCAAGCTAGAAGTTTGGCTAAAAATACGATTTGGGCCCCACAAACAACGAACCGACGTGTAAAATCGGACTTCAAAATTTCCAGCTTCTGAGCGCTCGAACCCCATAGAAATGGTAAAAACACATGTCAGGCTTGGGAATCGGTCAAAAATGTTATCCGAGCTCGGAGTTAGGCCAGAAATACGATTTGGGCATCCATGAACAAAGAACCGACACGAAAAATCGGACTTATATATTTTAAACTTCTGAACTAACGAACCCCTTAAAAATGGTAAACAAAACATGTCAAGCTTTGGAATTGATCGAAAATGTTATCCGAGCTAGGAGTTAGGCCAAAAATACGATTTGGGCCCCCACGAACAACGAACCGACGAGAAAAATCGGACTTCAATATTTTCAGCTTCTAAGCGCTTGAACCCCTTAGAAATGGTATAAGAACATGTCAGGCTTTGGAATCGCTCAAAAATGTTATCCGAGCTAGGAGTTAGGCCTAAAATACTATGTGGGCCACCACGAACAACGAACCGACGCGAAAAACCGGACTTCAATATTTTCAGCTTTTGAAGGGGTGCTTTCCCTGTGGAACATGCCGGGCTCCGGCTCCGCGCACCTGCTGACACCTTTCGAAGCACTTTCTAGTGTGCGCTTTAGTTTTAGAATCTTCGGGCATGAGAACGCAAGTGCCGAAATCCAATGTCCGAACGTCCGAGGACGAAAGATAAAATGTTCCGCGGGGAACTCGTTTCAAAAAGTAGCTTCTCTTTCTTTTAAGCTCGCTGCGTGCTAATGCCAATTTCAAGAAAAAGGGGTGCAAGTGAATCAGAGCTTGAGAATCTAGCTATTGCAAAAACTGTCTCTGCATAGGGGAATGCTACGATAGAATAGCTAATGATTTCCCTGCTTCCTCTTCTCGGTCTCGGAAAATGCTTGACTCAAATTATTCAATTGAAAAAAGTCTCTTTGAAAGGTCGAGAGACTTTTCTAAGCTTCTATTTCTTCCGTTAAAGGAGATTCGAGAAAAGATGGAATAGGAAGACGTGTTTCGAGAACAAATAAGATACGGGTTCGTCAGGTTGGTTGTTCAAATTCTTTTTACCCCTTCTTCTTAGAATGATCGAGGTTGTCTTTTCGGAAGAGGCGGTGGGAGTGGGGCAGGGCAAGAAAGTCACAATCATACCCGATATTAAGAGCGCCGGAGATAGAAGTGGCGAGTTAGTGGGCTCGAAAGAACCGAACCAACTCGTCTGCCCATTCCATCCCTGAGCCAATTGGTCTTTTGCCCAATCTGTGAGCCTTCTTAGCAACTACCCTCCACTCCCCTTCATCAGCCCACACAGGCACTCCTAGTAAGCTTCCGTAAGACGGGCTTACCTGTTACAAAACAAACTTTACCTCGAGGAATCCGAGGACGAGAATTTCGAAAATTCCATGCCGGGATTGAGCTGATCGAGGGACCATCCCTACTAAACATCGGCGATTCCTCAAAGAGAAACCTCCTGACGAAGGTTTACTCAACACCCGGTTTGAACACCCTTTCTGTTCTGCCCATTCACGGAGTTTCACTCGCTACTGTCTCGCCTGCCCTTCTCTGCCCTCAGCCTGTCTTTGAGCTCCGGTAGGTACCTGGGCGGCTCTCGGTTCTTGAGCATGTTGGGGAGTGCTCGAAACCCTTAGAAATGCTAAAAAAAAACATGTCAGGCTTTGGAATCGCTCAAAAATGTTATCCGAGCTAGGAGTTAGGCCAAAAATACGATTTGGACGTCCATGAACAAGGAACAGACGCAAAAAATCGGACTTATATATTTTAAACTTCTGAGCTCACGAACCCCTTAAAAATGGTAAGCAAAACATGCCAGGCTTTAGAATCGATCAAAAATGTTATCCGAGTTTGAGTTAGGCCAAAAATACGAATTGGGCCCCCAAGAACAACGAACCAACGCGAAAAATCGAACTTAAATTTTTTTAGCTTCTGAGCGCTGGAACCCCTCAAAATGGTAAAAAAAAACATGTCAGGCTTTGGAATCCCTCAAAAATGTTATCCGACCTAGGACTTAGGCCAAAAATACGATTTGGGCCCCCAAGAACAACGAACTGACACAAAAAATCAAATTTCAATATTTTAAGCTTATGAGTGCTCGAAACCCTTAGAAATGTTAAAAAAAATATGTCATGATTTGGAATAGCTCAAAAATGTTATCCGAGCTAGGAGTTACGCCAAAAATACGATTTGGGCCCCCACGAACAACGAACTAACGCGAAAAATCGGACTTTAATATTTTAAGCTTCTGAGCGCTCGAACCCCTTAGAAATGGTAAAAAAAAACTTGTCAGGCTTTGGAATCGCACATAAATGTTATCTGACTAGGAGTTAGGCCAAAAATACGATTTGGGCCCCAATGAACAAAGAACCGACGCAAAAAAATTGGACTACAATATTTTCAGCTTATGAGCGCTCGAAACCCTTAGAAATGGTAAAAAAACAGTTTAGGCTTTGGAATCGCTCAAAAATATTATCCGAGCTAGGAGTTAGGTTAAAAATACGATTTGGGCCCCCACGAAGAAAGAACCTGCGAAACATCGGACTTCAAATTTTTCAACTTTAGAGCACTCCAGCGCCTTAGAAATGGTAAATAAAACATTTCAGGCTTTGGAATCGCTCAAAATTGTTATCCGAGCTAGGAGTTAGGCCTAAAATATGATTTGGGCCCCCACGAACAAAGAAGCGACGCGAAAAATCGGATATCATTATTTTTAGCTTCTGAGCACTCGCACCCCTTAAAAATGGCAAAAAAAACATGTCAGGCTTTTTAATCGCTCAAAAATGTTATCCGAGCTAGTAGTTAGGCCAAAATACGATTTGGGCCCCCACGAACAAAGATCCGACGCGAAAAATCGGACTACAAAATTTTTAAATTCTGAGCGCTTGAACCCCTTAGAAAAGGTTAAAAAAAATATGCCAGCCTTTGGAATCGCTCAAAAATGTTATGATTTGGGCCCCCAAGAACAATTAACGGACGCGAAAAACCGGACTTCAATATTTTCTGCTTCTGAGCACTTGAACCCCTTAGAAATGGTAAAGAAAACACGTCAGGCTTTGGAATTGCTCCAAAATATTAACCGAGTTAGTACTTAGGCCAAAAATATGATTTGGGCCCCTATGAAGAAAGAACCAACGCGAAAAATAGTAATTCAATATTTTCACCTTCTGAGCTCACAACCCCTTAAAAAAGGTAAAAGATCATGTAAGGCTTTGGAATCGCTCAAAAATGTTATCCGAACTAGTTGTTAGGCCAAAAATACGATTTAGGCCCCCACGAACAAAGAACCAACGCGAAACATCGGACTTAAAAATATTCGGCTTCTGAGCGCTCGAACCCCTTAAAGATGGTAAAAAAAACATGTAAGGCTTTGGAATCGCTCAAAAATGTTATCCGAGCTAGAAGTTAGGCCAAAAATACGATTTAGGCCCCCACGAACAAAGAACCGACACGAAACATCGGACTTCAAAATTTTCAGCTTCTGAGCGCTCGAACCCCTTAGAAATGGTAAAAAAAACATGTCAGGCTTTGGAATCGCTCAAAAATATTATACGAGCTAGGAGTTAGGCCAAATATACGATTTGGGCCCCCACGAAGAAAGAACCAACGCGAAAAATATGACTTCAATATTTTCAGCTTCTGAGATCTCGAACCCCCTAAAACTGGTAAAAAACCATGTCAGGCTTTGGAATCGCTAAAAAATATTTTCTAAGCTAGGTGTTAAGCTTAAAATACGATTTGGGCCCCCACGAACAAAGATACGACGCGAAAAATCGAACTTCAATATTTTTAGCTTTTGAGCATTCGAACTCCTTAGAAATGGTAAAAAATAATTTCAGGCTTTGCTCAAAAATGTTATCCGACCTAGGAGTTCGGCCTAAAATACGATTTGGGCCACCACGAACAAAGAACCGACGCGAAAAATCGGATATCATAATTTTTAGCTTCTGAGCGCTCGAGCCCCTTAAAAATGGCAAAAAGAACATGTCAGGCTTTCTAAGCGCTCAAAAATGTTATTCGAGCTAGTACTTAGGCCAAAATACGATTTGGGCCCCCACAAACAAAGAATCGACACGAAAAATCGGACTTCAAAATTTCCAACTTCTGAGCACTTGAACCCCTTAGAAATGGTAAAGAAAACACGTCAGGCTTTGGAATCGCTCAAAAATATTATCCGAGTAAAGAGTTAAGCCAAAAATACGATTTGGGCCCCTACGAAAAAATAACCAACGCGAAAAATCGGACTTCAATATTTTCACCTTCTGAGCTCACAACCCCTTAAAAATAGTAAAAAACCATGTAAGACTTTGGAATCGCTCAAAAATGTTATCCGAGCTAGTAGTTAGGACAATAATACGATTTAGGCCCCCACGAACAAAGAACCGACGCGAAACATCGGACTTCAAAATTTTCAGCTTCTGAGTGCTCGAACCCCTTAGAAATGGTAAAAAAACATGTCAGGCTTTGGAATCGCTAAAAAATGCTATCCGAACTAGGAGTTAGGCCTAAAATACGATTTGGGCCCCCAATAACAAAGAACCGACGCGAAAAAATCGAACTTCAATATTTTCAGTATCTGAGCGCTTGAACCCCTTAGAAATGGGGAAAAAAACATGTCAGGCTTTGGAATCGCTAAAAAATGTTATACGAGCTAAGAGTTAGGCCAAAAAAAAGATTTGGGCCCCCACGAATAATTAACTGACGCGAAACATCGGACTTCAAAATTTTCAGCTTATGAGCGCTGAAACCCCTAAGAAATGGTAAAAAAACATGTCAAGCTTTGGAATCTCTTAAAAATGTTGTCCGAGCTAGGAATTCGGCCAAAAATACGATTTGGGCCCCCACGAAAAATTTATCGACGCGAAAAATTGGTGTGGCTCAAAAATGTTTAAAATCTGACTTCAATATTTTCAGCTTCTGAGCTCACGAACCCCTTAAAAATGGTAAAAACAACATGTTAGACTTTGGTGATGCTAAAAAATGTTATCCGAGTTAGGAGTTACGGCAAAAATACGATTTGGGCCCCCACAAAAAAAGAACCGACGCGAAAAATCAGACTTCAAAATTTTCATCTTCTGAGCACTTGAACCCCTTAGAAATGGTAAAAAAACATGTCAGCCTTTCGAGTCGCTCAAAAATGTTATCCGACCCAGGAGTTAGGCAAAAAATACGATTTAGGCCCCCACGAACAATTAACTGACGCGAAAAACCGGACTTCTATATTTTCTACTTCTGAGCAATTGAACCCCTTAGAAATGGTAAAGAAAACACGTCAGGCTTTGGAATCGCTCAAAAATATTATCCGAGATAAAAAGTTAGGGCAAAAATACGATTTGGGCCCTTACGAACAAAGAACCGACGCGAACAATCGGACTTCAAAATATTCAACTTCTGAGATCACAAACCCATTAAAAATGGTAAAGAAAACATTTCAGGCTTTGGAATCGCTCAAAAACATTATCCGAGTTAGGAGTTAGGCCAAAAATACGTTTTGGGCCCACACGAAGAAAGAACCAACGCAAAAAATCGGAATTCAATATTTTTTACTTCTGAGATCACAAACCCCTTAAAAATGGTAAAAAACCATGTCAGGCTTTGGAATCGCTCAAAAATGTTATCCGAGCAAGGAGTTAAGCCAAAAATAAGATTTGGGCCACGAACAAAGAACCGACGCAAAAAATGGAACTTCAATATTTTTAGCTTCTGAGCTCTCGAACCCCTTAGAAATGGTAAAAGAAAAATGTCAGGCTTTGAAATCACTCACAAATGTTATCCGAGCTAGTAGTTAAGCCTAAAATACGATTGGGCCCCCACGATCAAAGAACGAAGCGAAAAATCGGACTTCAAAATTTTCACCTTTTGAGCTCACAACCCCTTAAAATTGGTAAAAAAAACATGTAAGGCTTTGGAATCGTTCAAAAATGTTATTCGAGATCGTAGTTACGCCAAAAATACGATTTAGGCCACCATGAATAAAAAACCGACGCGAAAAATTAGACTTCAAAATTTTCGGCTTCTGAGTGCTCGAACCCCTTAGAAATGGTGAAAAAAAATGTCAGGCTTTGGAATCGCTCAAAAATGCTATCCGAGCTAGGAGTTAGGCCTAAAATACAATTTGGGCCCCCAAGACCAAAGAACCGACGCGAAAAATCGGACATCAAAATTTTTAGCTTGTGAACACTCGAACCCCTTATAAATGGTATAAAAAACATGTCAGGCTTTGGAATCGCTCAAAAATGTTATCCGAGCTAGGAGTTAGACCAAAAATACGATTTGGGCCCCCATGAAAAAAGAACCGACGCGAAAAATCGGACTTCAAAATTTTCAGTATCTAAGCCCTCGAACCCTTAGAAATGGTAAAAAAAACATGTCAGGCTTTGGAGTCGCTGAAAAATGTTATCCGAGCCAGCAGTTAGGCCAAAAATACAATTTGGGCCTCTAGGAACAATTAACCGACGCAAAAAATCGGACTTCAATATTTTTAGCTTCTAAGCACTCGAACCCCTTATAAATGGTAAAAAATAATTTCAGGCTTTGGAATTGCTCAAAATTGTTATCAGAGCTACGAGTTAGACCTAAAAATACGATTAGGGCCCCCAAGAACAAATACGACGCGAAAAATCGGACTTCAAATTTTTCAACTTCTGAGCGCTTGAACCCCTTAGAAATGGTTAAAATAACATGTCAGGCTTTGGAATCACTCAAAAATGTTATCCGAGCCAGGAGTTCGCCAAAATATGCGAATTGGGCTCCCACGAACAATTAACCGACGCGAAAAACCGGACTTTAATATTTTCAGCTTCTGAGTGCTTGAACCCTTTAGAAATGGTGAAAAAACATGTCGGGTTTTGGAATCGCTCAAGAATATTATCCGAGTTAGGAGTTAGGCCAAAAATACGATTTGGGCCCCAACGCAGAAAGAACCAACGCGAAAAATGGGACTTCAATATTTTCAGCTTTTGAGATGTCGAACCCCTTTAAAATGGTAAAAAAAACCATGTCTGTAATAGCTCTGTTTTAGGAGCACCTTTATTAATTGTTAATTATAATATTAGCTTAATTAATTTTGAAACCCTTGTGTTTTAAATGAAAATTTATATTTGTTTTTATTATTATTATTAAGAAGTCGTATTATATTTATTGACGTAATTATATTAAATTATTTTAATGGGATTACTTTTAATAATTTAGAGCTTTATATTAATATAAGAAATGGGTTTGAGTTATTAGTTTTAATGTGATTTATATTTAAAATAGACAAATTAATTATATTTATATATGTGTAAAAATAAACATATTAGAGGAGGGTGTTTTATTAGATAAGGTTAAAAAAAAAATAGAGATGGAGGAAAAGTGGCGTGGCTTTGAATAGGAGGCAAAGGGGGTATGTGTGATAAGGGAAATGAGAGTTGAGTGACTCATCACTTAAATAAGACAAAAAAAAAAGAAATCAAAAGGGGAAGGAAACCTGTTCTTCACGAACAGGAACAGAAACAGAAAGAGAGCAGGGGGTTGGGGAAGAAGGCGAGAAACAGAGGAAGAGGAAGAGGAAGAGGGAGAGAGAGAGAGAGCTCGACGGAGGAAGAAGAAGGCGGATGGTGAAAAGGCGCAGCAAGGCCGATCAGAGGCGAAGGAGGAAAGAAAGGGGGGGAAGCGTGCGAGCAACGGCCACGGTGGCGAAACCCAAGCGATTTCCGGCCAAATTCCGGCCAATAGAGAGGGAGATAGATAGAGTAAGTTCCAAAATACCAAAACCCTCATCTATTTTAGAGATTTTGATTAAAATTGGGGATTTTATTGAGAGGGATGAAGGAGTGTGCGTGAGGAGGGTCACGCGAACCACCGGCGACCACCACCACTGTCCAACCACCACATAACCGCCACCTACGCTCACTTTGAAACCCTAACTGAGGTACTAAACACTTTCAAATAAAATTACTAATTCTGATTTACTCAATTTATATAATTTCTCTTGCTAGATTTCTCAAATTGTTCAATGGATTATATGAAACCTGTTTGTGATGTTGTCATTGATAGTATTATTAAATTAGAATGGACATGAGGTATTGGTTCTATGCTTATGGAATTAGTGTGGTATGAATATGATATTGTTTGATATTAGTTCTGAACTCTGGGTTCAATTAGAGTATGTAATTATTGATGTTGGTAAAGTTGCTTGTAGAATCTGAATTATGAAGAGGATTGATTTTAGGTCAGAGTCCTTGTTATGGGTAGAATAGGTTCATGAAATTAGGACAGGTTGAAAGCTTATGGGATGATGCGGTTCTTGGAATTGGAAGAACTGAAGAAGAGTGGCAGATTCAAAATGTTGTCTAGTGAGAATTAGAAGTTGGAGCAGGGAAGAATAGGTTGTTAGGTTACTCTACATAATATGATTACTCTTGCGTAACTATGGTTTCAAGGATTTTTCTTCACTCTTATAAATAAATTGGAGATTCAAGTTCAAAGAGTTCCACAAATGTTACCTAAATATACTCAAACATGTTTAGTTTTAGTAAATAATCTAAGGAATCGGGTCAATAGTCAAATTTAATGATCAATAGGTTGTTGGAATAAGATAGATTGAAACTGAAGAACTGAATAAGATATTCGACCAACCAGATAGCAAACGACCTAACTTGGTTTATCAAGTTAGTTAATTGGGTCAAGTATAAAGGAGTTGAGTGAGTTAATTTTAAACTAATAGAAAAAGAAGTTGGTTTAACGATTTCAATTAGCTAACAAGAGAACTTAAGATAGGAACCATATGTCATTTGTAAGAGATTTCCACGTAGATGTCTGTATAAATGTTATAACATTGAAACTCTATGGCCACTAGTGTGTGATTTGACTTAACAATAAAGATAACTAAAGTTATTAATTTAACTAGGAAAAGGATGAATTGGTCTCTTTAGAATCTGCTAGGAAACTTTTAAATAACATTAATGATCTTGAGATTAGTTCTAAATGGTTTAAAAGCTAATGCGACCAAAGTTAATCGGTTAGTGAACGAGCTAAGGTCTATCATGATAGTAAATCAACAACTTCATTAATTGTGATAAGGTTGTAATTTAGAGTTGGAATATGAAAGCTCAAAGAATAAGAATAATTGTTGTCTAGAATAACTTGATATTGGTCTTAAAAACTGCCACTAGCAATAATAGTTAATGTTAGTAAGGGTTACATGAACTCGGAAATAAAATACTGGTGATTTGGTAAAGAATGGTAGCTATATAAATATAGCTTTTTGAGAGATAAATCGAGACATGGGAACATCCTATTGGTATTTAGAATCCAGTAATTGAGGATTAGTTATCAAAGGATATGGGAAAGATTTTACATAGGAGTCTAATTAGAAGAGGGTATGTAAGATAGTTGTTCTAGGTTATATTGAGATTGCTCGTTTATCGTTGAAGTCTAAGGTAGATGGAAATAGCTATGTGTGTGAGTGATTGTTGAACAGTTATGTTGAGGTTATTAAGATTAAGGTAACTATCTCGATCAATTTGGGAAAGACATTTGTTATGAAGGTCTTAGAGGCTGCGGATCTAGTTGAGGATATTAATATTGAAGTAACATGTATGCTAAAAATATATATTTTGAGATTGTGTGAAATGATTTCCAAATTGATTATTTTTATATGAAACTTGATTTACGAGTATTAAAGTGTGATATTTATGAGAATGTGTTACAAGGTTAAATGTGATATGTGATATGTGAAATAAGGTGAATGAGTCGCCACATACTATGTTGAATATATATAATATAAATAAGAATGGTGAAATGAGGTTGTGAACATGCACCCGGGTTAGGGCGGGTAGTCCCTAGCTGTTACCCAATCAGGAGGGGCTAAATATTGACGTTGAAGGACATGTCCAGTTAAGTCTTGCAAGCTGAACATAAAAGGTGGGGTGACGACCCTCAACAGTTTGGAGACAGCCGGTACGTTGTACCCCTCTCCACTCGCGTTCACACCGAGATAAGAAATGGAAATGAATGTTACTTGTAAGAAACTTAAATGTTTTGGAAATAAGCCGAGTTTTCAAATAAATATTATATCGCTATTACCTTTCCTTATGAACTACGGTTTCAATAAGAGTTGTATATTGTTGTATATTGTTGAGTAAGTGATTTGAAGTATATATAGAGTTTATGTGAATTGTTGTGAATATATGTGATGAGTGTATTAAACAAAAGCCACCAAAACATGTTTTACTTGTTTTACGGGTTTAGTACTCAGCGCGTTGCTGATGTGAGTCAAATGTTTTGTTTTGTCATTTCTGTGGCCTGTCACTTGGGTGGGTGGCAGCCCCTAATTAGTTCAGGCGGATGCAATGAAGTTGTGGAAGCTTGGAGCAGGAATTCTTATCACAACTATCTTCATATGTATTGAGGCGAGGACGATTGGCTTTGTAACAACGTAGTTATTAGTTATGTTATAAATAGTTTTTAAATAGGAATTTGTAAAGTAGAAGCTGGAAATATATTAAAATGTTATACAGGTTTATAATTTGGGCGCGAGTCCTAAGTTAACTTTTAGGCGGTCCGTATTTCAAACGGAGCTCTGCCGAATTTTCTGTAGACTTTTATTATTTAATTAATACCGTTTAGATCATTTAGTTAACTTCATTTAGTGTTAATGTTTTATAGTTAAAGTTTTAAATAGTTCAGGTTTTTAGAGTTCCATACTCGTCGTTTTAGGACGATGAGTGTGATGGTAATAGTCCGGATTAAGGTTTCCGCTGTGTTTAGCTCTAATTAAGTTGGTCGGTGAATCCGGGCTGTTACAATGTCAGGCTTTGGAATCGCTTAAAAACGATCTGAGCTTGAAGTTAAGCCTGAAATACGATTTGGGCCCCCACGAACAAAGAACCGACGCGAAAAATAGAACTTCAATGTTTTCAGTTTTTGAGCACTCCAACCCTTTAGAAATGGTAAAAAAACATGTCAGGCTTTGGAATCGCTCAAAAATGTTATCCGAGCTAAAAGTTAGGCCAAAATTACGATTTGGGCCCCCACGAAAAAAGAACCGACGCGAAAAATCGGACTTCAATATTTTCAGCTTCTGAGCGCGCGAACCCCTTAGAAATGGTAAAAAAACATGTCAGACTTTGCAATCGCTCAAAAATGTTATCCGAGCTAGGAGTTAGGCCAAAAATACGATTTGGGCTCCAGTAACAAAGGATCGATGCGAAAAATAAAGCTTCATAATTTTCAGCTTCTGAGCGCTTGAAACCCTTAGAAATGGTAAAAAAACATGTCAGGCTTTGGAATTGCTCAAAAATATTATCGGAGCTAAGAATTAGGCCAAAAATACAATTTTGCCCCCACGAAAAAAGAACCAACGCGAAAAATTGAACTTTATTATTTTCAGCTTCTATGATCCGGAACCCCTTAAAATGGTAAAAAAAACATGTCCGGCTTTGAAATCGCTCAAAAATGTTATCCGAACTACGAGTTAGGCCTAAAATACGATTTGGGCCCCCACGAACAACGAACTGACGCGAAAAATCGAACTTCAATATTTTAAGCTTATGAGCGCTCGAACCCCTTAGAAATGGTAAAAAAAACATGTCAGGCTTTGGAAACGCTCAAAAATGTTATCTGAGCTACGAGTTAGGCTAAAAATACGATTTGGGCCTCGACGAACAACGAACCGACGTGAAAATTCGGACTTCAATCTTTCAACTTCTTAGTGCTCGAACCCCTTAGAAATGGTAAAAAACATGTCAGGCTTTGGAATCACTCAAAAATGTTATCTGAGCTAAGAGTTAGGCCAAAAATAATATTTGGGCCCCCACAAACAACGAACCGACGCGAAAAATAGGAATTCAAAATTTTCATCTTCTGAGCACTCGAACTCCTTAGAAATGGTAAAAAAAACATGTCAGGCTTTGGAATCGGTCAAAAATGTTATCCGAGCTAGGAGTTAGGCCAAAAATACGATTTGGACGTCCATGAACAAGGGACAGACGCAAAAAATCGGACATATATATTTTAAACTTCTGAGCTCACGAACCCCTTAAAATGGTAAGCAAAACATGCCAGGCTTTAGAATCGATCAAAAATGTTATCCGAGTTTGGAGTTAGGCCAAAAATACGAATTAGGCCCCCAAGAACAACGAACCAACGCGAAAAATCGAACTTGTCAGGCTTTGGAATCGCTCAAAAATGTTATCCGAGCTAGGAGTTAGGCCAAAAATACGATTTGGGCCCCCAAGAACAACGAACTGACGCAAAAAATCAAATTTCAATTATTAAGCTTCGAGTGCTCGAAACCCTTAGAAATGGTAAAAAAAATATGTCATGATTTGGAATAGCTCAAAAATGTTATCCGAGCTAGGAGTTACGCCAAAAATACGATTTGGGCCCCCACGAACAACGAACTAACGCGAAAAATCGGACTTTAATATTTTAAGCTTCGAGCCCTCGAACTCCTTTGAAATGGTAAAAAAAAACTTGTCAGGCTTTGGAATTGCACATAAATGTTATCTGAGCTAGGAGTTAGGCCAAAAATACGATTTGGGCCCCAATGAACAAAGAACCGACGCGAAAAATTGGACTTCAATATTTTCATCTTCTGAGCGCTCGAAACCCTAAGAAATGGTAAAAAAACATGTCAGGCTTTGGAATCGCTCAAAAATGTTATTCGAGCTAGAGTTAGGCAAAAAATACGATTTGGGCCTTCATGAAAAAAGAAATGATGCGATAAATCGGACTTCAATATTTTAAACTTCTGAGCTCACAAACCCCTTAAAAATGGTAAACAAAACATGTCAGGCTTTGGAATCGCTCAAAAATGTTATCCGAGCTAGGAGTTAGGCCAAAAATACGATTTGGGCCCCCAAGAACAACGAACCGACGTGAAAAATCGAACTTCAATATTTTTAACTTTTTAGATCTTGAACCCCTTAGTAATGGTAAAAAAAAAGATGTCAGGCTTTGGAATCACTCAAAAATGTTATCCGAGTTAGGAGTTTGGCCAAAAATACGATTTGGGCCTCCATGAACAAAGAACCGATGCGAAAAATCGAACTTCAATAATTTAAACTTCTAAGCTCACGAACCCTTTAAAAATGGTAAACAAAACATGTCAGGCTTTGGAATCGCTCAAAAATGTTATCCGAGCTAGGAGTTAGGCCAAAAATACGATTTGGGCCCCCACGAACAATGAACCGACGCAAAAATCTTACTTCAATATTTTCAGCTTCTGAGCACTCGAACCCCTTAGAAATGGTAAAAATAAACATGTCAGGCTTGGGAATCGCAAAAAAATGTTATCCGAGCTAGGAGTTAGGCCAAAAATACGATTTGGGCCCCCACGAACAAAGAACCGACGCGAAAAATCGGAATTCAATATTTTCAGCTTCTGAGCGCTCGAAACCAACAAATGGTAAAAGAAACATGTCAGGCTTTGGAATCGGTCAAAAATGTTATCCGAGTTAGGAGTTAAGCCAAACATACGATTTGGGCCTCCATGAACAACGAACCGATGCGAAAAATCGGACTTCAATATTTTCTGCTTCTGAGCTCATGAACCCCTTAGAAATGGTAAAAAAAACATGTCAGGCTTTGGAATCGCTCAAAAATGTTCTCCGAGCTAGGAGGTAAGCCAAAAATACGATTGGGGCCCCCAAGAACAACGAACCGATGCGAAAAATCGGACTTCATTATTTTTAGCTTCTGATCGCTCGAACCCCTTCGAAATTGGGTAAAAAAACATATTTGGCTTTGGAATCGCACAAAAATGTTATTGAGCGAGGAGTTATACCAAAAATACGATTTGGGCCCCCACAAACAACGAACTGACGTGAAAAATCGGGCTTCAATATTTCCAGCTTCTGAGTGCTCGAACCCCTTAGAAATGGTAAAAAAAACATGTCAGGCTTTGGAATCGCTCAAAAATGTTATCCGAGCTAGGAGTTAGGCCAAAAATACGATTTGGGCCTCCACGAACAACGAACCGACGGGAAAATTCGGACTTAAATCTTTCAATTTCTGAGTGCTCGAACCCCTTAGAAATGGTAAAATAAACATGTCATGCTTTGGAATCGCTCAAAATGTTATCCAAGCTAAGAGTTAGGCCAAAAATATTATTTGTTCCCCCACAAACAACGAAACGACGCGAAAAATAGGAATTCAATATTTTAAGCTTCGAGCGCCTTAACCCCTTAGAAATGGTAAAAAAAACATGCCAGGCGTTGGAATCGCTCAAAAATGTTATCCGAGCTAAGAGTTAGGCCAAAAATACGATTTGGGCCCCGACGATTAATTAACCGACACGAAAAATCGGACTTTAAAATTTTCAGCTTCTGAGCACTCGAACCCCTTAGAAATGGGAAAAAAACATGTCAGGCTTTTTAATCGCTCAAAAATGTTATTTTTGCTAGGAGTTAGGCCAAAAATTCTTTTTCCGCCCCAACGAAAAAAGAAACGACTCGAAAAATCGTAATTCAATATTTTCGGATTCTGACCTCACGAACCCCTTAACAATAGTAAAAAATAATGTCAGGCTTTGGAATCGCTCAAAAATGTTATCCGAGCTAGGAGTTAGGCAATAATATACGATTAGTTTTACAATGAAAATGATACCCTTACTAGTTATTTGGTTTAGACATTTTCAAATCAAGAATCAAATAAAATTTTTTACATATATCGCGAATATTTTTCCCCCCTTTACTTTTATATCATCTTATAATATTTACATATGTAATGGTGAATTTTGGTTATATTTTTCCAAGACCAACAAATTACGAACCATGCTACAAAATTGAAAAAAACTTTTGTAAGATATATCATATGTATTCAATGGATGGTGATTAGCAAAATGAGAAAAAAATCATATAAATACAATTCTTGGTGATTAGAAATTGATAAAAAAATAAATCATATAAACATGGTCCTTGGTGATTAGTAAATTGAGAAAAATAATATTTATATATGAATATACTTGTGTGTGTGGTAAATTGAGAAGAAAAAAGATCATCATATAATGTGGTTCGTGAAGGAAAGTTCAAAATAAAAACTAGTTAGGATATGAAAATAATCATAGCCTGCACAACTTTGTTAGTCATTGTGTTTCTTAAAAGATGAAAACTAACAGGTAAAAGAAAAAAAAGATCATACAAACACAAATTTAATGAAAAGAAATAAATTGCAAAATTATATGATTATAAGAAGAAAAAAAACAAAATATCTCTATCATCAAAGCTATTTTAATTAACTCATAATTAGAGAAAAGGAAAAAAATACATATTGAGTGTTTATGGTACATCACGAAAGAATGTTGAAGGAGCTTATTGACTGAAATATTTGTTAGTCTTTTTGTTAATTGATACCTAGGGGGTTGGAATGAGCCATACCTACCTCCCCCCAAGGGTTTCTAAACCCCATACCTCATGGCTTTGAGGTATGGGTTTCAAAATCACAAAATCTCCAACCAAACACATGGTATGGGTTTAGGTCATTCCGAACCCATACCTAATACCTGAATTATGTGAACCTAACGCCCCCTAAAAATGGTAAAAAAAACATGGTAGACTTTAGAATCGCTCAAGAATATTATCCGAGCTAGGAGTTAGGCCAAAAATACGATTTGGGCCCCCACGAACAAAGAACCAACGCGAAAAAATCAGACTTCAATATTTTCAGCTTCTGAGATCACGAACCCCTTAAAAATGGTAAAAAACCATGTCAGGCTTTGGAATCGCTCACAAATGTTATCCGAGCTAGTAATTAGGCCTAAACTACGATTTGGGCCCCCACGAACAACGAACCGACGTGAAAATTCGAACTTCAAAATTTTCAGTTTCTGATCTTTTGAACCCCTTAGAAATGGTAAAAAGAACATGTCAGGCTTTGGAATCGCTCAAAAATGTTATCCGAGGCAGGAGTTAGGCCAAAAATACGACTTGGGCCCCCACGAACAATTAACCGACGCGAAAAATTGGACTTCAATATTTTCAGCTTCTGAGCTCACGAACCACTTAAAAATGGTAAAAAAAAAACATGTGCTTTGGTGTGGCAAAAAAATGTTCTCCGAAGTAGGAGTTAGGCCAAAAATACGATTTCGGCCCCTACGAACACAGGACATACGCGAAAAATCGGACTTCAAAATTTTCAGTTTCTGAGCGCTCAAAACCCTTAGAAATAGTAAAATAAAAACATGTCAGGCTTTGGAATTGCTCAAAAATATTATCCGAGCTAGGAATTAGGCAAAAAATACGATTTGGGCCCCTAGGAAGAATGAATCAACGCGAAAAATTGGACTTCATTATTTTAAGCTTCTGAGATCACGAACCCCTTAAAAATGGTAAAAAACCATGTCAGGCTTTGGAATCGCTCAAAAATGTTATCCGAGCTAAGAGTTAGGCCAAAAATACGATATCCGTCCAACGAACAAAGAAAAGACGCGAACAATGGGACTTCAATATTTTCAGCTTCTGAGATCACGAACCCCTTAAAATGGTAAAAAACAATGTTAGGCTTTGGAATCGTTAAAAAATATTATCCTAGCTAGGAGTTAGGCCAAAAATATGATTTAGGCACCCACAAAAAAGAAGAAACGCGAAAAATCGGACTTCAATATTTTAAGATTCTGAGATCACGAACCCCTTAAAAATGGTAAAAAACCATGTCAGGCTTTGGAATATTTCAAAATTGTTATCCGAGCTAGGAGTTAAGCCTAAAATACGATTTGGGCCCCCACGAACAAAGAACAGACGCGAAAACTCGGACTTTAATATTTTCAGTTTCTGAGCGCTCCAACCCCTTAGAAATGGTAAAAAAACATGTCAGGCGTGGAATCGCTCAAAAATGTTATCCGAGCTAGGAGTTAAGCAAAAAATACGATTGGGCCCCCACAAACAACGAACCGACGCGAAAAATCAGACTCAATATTTTCAGCTTTTGAGAGCTCGAACCCCTTAGTAATGGTAAAAACAAATGTCAGGCTTTGGAATCGCTCAATAATGTTATCCGAGCTATGAGTTAGGCAAAAAATACGATTTCAGCCCCAACGAACAAAGAAACGACGAGAAAAATCGGACTTCAAAATGTTCAGCTTCTAAGCGCTCTAACCCCTTAGAAATGGTAAAAAAACATGTCAGGCTTTGGAATCGCTCAAAACTTTTATCCAAACTAGGAGTTAGGCCAAAAATACGATTTGTGCCCCGACGAACAATTAACCGACGCGAAAAATTGGACTTCAGTATTCTCAGTTTCTGTGCTCTCGAACCCCTTAGAAAGTGAAAAGTACATGTCAGGCTTTGGAATCGCTCAAAAATGTTTTTCGATCTAAGAGTTAGGGCCAAAAATACGATTTGGGCCCCCAGGAACAATTAACCGACGCAAAATATCGGACTTAAAAATTTTCAGCTTCTGAGATCACGAATCCCTTAAAAATGGTAAAAAAAAACATTTCAGGCTTTGGAAACGCTTAAAAATATTATCCGAGCTAGGAGTTAGGCCAAAAATATGATTTGGGCCCCCACGAACAAAGAACCGACGCGAAAAATGGGACTTCAAAATTTTCAGCTTCTGAGCGCTCGAAACCCTTAGAAATGATAAAAAAAACATGTCAGGCTTTGGAATCGCTCAGAAATATTATACGAGCTAGGAGTTAGGCCAAAAAAACGATTTGAGCCCCCACTAACAAAGAACCAACACGAAAAGTCGGACTTCAATCTTTTGCAGCTTCTAAGATCACGAACCTCTTAAAAATGGTAAGAAACCATGTCATGCTTTGGAATCGCTAAAAAATATTATCCGAGCTAGGAGTTAGGTCAAAAATACGATTTTGGCCCCCACGAAGAAAGAACCTGCGAAACATCGGACTTCAAAATATTCAACTTTAGAGCACTCGAGCCCCTTAGAAATGGTAAGTAAAACATTTCAGGCTTTGGAATCGCTCAAAAATGTTATCCGAGCTAGGAGTTAGTCCAAAAATATAATTTGGGCCCCCACGACCAACGAACTGATGCGAAAAATCGGACTTCAATATTTTAAGCTTCTGAGTGGTCGAACCCGTTAGAAATGGTAAAAAAAACATGTCATGCTTTGGAATCGCTCAAAAATGTTAACCGAACTAGGAGTTAGGCCAAAAATACGATTTGGGCCCACACGAACAAAGAACAGATGCTAAAAATTGGACTTCAAATTTCTGCTTCTGTGCGCTCGAACCCCTTAGAAATGGAAAAAAAAACATGTCGGGCTTTGGAATCGCTCAAAAATGTTATCCGAACTAAGAGTTAGGCAAAAATACGAGTTGGGCCCCCACGAACAATTAACCGACGCAAAAAATCGGTTTTCCAAATTTTCAGCTTCAGAGCTCACGAACCCTTAAAAATGGTAAAAAAATCATGTAAGGCTTTGGAATTGCTCACAAATATTATCCGAGCTAGGAGTTAGGCCAAAAATACGATTTGGGCCCCCATGCACAAAGAACTGACGCGAAAAATCAGACTTCAAAAATTTCAGCTTCTGAGCGCTTGAACCCCTTAGAAATGGTAAAAAAAACATTTCAGGCTTTGGAATCGCTCAAAAATGTTATCCGAGCTAGGAGTTAGGCAAAAAATACGATTTGGGCCCCCACGAACAATTAACTGACGCGAAAAACCGGACTTACATATTTTAAGCTTCTCAGCACTTGAACCCCTTAGAAATGGTAAAGAAACACATCAGGCTTTGGAATCGCACAAAAATATTATTTCAGTTAGGAATTAGGCCAAAAATGTGATTTGGTCCCCTACGAAGGAAGAATCAACGCGAAAAATCGGACATCAATATTTTTAACTTCTAAGATCACAAACCCCTTAAAAATTGTAAAAAAACCATGTCAGGCTTTGGAATCGATCAAATATGTTATCCGAGCAAGGAGTTAAGCCTAAAATACGATTTAGGCCGCCACGAACAAAGAACCGGCGCGAAAAATCGGACTTCAATAATTTTGGTTTCTGAACTCCCGAACCCCTTAGAAATGGTAAAAAATACAGTCAGGCTTTGGAATCGCTCAAAAATGTTATCCGAGCTAGGAGTTAGGCCAAAAATATGATTTGGGCCCCCACGAACAAAGAACCGACGCGAAAAATGGGACTTCAAAATTTTCAGCTTCTGAGCGCTCGAAACCCTTAGAAATGATAAAAAAAACATGTCAGGCTTTGGAATCGCTCAGAAATATTATACGAGCTAGGAGTTAGGCCAAAAAAACGATTTGAGCCCCCACTAACAAAGAACCAACACGAAAAGTCGGACTTCAATCTTTTGCAGCTTCTAAGATCACGAACCTCTTAAAAATGGTAAGAAACCATGTCATGCTTTGGAATCGCTAAAAAATATTATCCGAGCTAGGAGTTAGGTCAAAAATACGATTTTGGCCCCCACGAAGAAAGAACCTGCGAAACATCGGACTTCAAAATATTCAACTTTAGAGCACTCGAGCCCCTTAGAAATGGTAAGTAAAACATTTCAGGCTTTGGAATCGCTCAAAAATGTTATCCGAGCTAGGAGTTAGTCCAAAAATATAATTTGGGCCCCCACGACCAACGAACTGATGCGAAAAATCGGACTTCAATATTTTAAGCTTCGAGTGGTCGAACCCGTTAGAAATGGTAAAAAAAACATGTCATGCTTTGGAATCGCTCAAAAATGTTAACCGAACTAGGAGTTAGGCCAAAAATACGATTTGGGCCCACACGAACAAAGAACAGATGCTAAAAATTGGACTTCAAATTTCTGCTTCTGTGCGCTCGAACCCCTTAGAAATGGAAAAAAAAACATGTCGGGCTTTGGAATCGCTCAAAAATGTTATCCGAACTAAGAGTTAGGCAAAAATACGAGTTGGGCCCCCACGAACAATTAACCGACGCAAAAAATCGGTTTTCCAAATTTTCAGCTTCAGAGCTCACGAACCCTTAAAAATGGTAAAAAAATCATGTAAGGCTTTGGAATTGCTCACAAATATTATCCGAGCTAGGAGTTAGGCCAAAAATACGATTTGGGCCCCCATGCACAAAGAACTGACGCGAAAAATCAGACTTCAAAAATTTCAGCTTCTGAGCGCTTGAACCCCTTAGAAATGGTAAAAAAAACATTTCAGGCTTTGGAATCGCTCAAAAATGTTATCCGAGCTAGGAGTTAGGCAAAAAATACGATTTGGGCCCCCACGAACAATTAACTGACGCGAAAAACCGGACTTACATATTTTAAGCTTCTCAGCACTTGAACCCCTTAGAAATGGTAAAGAAACACATCAGGCTTTGGAATCGCACAAAAATATTATTTCAGTTAGGAATTAGGCCAAAAATGTGATTTGGTCCCCTACGAAGGAAGAATCAACGCGAAAAATCGGACATCAATATTTTTAACTTCTAAGATCACAAACCCCTTAAAAATTGTAAAAAAACCATGTCAGGCTTTGGAATCGATCAAATATGTTATCCGAGCAAGGAGTTAAGCCTAAAATACGATTTAGGCCGCCACGAACAAAGAACCGGCGCGAAAAATCGGACTTCAATAATTTTGGTTTCTGAACTCCCGAACCCCTTAGAAATGGTAAAAAATACAGTCAGGCTTTGGAATCGCTCAAAAATGTTATCCGAGCTAGGAGTTAGGCCTAAAATACGATTTGGGCCCCCACGAACAAAGAACTAACTCGAAAAATCGGACTTCAAAATTTTTAGCTTCTGAGCGCTCGAACCTCTTCGAAATGGTAAAAAAACATTGCAGGCTTTGGAATCGCTCAAAAATGTTATCCGAGCCAGGAGTTAGGCCAAAAATACGATTTCGGCCCAACAAACAAAGAAACGACGCGAAAAACCGGAATTCAAAATTTTCAGCATCTGAGCTCACGAATCCCTTATGAATGGTAAAAAATACTGTTAGGCTTTGGAATCGCTCAAAAATGTTATCCGAGCTAGTAGTTAGGCCAAAAATACAAATTGGGCCCCCATGAACAAAGAACCGACGTGAAAAATCGAACTTCAAAATTTTCAGCTACTGAGCGCTCGAACCCCTTAGATATGGTAAAAAAAACTGTATGGTTTGGAATCGCTCAAAAATGTAATCCGAGCTCGGAGTTAGGCAAAAAATACTATTTCGGCCCCAACTATCAAAGAACCGACGCGAAAAATCGGACTTCAAAATTTTCAGCTTATGAGCGCTCGAACCCCTTAAAAATGGCAAAAAAAAACATGTCAGGCTTTGAAATCGCTCAAAAATGTTATCCGAGCTAGGAGTTAGGCCAAATATACGATTTCGCCCCACCAAACAAAGAAACGACGCGAAAGATTGGAATTCAAAATTTTCATCATCTGAGCTCACGAACCCCTTAAGAATGGTAAAAAAACATGTCAGGCTTTGGAATCGCTCAAAAATGTTATCCGAGCTAGTAGTTAGTCAAAAATACAAGTTGGGACCCCACAAACAAAGAACCGACGCGAAAAATCGGACATAAAAATTTTCAGCTTCTGAGCGCTTGAACCCCTTAGAAATGGTAAAAAAAACATGTCAGGCTTTGGAATCGCTCAAAAATGTTATCCTAGCCAGGAGTTTGGCTAAAATTACGATTTGGGCCACCACGAACAATTAACCTACGCGAAAAATCGAACTTCAAAATTTTCAGCTTTTGAGTGCTTGCACCCCTTAGAAATGGTAAAAAAACAGTTTAGGCTTTGGAATCGCTCAAAAATATTATCCGAGCTAAGAGTTAGGTTAAAAATACGATTTGGGCCCCCACGAAGAAAGAGGCGAAACATCGGACTTCAAAATTTTCAACTTTAGAGCACTCGAGCACCTTAGAAATGGTAAATAAAACATTTCAGGCTTTGGAATCGCTCAAAATTGTTATCCGAGCTAGGAGTTAGGCCTAAAATATGATTTGGGCCCCCACGAACAAAGAAGCGACGCGAAAAATCGGATATCATTATTTTTAGCTTCTGAGCGCTCGCACCCCTAAAAAATGGCAAAAAAAACATGTCAGGCTTTTTAATCGCACAAAAATGTTATCCGAGCTAGTAGTTAGGCCAAAATACGATTTGGGCCCCCACGAACAAAGAACCGACGCGAAAAATCGGACTACAAAATGTTTAGCTTCTGAGCGCTTGAACCCGTTAGAAAAGGTATAAAAAATATGCCAGCCCTTGGAATCGCTCAAAAATGTTATCCGACCCAAGAGTTAGGCAAAAATTACGATTTGGGCCCCCAAGAACAATTAACGGACGCGAAAAATCGGACTTCAATATTTTCTGCTTCTGAGCACTTGAACCCCTTAGAAATGGTAAAGAAAACATGTCAGGCTTTGGAATTGCTCCAAAATATTAACCGAGTTAGGAGTTAGGCCAAAAATATGATTTGGGCCCCTATGAAGAAAGAACCAACGCGAAAAATCGTAATTCAATATTTTCACCTTCTGAGCTCACAACCCCTTAAAAATGGTAAAAGACCATGTAAGGCTTTGGAATCGCTCAAAAATGTTATCCGAACTAGTTGTTAGGCCAAAAATACGATTTAGGCCCCCACGAACAAAGAACCAACGCGAAACATCGGACTTCAAAATTTTCGGCTTCTGAGCGCTCGAACCCCTTAAAGATGGTAAAAAAAACATGTAAGGCTTTGGAATCGCTCAAAAATGTTATCCGAGCTAGAAGTTAGGCCAAAAATACGATTTAGGCCCCCACGAACAAAGAACCGACACGAAACATCGGACTTCAAAATTTTGAGCTTCTGAGCGCTCGAACCCCTTAGAAATGGTAAAAAAACATGTCAGGCTTTGGAATCGCTCAAAAATATTATACGAGCTAGGAGTTAGGCCAAAAATACGATTTGGGCCCCCACGAAGAAAGAACCAACGCGAAAAATATGCCTTCAATATTTTCAGCTTCTGAGATCTCGAACCCCATAAAACTAGTAAAAAACCATGTCAGGCTTTGGAATCGCTCAAAAATGTTTTCTGAGCTAGGTGTTAAGCTTAAAATACGATTTGGGCCCCCACGAACAAAGATACGAGGCGAAAAATCGGACTTCAATATTTTTAGCTTTTGAGCATTCGAACTCCTTACAAATGGTAAAAAATAAATTCAGGCTTTGGAGTCGCTCAAAAATGTTATCCGAGCTAGGAGTTCGGCCTAAAATACGATTTGGGCCACCACGAACAAAGAACCGACGCGAAAAATCGGATATCATAATTTTTAGCTTCGGAGCGCTCGAACCCCTTAAAAATGGCAAAAAGAACATGTCAGGCTTTCTAATCGCTCAAAAATGTTATTCGAGCTAGTACTTAGGCCAAAATACGATTTGGGCCCCCACAAACAAAGAACCGACACGAAAAATCGGACTTCAAAATTTCTAACTTCTGAGCACTTGAACCCCTTAGAAATGGTAAAGAAAACACGTCAGGCTTTGGAATCGCTCAAAAATATTATCCGAGTAAGGAGTTAAGCCACAAATACGATTTGGGCCCGTACGAAAAAATAACCAACGCGAAAAATCGGACTTCAATATTTTCACCTTCTGAGCTCACAACCCCTTAAAAATAGTAAAAAACCATGTACGGCTTTGGAATCGCTCAAAAATGTTATCCGAGCTACTAGTTAGGACAAAAATACGATTTAGGCCCCCACGAACAAAGAACCGACGCGAAACATCGGACTTCAAAATTTTCAGCTTCTAAGTGCTCGAACCCCTTAGAAATGGTAAAAAGACATGTCAAGCTTTGGAATCGCTCAAAAATGCTATCCGAACTAGGAGTTAGGCCTAAAATACGATTTGGGCCCCCAATAACAAAGAACCGACGCGAAAAAATCGAACTTCAATATTTTCAGTATCTGAGCGCTTGAACCCCTTAGAAATGGGGAAAAAAACATGTCAGGCTTTGGAATCGCTAAAAAATGTTATACGAGCTAAGAGTTAGGCCAAAAAAAAGAATTGGGCCCCCACGAATAATTAACCGACACGAAACATCGGACTTCAAAATTTTATGCTTATGAGCGCTCAAACCCCTTACAAATGGTAAAAAACATGTCAGGCTTTGGAATCTCTTAAAAATGTGTGTCCGAGCTAGGAATTCGGCCAAAAATACGATTTGGGCCCCCACGAAAAATTTATCGACGCGAAAAATTGGTGTGGCTCAGAAATGTTAAAAATCTGACTTCAATATTTTCAGCTTCTGAGCCCACGAACCCTTTAAAAATGGTAAAAACAACATGTTAGGCTTTGGTGATGCTACAAAATGTTATCCGCGTTAGGAGTTACGGCAAAAATACGATTTTGGCCCCCACGAAAAAAAAACCGACTCGAAAAATCAGACTTCAAAATTTTCATCTTCTGAGCACTTGAACCCCTTTGAAATGGTAAAAAAACATGTCAGCCTTTCGAGTCGCTCAAAAATGTTATCCGACCCAGGAGTTAGGCAAAAAATACAATTTGGGCCCCCACGAACAATTAACTGACGCGAAAAACCGGACTTCTATATTTTCTACTTCTGAGCAATTGAACCCCTTAGAAATGGTAAAGAAAACACGTCAAGCTTTGGAATCGCTCAAAAATATTATCCGAGCTAAGAAGTTAGGCCAAAAATACGATTTGGGCCCTTACGAACAAAGAACCGACGCGAAAAATCGAACTTCAAAATATTCAACTTCTGAGATCACAAACCCCTTAAAAATGGTAAAGAAAACATTTCAGGCTTTGGAATCGCTCAAAAACATTATCCGAGTTAGGAGTTAGGCCAAAAATACGTTTTGGGCCCACACGAAGAAAGAACCAACGCGAAAAATCGAAATAAAATATTTTTAACTTCTGAGATCACAAACCCCTTAAAAATGGTAAAAAACCATGTCAGGCTTTTGAATCGCTCAAAAATGTTATCCGAGCAAGGAGTTAAGCCAAAAATACGATTTGGGCCCCCACGAACAAAGAACCGATGCAAAAAATGGAACTTCAATATTTTTAGCTTCTGAGCTCTCGAACCCCTTAGAAATGGTAAAAAAAAAATGTCAGCCTTTGAAATCACTCACAAATGTTATCCGAGCTAGTAGTTAAGCCTAAAATATGATTGGGCCCCCACGATCAAAGAACGAAGCGAAAAATCGGACTTCAAAATTTTTACCTTTTTAGCTCACAACCCCTTAAAATTGGTAAAAAAAAACATGTAAGGCTTTGGCATCGTTCAAAAATGTTATTCGAGATCGTAGTTACGCCAAAAATACGATTTAGGCCACCATGAATAAAGAACCGACGCGAAAAATTAGACTTCAAAATTTTCGTCTTCTGAGTGCTCGAACCCCTTAGAAATGGTGAAAAAACATGTCAGGCTTTGGAATCGCTCAAAAATGCTATCCGAGCTAGGAGTTAGGCCTAAAATACTGTAACAGCCGGAATTTTAAGAAGCTTGGGCTTAAAGTAATTATATTAAGTTATTTAAATAGGATTCTAAAGTATTTCAGGTGAAGAGAGTTACTTGGATTGTCAGTTATATTAAGTTCCAATTGGTTTTAGTGCTTAAAGTAGATTAGAATACCCTCCAACACCATATGAGGACAAAAGTGGGTAAGATCTATCATTCTTATTGGTTAGGAAGGTTTTGGAAACCAATAAAGAAGTTAGAAGATCCTTAAGAACCTTATTCATTAAGATTGTAAAAATCGTATAGTGATCGTTTTATCGGGTAGCAACGAACTTCCAGTTAAAGAGCCTTTCGGGGTTGAATCCGAGCTTAGAACCTAACCAAACTTGATATATGACATGCTTGGGATGTCTTAAGGTTATAATGGTCATTTATTCCCAAGAATTACGTGGCTAAATAGGGTAAGTTCCTTAGTTAGTAAAACCTGGCCAGCTGAAGTTTCAGTTCAGACCTATCCTCAAAGAAATCTGCTTAGCAGCTACTTGGGTGTCGATCTCCAAAAACCCTTGGCATGCATGAAAGCCAACACATCAAGCAAGAATCACCCAGAAAATCCATGAAACCGACCTTACCCAGAAGAGGTTTCCCTCCCCTAAGGGTACCGCCATTTACCTGCTATAAATAGCAGTTTTGGGTTTTCGGTTCTTTTCACCCAATTCTTCCTCAAAAACACCTACCTTTTCTTATATATATCTCTTCTAGACATCCATATTTATCTGTTCAAGCCTTTGTTCAAGCCTTAAAGCCTTGGAAAGGTATAGAAAACTCCATAGAAACATCAAACAGGATGCTGTAAGTACAGCTTTGCATCCTCTTGTGTTTAGCTTACCTATTCATGTTCTAAAGCTTGTTTAAACTAATCCTTAGCACCTTACTTACTCAGGGGAAGCTGTAGGAAGGTTATATTGGTGAGACATGTTTATTTCGTTACTCAGAGGTAATAGGAATCATATTAAGTTTGATTTTACCGAGGTATGTAACTAGTGAAGAGTAGTCAATGGTTATTGATATCTATTGTTGTTTCTGTTATGAATATTATTTGTTTTGGCTGGCTAGTTTATGAACTGAAATGAAAAGTGGGCAAGGTATAGGTAGAGGAGCTAAACAATAAATCAAAAATGAAGTGAAGTGGTCGTATCGAG
Source organism: Patellifolia procumbens (assembly GCA_947645195.1). Lineage (NCBI taxonomy): Eukaryota > Viridiplantae > Streptophyta > Magnoliopsida > Caryophyllales > Amaranthaceae > Patellifolia > Patellifolia procumbens. The sequence goes on along the minus strand of CANSGD010001189.1, from coordinate 333,485 downwards.
TCCAAAGCCTATAATTGCCAGCGATTTGTGTAAGGGGATTGAGCTATGCCAGCCATATATTATTAAATAAAGATTATTGTTTGCCAAGATTGATTTCCAAGTAATAAAACAATTTGAAATGAAAATGTTTTAAACGGGCTGAAGTAAGAGTTACGAGTTTTCCACTCATTTTGGATGTTTTCCTTGTTTTCTATTTCTTCTGTTATTTTCAGGTATATTATGGAAAGCTCGGAATGATTTGGAGATATCGGGATGTTGAAAACTTCCATTTACAGAGTTGTAGAATAAATTTCAAGTTTTAGCTTGGGGCTTAAGCTAAGATAGTTCGTATCAGATATCATTGATTTATTGTATTGTTCTAGGAACTTGAGTTAAAGACATCGTGTAATTTGAGATTCGGAATAAAGGATATTGTTTTGTGGGCCCATAACCCACAGGTCCAGGATCGTGTATTTTAAGGTTGTTTCCGCTGCAAGTTTCATCTAAAGTATTATTGATTATTATGGATTCCATGATCATTGAGGTATGAGATTGCTAAGGGTGTTAAGCTAGCAGCTCGGGAGGCCGGGCTGTTACAAATACAATTTGGGCCCCCAAGAACAAAGAACCGACGCGAAAAATCGGACATCAAATTTTTTAGCTTGTGAACACTCGAACCCCTTATAAATGGTATAAAAAACATGTCAGGTTTTGGAATCGCTCAAAAATGTTATCCGAGCTAGGAATTAGACCAAAAATACGATTTGGGCCCCCACGAAGAAAGAACCGACGCGAAAAATCGGACTTCAAAATTTTACGTATCAAAGCCCTCAAACCCTTAGAAATGGTAAAAAAAAAACATGTCAGGCTTTGGAGTCGCTGAAAAATGTTATCCGAGCCAGCAGTTAGGCCAAAAATACGATTCGGGCCTCTAGGAACAATTAACCGACGCGAAAAATCAAACTTTAATATTTTTAGCTTCAAAGCACTCGAACCCCTTAGAAATGGTAAAAAAATAATTTCAGGCTTTGGAATTGCTCAAAATTGTTATCCGAGCTACGAGTTAGACCTAAAAATACGATTAGGGCCCCCACGAACAAATATGACGCGAAAAATCGGCCTTCAAAATTTTCAACTTCTGAGCGCTTGAACCCCTTAGAAATGGATAAAAAAACATGTCAGGCTTTGGAATCACTCAAAAATGTTATCCGAGCCAGGAGTTCGCCAAAATATGCGAATTGGGCCCCCACGAACAATTAATCGACGCGAAAAACCGGACTTCAATATTTTCAGCTTCTGAGTGCTTGAACCCTTTAGAAATGGTGAAAAAACATGTCGGGTTTTGGAATCGCTCAAGAATATTATCCCAGTTAGGAGTTAGGCCAAAAATACGATTTGGGCCCCAACGAAGAAAGAACCAACGCGAAAAATGGGACTTCAATATTTTCAGCTTTTGAGATGTTGAACCCCTTTAAAATGGTAAAAAACCATGTCAGGCTTTGGAATCGCTTAAAAACGATCCGAGCTTGAAGTTAAGCCTGAAATACGATTTGGGCCCCCACGAACAAAGAATCGACGCGAAAAATAGAACTTCAATATTTTCAGTTTTTGAGCGCTCCAAACCCTTAGAAATGGTAAAAAAACATGTCAGGCTTTGGAATCGCTCAAAAATGTTATCCGAGCTAAAAGTTAGGCCAAAATTACGATTTGGGCCCCCACGAAAAAAGAACCGACGCGAAAAATCGGACTTCAATATTTTCAGCTTCTGAGCGCGCGAACCCCTTAGAAATGGTAAAAAAACATGTCAGACTTTGCAATCGCTCAAAAATGTTATCCGAGCTAGGAGTTAGGCCAAAAGTACGATTTGGGCTCTAGTAACAAAGGATCGATGCGAAAAATAAAGCTTCATAATTTTCAGCTTCTGAGCCCTTGAAACCCTTAGAAATGGTAATAAAACATGTCAAGCTTTGGAATCGCTCAAAATATTATTCGAGCTACGAGTTAGGCCAAAATACGATTTGGGCCCCCACGGACAATTAACCAACGCCAAAAATCGGACTTCAATATTTTCAGCTTTTGAGATCACGAACCCCTTAAAAATGGTAAAAAAAACAATGTCACGCTTTGGAATGGCTCAAAAATGTTATCCGAGCTAGGAGTTAGGCTAAATATACGATTTGGGCCCCAAGAACAAAGAACCGACGCGAAAAATCGGACTTCAATATTTTCAGCTTTTGTGCGCTAGAACCCCTTAGAAAGGGTAAAAAAAATGTCAGGCTTTGGAATCGCTCAAAAATGTTATCCGAGCTAGGAATTAACCAAAAATACGATTTGGGCCCCCACGAACAATTAACCGACGCGAAAAAGCGGACTTCACAATTTTCAGCTTTTGAGCTCACGAACCCCTTAAAAATGGTTAAAAGGAAAAACTTGTCACGCTTAGGAATCGCTCAAAAATGTTATTCGAGCTAGTAGTTAGGCCCAAAATACGATTTGGGCCACCACAAACAAAGAAACGAAGCGAAAAAATCGGACATCAATATTTTCAGCTTCTTAGCGCTCGAACCCCTTAGAAATAGTAAAAAAACATGTTAGACTTTACAATCGTTGAAAAATGTTATCCGAGCTAGGAGTTAGGACAAAAATACGATTTGGGCCCCCATGAACAATTAACCAACGTGAAAAATCGGACTTCAATATTTTACGCTTCTGAGCGCACAAAGCCCTTATAAATGGAAAAAAAAACATGTCAGGCTTTGGAATCGCTCAAAAATGTTCTTCGAGCTAGGAGTTAGGCCAACGCGAAAAAATAACCAACGCGAAAAATCGCACTTTTATATTTTCAGCTTCTATGATCCCGAAACCCTTAAAATTGTAAAAAAGAAACATGTTAAGCTTTAGAATTCCCTCAAAAATGTTATCCGAGATAGGAGTTAGGCCTAATATACGATTTGGGCCCCCACGAACAAACAAGCGACCAGAAAAATCCGACTTCAAAATTTTTGCTTCTGAGCGCTCGAATCCCTTAGAAATGGTAAAAAAAACATGTCAGGCTTTGGAATTGCTCAAAAATATTATCGGAGCTAAGAATTAGGCCAAAAATACAATTTTGCCCCCACGAAAAAAGAACCAACGCGAAAAATTGAACTTTATTATTTTCAGCTTCTATGATCCCGAACCCCTTAAAATGGTAAAAAAAACATGTCCGGCTTCGAAATCGCTCAAAAATGTTATCCAAACTAATAGTTAGGCCTAAAATACGATTTGGGCCCCCACGAACAAAGATCCTACGAAAAAATCAGACTTGAAAATTTTTAGCTTCTGAGAGCTCGAACCCCTTAGAAATGGTAAAAAAACATATCAGGCTTTGAATCGCTCAAAAATATTATCCGACCTAGGAGTTAGGAAAAATATACAAATTGAGCCCCCACGAACAATTAACGAACTCAAAAAATCGGAATTCTATTTTTTCAGCTTCTGAGCTCACCAACCCCTTAAAAATGGAAAAAAAAAACATGTCAAGCTTTGGAGTGGCTCAAAAATGTTATAAGAGTTAGGAGTTAGGCCAAAAATAAGGTTTAGGCCCCCACAAACAAACAACCAACGCGAAAAATCGGACTTCAAAATTTTCACCTTCTGAGCGTTAGATTACCTTAAAAAGGGTAGAAAAGAACATGTCAGGCTCTGGAATCGCTCAAAAATATTATCCTAGCCAAGAGTTAGGCCAAAAATACGATTTTGGGCCCCCCACGAACAAAGAACCAACGCGAAAAAATCGGAGTTCAATATTTTAAGCTTCTGAGATCACGAAGCCCTTAAAAATGGTAAAAAAACATGTCAAGGTTTGGAATCGCTCAAAAATGTTATCCGAGCTAAGAGTTAGGCCGAAATTACAATTTGGACCCCCACGAACAAAGAACCGACGCGAAAAATCAGACTTCAATATTTTCAGCTTCTTAGCACTCGAACCCCTTAGAAATGGTAAAAAAACATGTGAGGCTTTGGAATCGCTCAAAAATATTATCCGACCTAAGATGTTAGGCCAAAAATACGATTTGGGCCCTTACCAACCAAGAACCGACGCGAAAAATCGGACTTAAAAATTTTCAGCTTGTGAGCGCTCGAACCCCTTAGAACTGGTAAAACAAACATGTCAGGATTAACCGAGCTAGGAGTTAGACAAAAAATACGATTTGGCCCCACACCAACAAAGAACCGATGCGAAAAATCAGACTTCAATATTTTTAACTTTTGAGCGATCGAACCCCTTAGAAATGGTAAAAAAACATGTCAGGCTTTGGCATCGCTCCAAAATGTTATCTGAGCTAAGAGTTAGGCTAAAAATACTATTTGGGCCCCCACGAACAATTATCCGACGCGAAAAATTCGACTTCAAAATTTGTAGCTTCTGAGTGCTCGACCCCTTACAAATGGTAAAAAAAAATATGTCAGGCTTTGGAATCGCTCAGAAATTTGATTAGAGCTATGAGTTAGGAAAAAAATACGATTTGGGCCCCCACGAACAAAAAACCGACGCTAAATTTCGGACATTAATATTTTAAGCTTCTAAGCATTTGAACCCTTAGGAATGGTAAAAAAACATGTCAGGCTTTAGAATCGCTCAAAAATGTTATCTGAGCTAAAAATTAGGCCAAAAATACGATTTTGGGCCCCACAAACAATTAACCGAAGTGAAAAATTGAACTTGAAATTTTTTAGCTTCTGAGCGCTCGAACCCCTTAGAAATGTTAAAAAAACATGTCAGGCTCTGGAGTCGCTCAAAAATGTTATCCGAGTTAGAAGTTAGACCAAATATACGATTTGGGCCCCCCCCGAACAAAGAACCGACTCGAAAAATCGGACTTCTAAATTTTCTACTTCTGAGCAATCAAACCGCTTAGAAAGGGTAAATAAAATATGTCAGGAATTGGAATCGCTCAAATATGTTATCCGAGCTAGGAGTTAAGGAAAAAATAGGATTTGGGCCCCCACGAACAAAGAATCGACGCGAAAAATCAGGCTTCAATATTTTCGGCTTCTGAGCGCTCGAACCCCTTAGAAATGGTAAAAAAAACATGTCAGGCTTTGGAATCGCTCAAAAATGTTACATGAGTTAAGAGTTAGGCCAATAATACGATTTGGGCCCCTACGAATAATTAACCGACGTGAAACTTCAGACATCAAAATTTTAAGCTTCTGAGCGCTCGAACTCCTTACAAATGTTAACAAAACAAGTCATGCTTTGGAATCGCTCATAAATAATATCTAAGCTTAGAGTTAAGCCAAAAATACGATTTGGACCCCACGAACAATTAACCGAGGCGAAAAATAAGACTTTAGAATTTTTAGCCTCTGAGCGCTCAAACCCCTTATAAATGGTAAAAAAAAATGTCAGGCTTTGGAATCGCTCAAAATGTTATCTGAGCTAGGAGTTGGGCAAAATATACAATTTGGGCCCCCACGAACAATTAACCAACTCGTAAAATCTGACTTCAATATTTTCAGCTTCTGAGCTCACGAACCCCTTAAAAATGAAAAACAAAACATGTCAGGCTTTGGAGTGGCTCAAAAATGTTATCCGAGTTTGGAGTTAGGCCAAAATTACGATTAAGGCCCGCACAAACAAACAACCAACGCAAAAAATCGGACTTCCAAATTTTCACCTTCCGAGGGCTAGAAAACCATAAAAAGCGTAAAAAAAACATGTCAGGCTCTGGAATCGCTCAAAAATATTATCTGAGCCAGGAGTTAGGCCAAAATTATGATTTGGGCCCCCACCAACAAAGAACCAACGCGAAAAATCGAAGTTCAATATTTAAAGCTTCTGAGATCACGAACCCCTTAAAAATGGTAAAAAACCATATCAGGCTTTGGAATCGCTCAAACATATTATCCGAGCTAGGAGTTAGGCAAAAAATGTCAGGCTTTAGAATCGCGCAAAAATGTTATCTGAGCTAAGAGTTAGGCCAAAAATACGATTTGGGCCCCCACGAACAATTAACCAACGTGAAAAATCGGAATTCAAAATATTTAGCTTCTGAGCGCTCGACCCCTTAGAAATGGTATAAAAACATGTCAGGTTCTTGAGTCGTTCAAAAATGTTATCCGAGTTAGAAATTAGACAAAAAATACGATTTCAACCCCCACGAACAAAGAACCGACGCGAAAAAATTGGACTTATAGATATTCTTTTTCTGAGCACTCGAACCGCTGAGATATGGTAAAAAAAATATGTGAGGCTTTGTGATATCACGTATTTATATAGAGTTTTCTCCCTTATTTACAAGCTAATTTGTGCGTCATTGGAGCTCTTGGGAGCTATTTTGTGCTAACTTTCGTATGCAGTTGTGGTTTCGTGTTTTAGTATTGAATTGCAGGTTTTATGGAGTTTTATCCTTATTCCCGAGCCATTTGGAAGCAACCACGGCTTTACGAGATGTTATGAGGCACGTAGGGTGGCTCACGAGCTTTATGGATAGTTTAGGAGGTCCCAAGACCCCTAAACGTGAAGATTAGAGAGCAAAGGAGTCAAAAGGAGTTTTCCGTGCACTGATCGGGCAGAAATAGCCCGATCGGGCGAAAATACATTGATCGGGTATAGAAGTTGCGGATCCGATCGGGCAAGGCATGCCCGATCCGATCGGGCGAGCACACATGTGCCCAGACCCAATCGGGCATCCACCGCCCGACCCGATCGGGTCAAGTGCTGCTACGTCTCATTCTGCTGCTGCTTTCGAGAGGATCTTGCTGGCCCATTACGTCGCCTGGCCCGATCGGGTGGCTGCCCAAGGCCCGATCGGGTGGGCCGTAATATTAAGCTGATGCTGCGCTGCTGCTACGCGAAGGCGATGTTTGCCCGATCGAATCGGGCGAGGAAGCATGTCCCCAGACCCGATCGGGTGGCCACCGCCCGACCTGATCGGGTGGAGTGCTGCTTGGTCTCGTTGCGGTGCTACAGGCGAGGGGAACACGCTGGCCCAAATTGTCGCCAGACCCGATAGGGTGGGCCGTTTTCTCGCCTTATTGCTGCACTGCTGCTGCCAGAGCCCAGAAGTGAAGTTGGGAGAATTTGTATGTGGACCCGATCGGGTACTGTGCTCGGGCCCGATCGGGTCTGGTACTTTTATCGCGCTTTTTCACTTTTTGTTTCCGTTTTTAGTGAACTTGAGGGGTATTATAAATACCTTTTTCCTCATTTTTTACATCATCTTTTATTCATCTTTCATTAGGTTTTAGACTAGTTTTATTCTTCATTGCTTTTAGTTTAATTCAAACACTTTAGATTAATTTAGAGGTGATCAAACCTATTTCGATTTCAATAAAAGTTCCTGCTTTCCGTCAATTGGTACTCTTCTCTACTCTTTATCTCTTTAATTACTTTGATTGCTTAGTTTAATTATTCAATTGTTCATGATGCAATTCGTAGGGTTTCATATTAGTTTTCTTGTTGCCAATTCGATTATGAGTGAGTAGTTCTCTTTCTAGGGTGTTAGATAGGAAAGTCATGTTTATACCATGATTGTGATTTAGATTTCTATCAATTTCTAGGGCTTGATTAGGGTGATTGTGATGTGGTTTGTTCTTATTGAGTAATTAATGTCAGTGTACAATTTCATTGATTGCTTGTGGTTAATAGTTGTTTGCACAGATCCGTCTTACGACTAGAGGCCTAGGACACGTCAGTAGTTCTGATTACGTTAGTGAACATGCGGCGTATGTTGAACTATGAGCGTTGAGTCTTAACCATAGCTCAACATAGGCTATGATCCCCCGACTCTTGATTTAGGTTTTGATAGTTGTTGACCTTGTTTGATTGGTATAAGCATGGTGGACCGACCTAATACCCTAGACTTTTAGTCCATAGTTAAATCTTCGATTTATTCCGTCTTCTGTAGTTTATTCATTAGTTCAGTTAATTCTTATCTGATTTCATCTGGAGTAGCTGAATTGGTTGAATATTAATTTAGAAACTCTGTCTCCCTGTGGATTCGACCCTGCTTCCACTGACTACCTAGTTAGAGGTCTGTAGGTTTATTTTTGAATAGGCGATACGACTAAATCCTATCACTTTGGAATCGCTCAAAAAAGTTATCCGAGCAAGGAGTTAAGCAAAAAATATGATTTGGGCCCCCACGAACAAAGAATCGACGCCAAAAATTTTCAGCTTCTGAGCACTCGAACCCCTTAGAAATGGGAAAAAACCATGTCATGCTTTGGAATCGCTCAAAAATGTTATGTGAGCTAAGAGTTAGGCAAAAAATATGATTTGGGCCCCCACGAACAATTAACCGACACGAAACTTCAGACTTCGAAATTTTTAGCTTCTGAGCGGTCGAACCCCTTAGAAATGGTAAAAAAACACGTCAGGCTTTGGAATCGCTCAAAAATGTTATCTAAGCTAAGAGTTAGGCCAAAAATATGTTTTGGGCCCCCACGAACAATTAACCGACGCGAAAAATAAGACTTCAGAATCTTTACCTTCTGAGCGCTCGAACCCCTTATAAATGGTAAAAAAAACATGTCAGGCTTTGGAGTGGCTCAAAAATGTTATCCGAGTTAGAGTTAGGCCAAAAATCCGATTTAGGCCCCCACAAACAAACAACCAACGCGAAAAATCGTACTTCAAAATTTTCACCTTCTAAGCGTTAGATTACCTTAAAAAGGGTAAAAAAGAACATGTCATGCTCTGGAATCGCTCAAAAATATTATCCGAGCCAAGAGTTAGGCCAAAAATACGATTTGGGCCCCCACGAACAAAGAACCAAAGCGAAAAAATCGGAGTTCAATATTTTAAGCTTCTGAGATCACGAAACCCTTAAAAATGGTAAAAAACCATGTCACGGTTTGGAATCGCTCAAAAATGTAATCCGAGCTAAGAGTTAGGCCAAAATTACAATTTGGACCCCCACGAACAAAGAACCGACGCGAAAAATCGGACTTCAATATTTTCAGCTTCTTCGCACTCGAACCCCTTAGAAATGGTAAAAAAACATGTCAGGCTTTGGAATCGCTCAAAAATATTATCCGAGCAAAGAAGTTAGGTCAAAAATACGACTTGGGCCCTTACGAAAAAAGAACCGACGAGAAAAATCTGACTTCAAAATTTGAAGCTTCTATGCGATCGAACCCCTTAGAAATGGTACAAAAACATGTCAGGCTTTGGAATCGCTAAAAATTGTTATCCGAGCTAGGAGTTAGGCCAAAAATGCGATTTAGGGCCCCACGAACAATTAACCGACGCGAAAAATCGGAGTTTAATATTTTCAGCATCTGAGCCCTCGAACCCCCTAGAAATGGTCAAAAAAAATATGTCAGGCTTTGGAATCGCTAAAAAATGATATCTTAGTTACGAGTTAAGCCAAAAATACGATTTGGGCACCCACGAACAATTAATCGACGAGAAACGTCGGACTTCAAATTTTCAGTTTCTGAGCGTTCGAATCCCTTAGAAATGGTAAAAAAACATGTCAGGCTTTGGAATCGCTCGAAAATATTTTCTGAGCTAAGAGTTAAGCAAAAAATACGATTTGGGCCCCCACACGCGAAAAATCGGATTTCAAAATTTTTAGCTTCTGAGCGCTCGAACCCCTTAGAAATAGTAAAAAAAAACATGTCAGACTTTGGAATCGCTGAAAAATGTTATCCGAGCTAGGAGTTAGGCCTAAAATACGATTTGGGCCTCGACGAACAAAGAAGCGACGCGTAAAATCAAACTTCAATATTTTCGGCTTCTGAGCGCCGTACCCCTTAGAAATGGTAAAAAAAACTTGTCAGGCTTTGGAATCGCTCAAAAATATTATCCGACCTAAGAAGTTAGGCCTAAAATACGATTTGGGCCCCTAGGAACAAAGAACCGACGCGAAAAATCGGACTTCAAAATTTTCAGCTTGTGAGCGCTCGAACCCCTTAAAAATGGTAAAACAAACATGTCAGGCTTTGAAATCGCTCAGAAATGTTAACCGAGCTAGGAGTTAGGCAAAAAATACGATTTGGCCCCACACCAACAAAGAACCGATGCGAAAAATCAGACTTCAATATTTTTAGCTTCTGAGCGCTAGAACCCCTTACAAATGGTAAAAAAATATGTCACGCTTTGGAATCGCTCAAAAATTTTATTAGAGCTATGAGTTAGGAAAAAAATATGATTTGGGCCCCCACGAACAAAAAACCGACGCTGAATTTCGGACATTAATATTTTCAGCTTCTAAGCATTCGAACCCCTTACGAATGGTAAAAAAACATGTCAGGCTTTATAATCGCTCAAAAATGTTATCTGAGCTAAGAGTTAGGCCAAAAATACGATTTTGGGCCCCACAAACAATTAACCGAAATGAAAAATTGAACTTGAAAATTTTTAGCTTCTGAGCGCTCGAACCCCTTAGAAATGTTAAAAAAACATGTCACGCTCTGGAGTCGCTCAAAAATGTTATCCGAGTTAGAAGTTAGACCAAAAATACGATTTGGGCCCCCCACAAACAAAGAACCGACGCGAAAAATCGGACTTATAAATTTTCTTTTTCTGAGCAATCGAACCGCTTAGAAATGGTAAATAAATTATGTCAGGAATTGGAATCACTCAAAAATGTTATCCGAGCTAGGAGTTAAGCAAAAAATAGGATTTAGGCCCCCACGAACAAAGAATCGACGAGAAAAAATAGGCTTCAATATTTTCGGCTTCTGAGCGCTCGAACCCCTTAGAAATGGTAAAAAAACATGTCAGGCTTTGGAATCGCTCAAAAATGTTATCTGAGCTAAGAGTTAGGCCAAAAATACGATTTGTGCCCATACGAACAATTAACCGACACGAAGCATCAGACTTCAAATTTTACAGCTTCTAAGCGCTCGAACCCCTTAGAAAAGGTAAAAAATTATGTCAGGCTTTGGAATCGCTCAAAAATGTTATCCGAGCTAGGAGTTAGGCCAAAAATATGATTTAGGACCCCACGAATAAAGAACCGACGCAAAAAGTCGGGCTTCAATATTTTCAGCTTCTGAGCCCTCGAACCCCTTAGAAATCGTAAAAAAAACATGTCAGGCTTTGGAATCGCTCAAAAATGTTATCTGAGCTAAGAGTTAAGCAAAAATACGATTAAGGCCCCTACACGCGAAAAATCGGACTTCAAAATTTTTAGCTTCTAAGTGCTCGAACCCCTTACAAATGGTAAAAAAAACATGTCAGACTTTGGAATCGCTCAAAAATATTATCCAAGCTAAGAAGTTTGGCAAAAAATACGATTTGGGCCCCCACGAACAATTAACCGACACGAAGAATCGGACTTCAAATTTTTTAGCTTCCGAGCGCTCGAACCCCTTAGAAATAGTAAAAAAAAACATGTTAGACTTTGGAATCGCTCAAAAATGTTATCTGAGCTAGGAGTTAGGCGAAAAATACAATTTGGGCCCCCCACGAACAAAGAAGCGACGCGTAAAATCAGACTTAAATATTTTCAGCTTCTGAGCTCTTCAACCCTTAGAAATGGTAAAAAAAACATGTCAGGCTTTGGAATCGCTCAAAAATATCATCCAAGCTAAGAAGTTAGGCCAAAAATACGATTTGGGCCCCCAAGAACAATTAACTGTCACGAAGCAACGGACTTCAAAATTTTAAGCTTCTAAGCGCTCGAACTCCTTAGAAATGGTAAAAAATTATGTCAAGCTTTGGAATCGCACAAAAATGTTATCCGAGCTAGGAGTTAGGCCAAAAATACGATTTGGGCCCCCACGAACAAAGAACCGACGCAAATAATGGGGCTCTAAAATTTTCTGCTTCAGAGCCCTCGAACCCCTTAGAAATGGTATAAAAAAATATGTCAGGTTTTCGAATCGCTCAAAAATGTTATCCGAGCTAGGAGTTAGACCAAAAATACGATTAGGGCCCCCAGGAACAACAAATCGACGCGAAACGTCGGACTTAAAAATATTCAGCTTCTGAGCGGTCGAACCCCTTAGAAATGGTAAAAAAAAATGTCAGGCATTGGAATCGCTCAAAAATGTTATCTGAGCTAAGAGTTAGGCAAAAAATACGATTTGGGCCCCCACACGCGAAAAATCGGACTTCAAAATTTTTAGCTTCTGAGCGCTCGAACCCCTTAGAAATGGTTAAAAAACATATCAGGCTTTGGAACCGCTCAAAAATGTTATCTGAGCTAATAGTTAGGCGAAAAATACAATTTGGTCCCCCTCGAATAATTAACCGACGCGAAAAATCGGACTTCAAAATTTTTAGCTTCTGAGCCCTCGAACCCCTTAGAAATGGTAAAAAAAAAACATGTCAGGCTTTGCAATCGCTCAAAAATGTTATCCGAGCTAAGAGTTAGGCCAAAAATACTCTATGGGCCCCCACGAACAAAGAAGCGACGCGTAAAATCGGACTTCAATATTTTAAGCTTCGAGCGCTCGAACCCCTTAGAAATGGTAATATAAACATGTCACGGTTTGGAATCGCTCAAAAATGTTATCCGAGCTAAGAGTTAGGCCAAAAATACGATATGGGCCCCCACGAACAAAGAAGCGACGCGTAAAATCGGACTTCAATATAATCAGCTACTAAGCGCTCGAACCCCTTAGAAATGGTAAAAAAACATGTCAGGCTTTAAAATCGCTCAAATATATTATCCGAGCTAGGAGTGAGGCCAAAAATATGATTTAGGCCCCCACGAACAAAGAACCGACGCTAAAAGTCGGGCTTCAATATTTTCAGCTTCTAAGCCCTTCAACCCCTTAGAAATGGTAATAAAAACATGTCAGGCTTTGGAATCGCTCAAAAATGTTATCCGACTTACGAGTTAGGCCAAAAATACGATTTGGGCACCCACGAACAATTAATCGACGAGAATCGTCAGACTTTAAATTTTCAGCTGCTGAGCGGTCGAACCCTTTAGAAATGGTAAAAAAACATGTCAGACTTTGGAATCGCTCAAAAATGTTATCTGAGGTAAGAGTTAAGCAAAAAGTACGATTTCGGCCCCCACACGCGAAAAATCGCACTTCAAAATTTTTAGCTTCTGCGCGCTCGAACCCCTTAGAAATGGTAAAAAAACATATCAGGCTTTGGAATCGCTCAAAAATGTTATCTGAGCTAAGAGTTAGGAGAAAAATACGATTTGGGCCCCCTCGAACAATTAACAGACGCGAAAAATCGGACTTCAAAATTTTTAGCTTCTGAGCGCTCGAACCCCTTAGAAATGGTTAAAAAAAACATGTCAGGCTCTGGAATCGCTCAAAAATATTATCTGAGCTAGGAGATAGGCCAAAAATACAATTTGGGCCCCCACGAACAAAGAACCAACGCGAAAAATCGGACTTCAATATTTTCGGCTCTGAAATCACAAACCCCTTAAAAATGGTAAAGAAAAACATGTCAGGCTTTGGCATCGATCAAAAATGTTATCCGAGATAGGAGTTAGGCGAAAAATTCAATTTGGGCCCGCACGAACAAATAACCGACGCGAAAAATCGGACTTAAATATTTTTAGCTTCTGAGCACTCGAACCCTTTAGTAATAGTAAAAAATTATGTTAGGCTTTGGAATCGCTCAAAAATGTTATTCGAGCTAGGAGTTAGGCCAAAAATACGATTTGGGCCCCCACGAAAAAAGAACCGACGCGAAAGATCGGACTTCAATATTTTTAGCTTCTGAGCGCTCGAACCCCTTAGAATTGATAAAAATACATGTCAGGATTTGTAATCTCTCAAAAATGTTCACCGAGCTAAAAGTTAGGCCAAAAATACGATTTAGGCCCCACGAACAATTAACCGACCCAAAAAATCGGACTTTAATAGTTTCAGCTTCTGAGCTCACGAACCCCTTAAAAATGGTAAAAAAAAACATGTCAGGCTTCGGAATTTCTTTAAAATGCTATTCGAGCTAGGAGTTAAGCCAAAAATACGATTCGGGCCCCCACGAACAAAGAACCGACGCGAAAACTCAACCTTCAATATTTTAAGTTTCGGAGCACTCGAACCCCTAAAAAATGGTAAATAACATGTCAGGCTTTGAAATCGCTCAACAATGATGACAGAGTTTGGAGTTAAGCTAAAAATATAATTTGGGCCCCACGAACAAAGAACCGACGTTAAAAATCGGACATTAATATTTTCAGCTTCTGAACACTCAAACCCCTTAAAATGGTAAAAAAACATGTCAGGCTTTGGAATCACTCATAAATGTTATCCGAGATAGGAGTTCGAACAAAAATACCATTTAGGCCCCCACGAACAAAGATCCGACGCGAAAAATCGGACTTTAATATTTTCAGCTTCTAACATCACGAACCCCTTAAAAATTGTAAAAAAAACATTTCAGGCTTTGGCATCGCTCAAATGTTATCCGAGCTAGGAGTTAGGCCTAAAATACGATTTGGGCCCCCACGAAAAAAGAACCGACGCGAAAAATCAGACCTCAAAATTTTTAGCTTCTGAGCCCTCGAAACCCTTAGAATTTTTAAAAAAACATGTCAGGCTTGGGAATCGCTCAAAAATGTTATCCGAGTTAAGAGTTAGGCCAAAATTACGATTTGGGCCCCACGAACAAAGAACCGACGCGAAAAAGCGGACTTCTATATTTTCAGCTTCTGAGCGCTCGAACTCCTTACAAATGGTAATAAAACATGTCATGCTTTGGAATCGCTCAAAAATGTTATCCGAGCTCAGAGTTAGGCAAAAAATACGATTTGGGCCCCCACGAACAAAAAACGACGCGAAAAATCGGACTTCAATATTTTCAGATTCTGAGCGCTCGAACTCCTTAAAAATGGTAATAAAACATGTCATGCTTTGGAATCGCTAAAAAATGTTATCTGAGCTCTGAGTTAAGCAAAAAATACGATTTGGGCACCCACGAACAATTAATCGACGAGAATCGTCAGACTTTAAATTTTCAGCTGCTGAGCGGTCGAACCCCTTAGAAATGGTAAAAAAACATGTCAGACTTTGGAATCGCTAAAAAATGTTATCTGAGGTAAGAGTTAAGCAAAAAGTACGATTTGGGCCCCCACACGCGAAAAATCGCACATCAAAATTTTTAGCTTCTGCGCGCTCGAACCCCTTAGAAATGGTAAAAAAACATATCAGGCTTTGGAATCGCTCAAAAATGTTATCTGAGCTAAGAGTTACGAGAAAAATACGATTTGGGCCCCCTCGAACAATTAACAGACGCGAAAAATCGGACTTCAAAATTTTTAGCTTCTGAGCGCTCGAACCCCTTAGAAATGGTTAAAAAAAAACATGTCAGGCTTTGAAATCGCTCAAAAATGTTATCCGAGCTAGGAGTTAGGCCAAAAATACGATATATGCCCCCACGAACAAAGAAGAGACGCGTAAAATCGGACTTCATTATTTTCACCTTCTAAGCGCTCGAACCCCTTAGAAATGGTAAAAAAACATGTCAGGCTTTGAAATCGCTCAAAAATATTATCCGAGCTAAGTAGTTTGGCCAAAAAAACGACTTGGGCCCCCACGAACAATTAACCGACATGAAGCATCGGACTTCAATTTTTTCAGCTTCTAATCGCTCGAACCCCTTAGAAATGGTAAAAAAATTATGTCAGGCTTTGCAATCGCTCAAAAATGTTATCCGAGCTAGGAGTTAGGCCAAAAATATGATTTAGGCCTTCACGATTAAAGAACCGACGCGAAAAGTCGGACTTCAAATTTTTCAGCTTTTGAGCGTTAAAAAACCTTAGAAATGGTTTAAAAAAAATATGTCAGGCTCTGGAATCGCTCAACAATATTATCTGAGCTAGGAGATAGGCCAAAAATACAATTTGGGCCCCCACGAACAAAGAACCAACGCGAAAAATCGGACTTCAATATTTTCAGCTCTGAGATCACAAACCCCTTAAAAATGGTAAAGAAAAACATGTCAGGCTTTGGCATCGATCAAAAATGTTATCCGAGATAGGAGTTAGGCGAAAAATTCAATTTGGGCCCGCACGAACAAATAACCGACGCGAAAAATCGGACTTAAATATTTTTAGCTTCTGAGCACTCGAACCCTTTAGTAATAGTAAAAAATTATGTTAGGCTTTGGAATCGCTCAAAAATGTTATTCGAGCTAGGAGTTAGGCAAAAAATACGATTTGGGCCCCCACGAAAAAAGAACCGACGCGAAAGATCGGACTTCAATATTTTTAGCTTCTAAGCGCTCGAACCCCTTAGAATTGATAAAAAAACATGTCAGGATTTGTAATCTCTCAAAAATGTTCACCGAGCTAAGAGTTAGGCCAAAAATACGATTTAGGGCCCACGAACAATTAACCGACCCAAAAAATCGGACTTTAATAGTTTCAGCTTCTGAGCTCACGAACCCCTTAAAAATGGTAAAAAAAACATGTCAGGCTTTGGAATTGCTTTAAAATGCTATCCGAGCTAGGAGTTAAGCCAAAAATACGATTCGGGCCCCCACGAACAAAGAACCGACGCGAAAAATCAGCCTTCAATATTCTAAGTTTCGGAGCACTCGAAACCCTAAAAAATGATAAAAAACATGTCAGGCTTTGAAATCGCTCAAAAATGATAACTGAGTTTGGAGTTAAGCTAAAAATATAATTTGGGCCCCACGAACAAAGAACCAACGTTAAAAATCGGACTTTAATATTTTCAGCTTCTGAACACTCAAACCCCTTAAAATGGTAAAAAAACATGTCAGGCTTTGGAATCACTCATAAATGTTATCCGAGATAGGAGTTAGAACAAAAATACCATTTAGGCCCCCACGAACAAAGATCCGACGCGAAAAATCGGACTTCAATATTTTCAGCTTCTAACATCACGAACCCCTTAAAAATGGTAAAAAAAACATGTCAGGCTTTGGCATCGCTCAAATGTTATCCGAGCTAGGAGTTAGGCCTAAAATACGATTTGGGCCCCCACGAAAAAAGAACCGCCGCGAAAAATCAGACCTCAAAATTTTTAGCTTCTGAGCCCTCGAAACCCTTAGAATTTTTAAAAAAACATGTCAGGCTTGGGAATCGCTCAAAAATGTTATCCGAGTTAAGAGTTAGGCCAAAATTACGATTTGGGCCCCTACGAACAAAGAACCGACGCGAAAAAGCGGACTTCTATATTTTCAGCTTCTGAGCGCTCGAACTCCTTACAAATGGTAATAAAACTTGTCATGCTTTGGAATCGCTCAAAAATGTTATCCGAGCTCAGAGTTAAGCAAAAAATACGATTTGGGCCCCCACGAACAAAAAACGACGCGAAAAATCAGACTTAGATATTTTCAGATTCTGAGCGCTCGAACTCCTTAAAAATGGTAATAAAACATGTCATGCTTTGGAATCGCTCAAAAATGTTATCTGAGCTCTGAGTTAAGCAAAAAATACGATTTGGGCCCCCACGAACAAAAAACCGATGCGAAAAATGGGACTTCAAATTTTCAGCTTCTGAGCGCTCGAACTCCTTAAAAATGGTAAAAAAAAACATGTCATGCTTTGGAATCGCTCAAAAATGTTATCCGAGCTAGGAGTTTGGCCAAAAATACAATTTAGGCTCCCACGAACAATTAACCGACGCGAAAAATCGGACTTTGATATTTTCAGCTTCTGAGCTCACGAACCCCTTAGAAATGGTAAAAAAACATGACAGGCTTTGCAATTTCTCTAAAATGGTATCCGAGTTACGAGTTAGGCTAAAAATACGATTTAGGCCCCCTCGAACAATTATGATACGAAAAATCGTACTTCAATATTTTCAGCTTCTGAGCTCACGAACCCCTTAAAATGGTAAAAAAAACATGTCAGGCTTTGGAATTTCTCAAAAATGTTATCCGAGCTAGGAGTTAAGCCAAAAATACTATTTGGGCCCCCGCGAACAAAGAACCGACGCGAAAATCGGACTTAAATATTTTTAGCTATTGAGGTTACGAACCCCTTAAAAATGGTAAAAAAAATGTGTCAGGCTTTGGAATCGCTTAAAAATGTTATCGAGGTAGGAGTTAGGCATAATATACGATTTGGGCCCCCTCGAACAAAGAACCGATACGAAAAATCGGACTTCAATATTTTCATCTTCTGAGCGCTAGAACCCCTTAAAATTGGTAAAAAAAACATGTTAGGCTTTGAAATCGCTAAAAAATGTTATCCGAGATAGGAGTTAGGCAAAAAATACGATTTGAGCCCCCACGAACAAAGAACCGATGCGAAAAATCGTACTTCAATATTTTCAGCTTCTGAGCACCCAAACCCCTTAGAAATGATAAAAGAACAAGTCGGGCTTTGTAATCTATCAAAAATGTTATCCGAGCTAGGAGTTAGGCCAAAAATACGATTTGGGCCCCAACGAACAAAGAACCGACGCGAAAAATCAGACTTCAATATTTTCAGCTTCTGAGCGCTCGAACCCCTTACAAATGATAAATAAAACAAGTCGGGCTTTGAAATCTATCAAATATGTTATCCGAGCTAGGAGTTAGGCCAAAATTACGATTTGGGCCCCCACGAACAAAGAACCGACGCGAAAAAGAGGACTTCTATATTTTCAGCTTCTGAGCGCTCGAACTCCTTACAAATGGTAATAAAACATGTCATGCTTTGGAATCGCCCAAAAATGTTATCCGAGCTCAGAGTTAGGCAAAAAATACGATTTGGGCCCCCACGAACAAAAAACCGACGCGAAAAATCGGACTTCAAAATTTTCAGCTTCTGAGCGCTCGAACTCCTAAAAAATGGTAAAAAAAACATGTCATGCTTTGGAATCGCTCAAAAATGTTATCCGACCTAGGAGTTAGGACAAAAATACAATTTAGGCTCCCACGAACAATTAACCGACGCGAAAAATTGGACTTTAATATTTTCAGCTTCTGAGCTCACGAACCCCTTAGAAATGGTAAAAAAAACATGCCAGGCTTTGGAATTGCTCTAAAATGTTATTCGAGGTAGGAGTTAGGCCTAAAATACGATTTGGGCCCCCTCGAACAAAGAACCGACGCAAAAAATTGAACTTCTTTATTTTCAGCTTCTGATAGAACCCCTTAGAATTGGTAAAAAAAACATGTTATGCTTTGAAATCGCCCAAACATGTTATCCGAGATAAGAGTTAGGCCAAAAATACGATTTGGGCCCCCACGAACAAAGAACCGACGCGAAAAATCGAACTTCAATATTTTCAGCTTCTGATCGCTCGAACTCCTTACAAATGGTAATAAAACATGTCACGCTTCGGAATCGCTCAAAAATGTTATCCCAGGTAAGAGTTAGGCCAAAAATAATATTTAGGCCCCACGAACAATTAACCGACGCGAAAAATATGAATTTAATATTTTCAGCTTCTGAGCTCACGAACCCCTTAAAAATGGTAAAAAAAAACCATACCAGGCTTTGGAATTGCTCTAAAATGCTATCCCAGCTAGGAGTTAATCCAAAAATACGATTTGGGCCCCCATGAACAAAGAACCGACTCGAAAAATCAGACTTCAATGTTTTCTGCTTCTGAGCGCTCGAACCCCTTAGAAATGGTAAAAAAACATGTTAGGCTTTGGAATCGCTCAAAAATGTTATCCGATCTAGGAGTTAGGCCAAATATACGATTTAGGCCCCCACAAACAAAGAACCGACGCAAAAAATCGGACTCCAATATTTTCATCTTCTGAACGTTCGATCCCCTTAGAAATGGTAAAAAAAACATGTCGCGCTTTGGAATAGCTCAAAAATGTTATCTGAGCTAAGAGTTAGGCACAAAATACGATTTGGGCTCCCACGAACAAAGAACTGACGTGAAAAATCCGACATTAATATTTTAAGCTTTTGAGCTGACGAACCCCTTAAAATGGTAAAAAAAAAAACATGAAAGGCTTTGGAGTCGCTTAAAAATGTTATCCGAATTAGGAGTTAGGCCAAAAATACGATTTGGGCCCCCACGAACATAGAACCGACGCGAAATATCGGCATTTAAAACTTTTAGCTTCTGAGCGCTCGAACCCCTTAGAAATGGTAAAAAAAATGTCAGGCTTTGCAATCTCTCAAAAATGTTATCCGAGATAGGAATAAGGCTTAAAATACGATTTGGACCCCCACGAACAATTAACTGACGAAAAAATCGGACTTCAATATTCTCAGCTTTTGAGCTCACGAACCCCTTAAAATGGTTTAAAAACATGTTCTGCTTATGAATCGCTCAAAAAAGTTATTCGCGTTAGGAGTTAGACTAAAAACGATTTGGGCCCCCACGTACATGGAACCGACACGAAATATCAAACTTCACAATTTTTATCTTCTGAGCGCTCGAACCCCTTAGAAATGGTAAAAAAACATGTCAGGATTTGGAATCGCTCAAAAATGTTATCCAAGCTAAGAGTTAAGCAAACAATACGATTTGGGCCCCCACGAACAAAGAATCGATGCGAAAAATTGGACTTCAATATTTTCAGCTTCTGAGCGCTCGAACCCCTTAGAAATGATAAAAAAAACTTGTCAGGCTTTGGAATCGCTCAAAAATATTATCCGAGCTAGGACTAAGGCAAAAAATACGATTCGGGCCCCGACGAAAAATTATACGACGCGAAAAATCGGACTTCAAAATTTTCAACTTCTAAGCGCTCGAAACCCTTAGAAATGGTAAAATAAACATGTGAGGCTTTGGAATCGCTCAAAAATGTTATCCGAGCTAGGAGTTAGGCCAAAAATACGATTTGGGTCCCCGCGAACAAAGAAAAGACGCGAAAAATCGGACTTCATCAGTCAAACCCCTTAGAAATGGTAAAAAAAAACATGTCAGGCTTTGGAATGGCTCAAAAATGTTATTCGAGCTAGGAGTTAGGCCAAAAATACGATTTGGTCCCCGGGAACAAAGAACAGACGCGAAAAATCGGATTTCAATATTTTCAGCTTCTGAGCGTTCGACCCCTTAGAAATGATTTAAAAAAACATGTCAGGCTTTATAATCTCTCAAAAAGGTTATCCGAGAAAGGAGTTAGGGCAAAAATACGATTTGGCCCCAACGAACAATTAACCGACGCAAAAAGTCGGACTTTAATATTTTCAGCTTTTGAGCGCTCGAACCCCTTAGATATGGTAAAATAAACTTACCAGGCTTTGGAATCGTTCAAACATGTAATCCGAGCTAGGAGTTAAGCTAAGAACCGACGCGAAAAATCGATCTTTAATATTTTCAGCTTTTGAGCGCTCGAGCCTTTAGAAATGGTAAAGAAACATGTCAGGCTTTGGAATCGCTCAAAAATGTTATCCGAGCTAAGAGTTAGGCCAAACATACGATTTGGGCCCCCACGAACAATTAACTGACGCGAAAAATTGGACTTCAATATTTTCAACTTTTGAGCTCACGAACCCCTTAAAAATGGCAAAAAGACAGGTCAGGCTTTGAAGTCGCTCAAAAATGTTTTCCGAGTTTGGCGTTACGCCAAAAAATGCGTTTTGGGCCCCCACAAACAAAAAGAAGCGACGCGAAAAATCGGACTTCAAAATTTTGAACTTCCTAGTGATCGAACCCTTAGAAATGGTAAAAAAAACATGTCAGGCTTTGGAATCGCTCAAAAAATTTTATCTGAGCTAGGAGTTAAGCCAAAAATAAGATTTGGCCCCCACAAACAAAGAAACGACGCGAAAAATCGGACTTTAATATTTTCAGCTTTTGAGCGCTCGAACCCCTTAGAAATGGTAAAAAAAAACTTGTCAGGCTTTGGACTCGCTCAAAAATGTTATCCGAGCTAAGAGTTAGGCCAAAAATACGATTTGGGCCCCCACGAACAATTAACCAACGCGAAAATCGAACTTATATATTTTCAGCTTCTGAGCTCACAAACCCCTTAAAATTGGTAAAAAAACATGTAAGGCTTTTCAATCGCTCAAAAATGTTATCCAAGTTTGGAGTTAGGCCAGAAATACTATTTGCGCCTCCACGAATGAAGAACCGACGCGAAATATCTGACATTAAAATTTTCAGCGCTGGAACCCCTTAGAAATGATAGAAAAAACTATCAGGCTTTGCAGTCGCTCAAAAATATTATCCGAACTAGGAGTTGCGCTAAAAATACGATATGGGCCACGAACAAAGAACCAATGCGAAAAATCAGACTTCAATATTTTCAGCTTATAAGATAAGGAACCCATTAAAAATGGTAAAAAAAAAAACATGTCAGGCTTTGGAATCGCTCAAAAATGTTATCCAAGCTAGGAGTTAGGCCTAAAATACGATTTGGGCCACCACGAAAAATTTAATCGACGCGAAAAATCGGAGCTTCTGAGCTCACGAACCCCTTAAAAATGGTAAAAAATAACATATCAGGCTTTGGAATCGCTCAAAAATGTTATCCGAGTTATGAGTTAGGCAAAAATACGATTTGGGTCCCCGCGAACAAAGAACTGACGCAAAAAATCGGACTTCAATATTTTCAGTTTCTGAGCTCACAAACCCCTTAAAATTGGTAAAAAAAACATGCCAGGCTTTGCAATCGCTCGAAAATGTTATCCGAGTTTGGAATTAGGTAAAAAATACGATTTGGGCCTCCACGAACGAAGAACCGACGAGAAAAATCGGACCTCAAAATTTTCAGCTTCTGAGCGCTCGAACCCCTTTGAAATGGTAGAAAAAATATGTCAGGCTTTGGAATCGCTCAAAAATGTTATCCGAGCTAGGAGTTAAGCCAAAAATAAGATTTGGGTCCCGAACAAAGAACCAACACGAAAAATCGGACTTCAATATTTTCAGCTTCTTAGATCACGAACCCATTAAAAATGGTAAAAAATTATGTCAAGCTTTGGAATCGCTCAAAATGTTATCGGAGCTAGGAGTTAGGCCTAAAATACGATTTGGGCTCAACGAAAAATTAATCGACCCGAAAAATCGGACTTCAATAATTTCAGCTTCTGAGCTCACGAACCCCTTACAAAGGGTAAAAAAACATGTTAGGCTTTGGAATCGCTCAAAAAAGTTATCCAAGTTAGGAGTTATGGCAAAAATACGATTTGCACCCCCACGAACAAAAAACCGACACGAAATATCGGATTTCAAAATTTTAAACTTCTGAGCTCTCGAACCCCTTAGAAATGGTAAATTAACATGTCAGGATTTGGAATCGCTCAAAAATGTTATCCAAGCTAAGAGTTAAGCAAACAATACGATTTGGGCCCCCACGAACAAAGAATCGATGCGAAAAATTGGACTTCAATATTTTCAGCTTCTGAGCGCTCGAACCCCTTAGAAATGATAAAAAAAACTTGTCAGGCTTTGGAATCGCTCAAAAATATTGTCCGAGCTAGGACTAAGGCAAAAAAATACGATTCGGGCCCCGACGAAAAATTATACGACGCGAAAAATCGGACTTCAAAATTTTCAACTTCTAAGCGCTCGAAACCCTTAGAAATGGTAAAATAAACATGTGAGGCTTTGGAATCGCTCAAAAATGTTATCCGAGCTAGGAGTTAGGCCAAAAATACGATTTGGGTCCCCGCGAACAAAGAAAAGACGCGAAAAATCGGACTTCATCAGTCAAACCCCTTAGAAATGGTAAAAAAAAACATGTCAGGCTTTGGAATGGCTCAAAAATGTTATTCGAGCTAGGAGTTAGGCCAAAAATACGATTTGGTCCCCCGGGAACGAAGAACAGACGCGAAAAATCGGATTTCAATATTTTCAGCTTCTGAGCGTTCGACCCCTTAGAAATGATTTAAAAAAACATGTCAGGCTTTATAATCTCTCAAAAAGGTTATCCGAGAAAGGAGTTAGGGCAAAAATACGATTTGGCCCCAACGAACAATTAACCGACGCAAAAAGTCGGACTTTAATATTTTCAGCTTTTGAGCGCTCGAACCCCTTAGATATGGTAAAATAAACTTACCAGGCTTTGGAATCGTTCAAACATGTAATCCGAGCTAGGAGTTAAGCTAAGAACCGACGCGAAAAATCGATCTTTAATATTTTCAGCTTTTGAGCGCTCGAGCCTTTAGAAATGGTAAAGAAACATGTCAGGCTTTGGAATCGCTCAAAAATGTTATCCGAGCTAAGAGTTAGGCCAAACATACGATTTGGGCCCCCACGAACAATTAACTGACGCGAAAAATTGGACTTCAATATTTTCAACTTTTGAGCTCACGAACCCCTTAAAAATGGCAAAAAGACAGGTCAGGCTTTGAAGTCGCTCAAAAATGTTTTCCGAGTTTGGCGTTACGCCAAAAATGCGTTTTGGGCCCCCACAAACAAAAAGAAGCGACGCGAAAAATCGGACTTCAAAATTTTGAACTTCCTAGTGATCGAACCCTTAGAAATGGTAAAAAAAACATGTCAGGCTTTGGAATCGCTCAAAAAATTTTATCTGAGCTAGGAGTTAAGCCAAAAATAAGATTTGGCCCCCACAAACAAAGAAACGACGCGAAAAATCGGACTTTAATATTTTCAGCTTTTGAGCGCTCGAACCCCTTAGAAATGGTAAAAAAAAACTTGTCAGGCTTTGGACTCGCTCAAAAATGTTATCCGAGCTAAGAGTTAGGCCAAAAATACGATTTGGGCCCCCACGAACAATTAACCAACGCGAAAATCGAACTTATATATTTTCAGCTTCTGAGCTCACAAACCCCTTAAAATTGGTAAAAAAACATGTAAGGCTTTTCAATCGCTCAAAAATGTTATCCAAGTTTGGAGTTAGGCCAGAAATACTATTTGCGCCTCCACGAATGAAGAACCGACGCGAAATATCTGACATTAAAATTTTCAGCGCTGGAACCCCTTAGAAATGATAGAAAAAACTATCAGGCTTTGCAGTCGCTCAAAAATATTATCCGAACTAGGAGTTGCGCTAAAAATACGATATGGGCCACGAACAAAGAACCAATGCGAAAAATCAGACTTCAATATTTTCAGCTTATAAGATAAGGAACCCATTAAAAATGGTAAAAAAAAAACATGTCAGGCTTTGGAATCGCTCAAAAATGTTATCCAAGCTAGGAGTTAGGCCTAAAATACGATTTGGGCCACCACGAAAAATTTAATCGACGCGAAAAATCGGAGCTTCTGAGCTCACGAACCCCTTAAAAATGGTAAAAAATAACATATCAGGCTTTGGAATCGCTCAAAAATGTTATCCGAGTTATGAGTTAGGCAAAAATACGATTTGGGTCCCCGCGAACAAGAACTGACGCAAAAAATCGGACTTCAATATTTTCAGTTTCTGAGCTCACAAACCCCTTAAAATTGGTAAAAAAAACATGCCAGGCTTTGCAATCGCTCGAAAATGTTATCCGAGTTTGGAATTAGGTAAAAAATACGATTTGGGCCTCCACGAACGAAGAACCGACGAGAAAAATCGGACCTCAAAATTTTCAGCTTCTGAGCGCTCGAACCCCTTTGAAATGGTAGAAAAAATATGTCAGGCTTTGGAATCGCTCAAAAATGTTATCCGAGCTAGGAGTTAAGCCAAAAATAAGATTTGGGCCCCGAACAAAGAACCAACACGAAAAATCGGACTTCAATATTTTCAGCTTCTTAGATCACGAACCCATTAAAAATGGTAAAAAATTATGTCAAGCTTTGGAATCGCTCAAAATGTTATCGGAGCTAGAAGTTAGGCCTAAAATACGATTTGGGCTCAACGAAAAATTAATCGACCCGAAAAATCGGACTTCAATAATTTCAGCTTCTGAGCTCACGAACCCCTTACAAAGGGTAAAAAAACATGTTAGGCTTTGGAATCGCTCAAAAAAGTTATCCAAGTTAGGAGTTATGGCAAAAATACGATTTGCACCCCCACGAACAAAAAACCGACACGAAATATCGGATTTCAAATTTTTAAACTTCTGAGCTCTCGAACCCCTTAGAAATGGTAAATTAACATGTCAGGATTTGGAATCGCTCAAAAATGTTATCCAAGCTAAGAGTTAAGCAAACAATACGATTTGGGCCCCCACGAACAAAGAATCGATGCGAAAAATTGGACTTCAATATTTTCAGCTTCTGAGCGCTCGAACCCCTTAGAAATGATAAAAAAAACTTGTCAGGCTTTGGAATCGCTCAAAAATATTATCCGAGCTAGGACTAAGGCAAAAAATACGATTCGGGCCCCGACGAAAAATTATACGACGCGAAAAATCGGACTTCAAAATTTTCAACTTCTAAGCGCTCGAAACCCTTAGAAATGGTAAAATAAACATGTGAGGCTTTGGAATCGCTCAAAAATGTTATCCGAGCTAGGAGTTAGGCCAAAAATACGATTTGGGCCCCCACGAACAAAGAAAAGACGTGAAAAATCAAACTTCAGCATTCAAACCCCTTAGAAATGGTAAAAAAAACATGTCAGGCTTTGGAATGGCTCAAAAATCTATTTGAGCTAGGAGTTAGGCCAAAACTACGATTTGGTCCCCCACGAACAAAGAACTGACGCGAAAAATCGGATTTTAATATTTTCAGCTTCTAAGCGTTCGACCCCCTTAGAGATGATAAAAAAAACTTGTCAGGCTTTGGAATCGCTCAAAAATGTTATCCGAGCTAGGACTTAGGCCAAAAATACGATTTGCGCCCCCACGAACAAATAACCGACGCGAAAAATTGGACTTCAAAATTTTCAGCTTCTGAGCGCTCGAAACCCTTAGAAATGGTAAAAAAACATGTGAGGCTTTGGAATCGCTCAAAAATGTTATCCGAGCTAGGAGTTAGGCCAAAAATACGATTTGGGTCCCCGCGAACAAAGAAAAGACGCGAAAAATCGGACTTCATCAGTCAAACCCCTTAGAAATGGTAAAAAAAAACATGTCAGGCTTTAGAATGGCTCAAAAATGTTATTCGAGCTAGGAGTTAGGCCAAAAATACGATTTGGTCCCCCGGGAACAAAGAACAGACGCGAAAAATCGGATTTCAATATTTTCAGCTTCTGAGCGTTCGACCCCTTAGAAATGATTTAAAAAAACATGTCAGGCTTTATAATCTCTCAAAAAGGTTATCCGAGAAAGGAGTTAGGGCAAAAATACGATTTGGCCCCAACGAACAATTAACCGACGCAAAAAGTCGGACTTTAATATTTTCAGCTTTTGAGCGCTCGAACCCCTTAGATATGGTAAAATAAACTTACCAGGCTTTGGAATCGTTCAAACATGTAATCCGAGCTAGGAGTTAAGCTAAAAATACGATTTGGGCCCCCAAAAACAAAGAACCGACGCGAAAAATCGGACTTCAATATTTTCAGTTTCTGAGCTCACAAACCCGTTAAAAATGGTTAAAAAAACATGTCAGGCTTTGCAATCGCTCAAAAATGTTATCCGAGTTTTGAATTAGGCCAAAATACGATTTGGTCCTCCACGAACGAAGAACCGACGCGAAAAATTGGACCTCAAAATTTTCAGCTTCTGAGCGCTCGAACCCTTAGAAATGGTAAAAAAAAACATGTCAGGTAGAGATGGCAATATCCAATGGTTGATCCATCACCCGCTCCACCCGAAAAAAACAAAAGGGTTAAATGGATGATGGACGGGTTACGGGTGAATGTGTAACGGGTGATGGATGGATTAGGGTGGGAAAGTTTCATCCATCACCCGATCAATCACCCATTTATCACCCGCTTATCACCCACTCCATCACCCATTTCTTACATTTTCTTAAATATTTATCATTTTATCTACATTAGTATAATAATTTTCTCTTTTGATTACTATCGACATGTTTCCATAAACTTAACTAATCTTAATTTGACATGAAGTTAATATATAAAAAGTGATTTTACAAGTTTGATTTAACTTTTCTCATACAATTATCTTAAATGGATGATCACCCTGTCCACCCGGCACCTGCGGGTGGTGGATGGATGGATGCGGGTGATGGTCTAACCGGGTGACGGATGGATGGATGAGAGTTGATCTAACAGGGTGATGGATGCGGGTGATGGCTCACCCGACCCCTATCCCACCCGTTGCCATCCCTAATGTCAGGCTATGGAATCGCTCAATAATGTTATCCGACCTAAGAGTTAGGCCAAACATACGATTTGGGCCCCCATGAACAATTAACCGACGCGAAAAATCGGACTTCAATATTTTCTGCTTCGTAGCTCACGAACCCCTTAAAAATGGTAAAAAGACATGTCAGGCTTTGAAATCGCTCAAAAATGTTATCCGAGTAAGGCGTTACGCCAAAAATACGATTTGGGCCCCCACGAACAAAAAAAACCGACGCGAAAAATCGGACTTCAAATTTTCAACTTCTGAGCGCTCGAACTGATAGAAATGGTAAAAAAAAACATATCAAGCTTTGGAATCGCTCAAAAATGTTATCCGAGCTAGGAATTAAGCCAAAAATACGCTTTGGGCCCCCACGAACAAAGAACCGACGCGAAAATCGACTTAAATATTTTCAGTTTCTGAGCGCTCGAACCGCTTAGAAATGGTAAAAAAAAAACTTCTCAGGCTTTGGAATCGAGCAAAAAATTTTATCCGAACTAAGAGTTAGGCCAAAAATACGATTTGGGCCCCCACGAACAATTAACCGACGCGAAAAATCGGACTTCAAAATTTTCAGCTTTTGAGCGCTCAAACCCCTTTGAAATGGTAAAATAAACATTTCAGCCTTTGTCATCTATCAAAAATGTTATCCGAGCTAGGAGTTAGGCAAAAATATGATTTGGGCCCCCATAAACAAAGAACCGATGCGAAAAATCGGTCTTTCATATTTTCAGCTTCTGAGCGCTCGAACCCTTAGAAATTGTTAAAAATAACATGTCAGGCTTTGCAATCGCTCAAAAATGTTATCCGAGTTTGGAGTTAGGCCAAAAATACGATTTGGGCCCCCACGAACAATTAACCGATGCAAAAAATCGGACTTAAATATTTTCAGCTTCTGAGATCACGAACCCATTAAAAATGGTAAAAAAACATGCCAGGCTTTAGAATCGCTCAAAAATGTTATCCGAGCTAGGAGTAAGGCCTAAAATAAGATTTGGGCCGCCACGAAAAATTAATCGACGCGAAAAGCGGGCTTCAATAATTTCCGCTTCGGAGCTCTCGAACCCCTTATAAAGGACAAAAAAACATGTTAGGCTTTAGAATCGCTTAAAAATGTTATCCAAGTTAGGAGTTATGCCAAAAATACAATTTGCACCCCCACGAACAAAGCACCGACGCGAAATATTGTACTTCAAAATATTCAACTTCTGAGCGCTCGAACCCCTTAGAAATGGTAAATTAACATGTCAGGCTTTGGAATCGCTCAAAAATGTTATCCAAGCTAAGAGTTAAGCAAAAATACGATTGGGCCCCCACGAACAAAGAATCGACGCGAAAAATCGGACTTCAAATTTTCAACTTCTGAGCGCTCGAACTGATAGAAATGGTAAAAAAAACATATCAAGCTTTGGAATCGCTAAAAAATGTTATCCGAGCTAGGAATTAAGCCAAAAATACGCTTTGGGCCCCCACGAACAAAGAACCGACGCGAAAATCGACTTAAATATTTTCAGCTTCTGAGCGCTCGAACCCCTTAGAAATGATAAAAAACTTCTAAGGCTTTGGAATCGCTCAAAAATTTTATCCGAGAAAGGAGTTAGGCAAAAAATACGATTCGGGCCCCGACGAACAATTAACCGACGCGAAAAATTGGACTTAAAAATTTTCAGCTTCTGAGCGCTCGAAACCCTTAGAAATTGTAAAAAAAACATGTGCGGCATTGGAATCGCTCAAAAATGTTATCCGAGCTAGGAGTTAGGCCAAAAATACGATTTGGGCCCCCACGAACAAAGAAATGACGCGAAAAATCGGAATTCAGCAGTCAAACCCCTGAGAAATGGTAAAAAAACATGTCAGGCTTTGGAATGGCTCAAAAATGTTATTCAAGCTAGGAGTTAGGCCAAAAATGCGATTTGGTCCCCCGCGAAAAAAGAACAGATGCGAAAAATCGGTTTTCAATATTTTCAGCTTCTGAGCGTTCGACCCCTTGGAAATGATAAAAAAAACCATGTCGGGCTTTATAATCTCTCAAAAAGGTTATCCGAGCTAGAAGTTAGGGCAAAAATACGATTTGGCCCCAACGAACCATTAACCGACGCAAAAAGTCGGACTTTAATATTTTCAGCTTTTGAGCGCTCGAACCCCTTAGATATGGTAAAAAAAACTTGTCAGGCTTCGGAATCGCTCAAAAATGTAATCCGAGCTAGGAGTTAAGCTAAAAATACTATTTGGGCCCCCATAAACAAAGAACCGAAGCGAAAAATCGGACTTTAATATTTTAAGTTTCTGAGCTCACAAACCCCTTAAAATTGGTAAAAAAAAACATGTCAGGCTTTGCAATCTCTCAAAAATGTTATTTGAGTTTGGAATTAGGCCAAAAATACGATTTGGGCCTCCACGAACGAAGAACCGATGCGAAAAATCGGACCTCAAAATTTTCAGCTTCTGAGCTCACGAACCCCTTAAAAATGGTAAAAAGACATGTCAGGCTTTGAAATCGCTCAAAAATGTTATCCGAGTAAGGCGTTACGCCAAAAATACGATTTGGGCCCCACAAACAAAAAGAACCGACGCGAAAAATCGGACTTCAAAATTTTCAACTTCTGAGCACTCGAACCCATAGAAATGGTAAAAAAATCATGTCAGGCTTTGGAATCGCTCAAAAATATTATCCGAACAAAGAGTTAGGCGAAAAATACGATTTGGGCCCCCACGAACAATTAACCGACACGAAAAATCGGACTTCAAAATTTTCAGCTTTTAAGCGCTCAAACCCCTTAGAATTGGTAAAAAAAAATGTCGGCCTTTGTAATCTCTCAAAAATGTTATCCGAGCTAGGAGTTAGGCAAAAATAAAATTTGGGCCCCCATGAACAAAGAACCGACGCGAAAAATCTTCTTTCATATTTTCAGCTTCTGAGCGCTCGAACCCTTAGAAATGGTAAAAAGAAAACAAGTCAGGCTTTGGAATTTCTCAATATTGTTATCCGAGCTAATAGTTAGGTCAAAAATACGATTTGGGCCCCAACGAACAATTAACCGACGCGAAAAATTGGACTTCAATATTGTAAGCTTATGAGCTCACAAACCCCTTAAAATTGGTATAAAAAAAACATGGCAGGCTTTGGAATCGCTCAAAAATGTTATCCGAGTTTGGAGTTAGTCCAAAAATACAATTTGGGCCCCCACGAACAAAGAACCGACGCGAAAAGTCGGACTTCAAAATTTTCAGCTTATGAGCTCACGAACCCCTTAAAAATGGTTAAAAAACATGTTAGGCTTTTGAATCGCACAAAAATGTTATCGGAGTTAGGAGTTAGGCCAAAAATATGATTTGGGCCTCCACGAACTAACAACCGACGAGAAAATTCGGACTTCAGAATTTTCAACTTCTGAGCGCTCGACCCCTTAGAAATGATAGAAAAAACATGTCCGGCTTTGGAATCACTCAAAAATGTTATCCGAGCTAGGAGTTAAGCAAAAACTACGATTTGGGCCCCCAAACAAAGAACCAACCCGAAAAATTGGACTTCAATACTTTCAGGTTATGAGATCATGACCCCATTAAAAATGGTAAAAAACATGCCAGGCTTTAGAATCGCTCAAAAATGTTATCCGAGCTAGGAGTAAGGCCTAAAATACGATTTGGGCCGCCACAAAAAATTAAAAGACGCGAAAAATCGGATCTCAATATTTTCCGCTTCTTAGCTCACGAACCCCTTAAAATGGTAAAAAAAACATGTCAGGCTTTGGAATTGCTCAAAAATGTTATCTGAGTTAGGAGCTCAGCCAAAAATAAGATTTGGGCCCCCGCGAACAAAGAACCGACGGGAAAAATCGGACTTCAAAATTTTTAGCTTACAAGCATTCGAAACCTTAAATATGGTAAAAAAACATGTCAGGCTTTCGAATTGCTTAAAATTGTTATCCGAGCTAGGAGTTAGGCCAAAAATATGATTTCGTTCCGAACGAAAAAAGAAACAACGAGAAAAATCAGACTTTTATATTTTCAGCTTCTAAGCTCACGAACCCCTTAAAAATGGTAAAAAAAACATGTCAGGATTTAGAATCGCTCAAAAATGTTATCCGAGTTAGGAGTTAAGCCAAAAATACGATTTGGACCCCCAGGAAACAAGAACCGACGCGAAAAATCGTACTTTAATATTTTCAGCTTCTGAGCGCTCGAACTCCTTAGAAATGGTAAAAAAACATATCAGGCTTTGGAATCGCTCAAAAATGTTATCCGAGCTAAGAGTTAGGCCGAACATACAATTTGGGCCCCCACGAATCATTAACCGACGCGAAAAATCGGACTTCAAAATTTTCAGCTTTTGTGCACTCGAACTGTAACAGCCCGGATTCACCGACCAACTTAATTAGAGCTAAACACAGCGGAAACCTTAATCCGGACTATTACCATCACACTCATCGTCCTAAAACGACGAGTATGGAACTCTAAAAACCTGAACTATTTAAAACTTTAACTATAAAACATTAACACTAGATGAAGTTATCTAAATGATCTAAATGGTATTAATTAAATAATAAAAGTCTACAGAAAATTCGGCAGAGCTCCGTTTGAAATACGGACCGCCTAAAAGTTAACTTAAGACTCGCGCCCAAATTATAAACCTGTATAACATTTTAATATAACATTTTAATATATTTCCAGCAACTATTTCCAGCTTCTACTTTACAAATTCCTATTTAAAAACTATTTACAACATAACTAATAACTACGTTGTTACAAAACCGATCGTCCTCGCCTCAATACATATAAAGATAGTTGTGATAAGGATTCCTGCTCCAAGCTTCCACAACTTCATTGCATCCACCTGTAACTAATTAGGGGCTGCCACCCACCCAAGTGACAGGCCACAGAATTGACAAAACAAACATTTGACTCCCATCAGCAACGCGCTGAGTACTAAACCCGTAAAATAAGTAAAACCTGCTTTGGTGGCTTTTGTTCAAAACACTCGTCACATATATTCACACAATTCACATAAACTCTATATATACTTCAAATCACTTACTCAACAATATACAACAATATACAACTCTTATTGAAACCGTAGTTTATAAGGAAAGGTAATAGCGATATAATATTTATTTGAAAACTCGGCTTATTTCCAAAACATTTAAGTTTCTTACAAGTAACATTCATTTCCATTTCTTATCTCGTTGTGAACGCGAGTGGAGAGGGGTACAACGTACCGGCTGTCTCCAAACTGTTGAGGGTCGTCACCCCACCTTTTATGTTCTGCTTGCAAGACTTAACTGGACATGTCCTTCAACGTCAGGATTTCGCCCCTCCTGATTGGGTAACAGCTAGGGAATACCCGCCCTAACCCGGGTGCATGTTCACAACCCCATTTCACCATTCTTATTTATATTATAAATATTAAACATAGTATGTGGCGACTCATTCACCTTATTTCACATATCACATATCACATTTCACCTTGTAACACATTCTCATAAATATCACACTTTAATATTCGTAAATCAAGTAATATATAAAGTAATCGATTTGAAAATCATTTCAAATAATTATAAAAGATATTATCAACATGACTGATATCCCACAAGACCTCTATGGCTAATTCCTTTTCCAATAACATCTCCAATCGAATTACTTCACCGACCTCAATATAGTCATTTACTAATCAGTCGTAAACTCAACCTCCATAATTTACCTTAATAACCTCAACATAAGTGTTCAACAATCACTCACACACATAGCTATTTCCATCTACCTTAGACTTCAACGATAAACGAGCAATCTCAATATAACCTAGAACAACTATCTTACATACCCTCTTCTAATTAGACTCCTATGTAAAATCTTTCCCATATCCTTTGATAACTAATCCTCAATTACTGGATTCTAATTACCAATAGGATGTTCCCATGTCTCGATTTATCTCTCAAAAATCTATATTTATATAACTACCATTCTTCACCAAATCACCAGTATTTTATTTCCGAGTTCATGTAACCCTTACTAACATTAACTATTATTGCTAGTGGCAGTTTTTAAGACCAATATCAAGTTATTCTAGACAACAACTATTCTTATTCTTTGAGCTTTCATATTCCAACTCTAAATTACAACCTTATCACAATTAATGAAGTTGTTGATTTACTATCATGATAGACCTTAGCTCGTTTACTAACCGATTAACTTTGGTCGCATTAGCTTTTAAACCATTTAGAACTAATCTCAATACTAATGACATATATAGGTTAATATTAAACTCTAAATGGGTCTATTCTACATTCTTGATTACTATTCGTTTGACACCTAAGTCATCATCGTTCTTAGACGAAAACCACAATTAATGACACTTATACAATATATATAATTTAACGAGAACTCTGAGAGCTTGTATTCAATTCATGTTTATAACCTGCTACTAACTAATGGATATCTTTTAGACTTGGACTTAAGTTTCTTAATTACACTTAACTAACTCAGTTCTTTTAGTCCAAGACTAATTGACTTAATTCTATAAGCCGATTCAAATCAGTTTCCAAATGAATAGTGACCCAATCCCTTACTCAAATTCTATATATTAACATCATTCAACTCTATTTGATAGACTAACTTGAGTTTTCTTATTGACATACTGACCAAGTCCCTAATTCAGTTCTTTAATTCCAAATCTATCTTATTTTCAACAACCTATTGATCACTAGATTCCATTACTGATCCGATTTCGGATATACATGTTAACTCAGATTATTTACCAGCTACTAACTAAACAAAACACAAGCTTTCCACTCCTCTTTCGATTCCCAGAATCACAACATCCCATAAATTTTCAACCAGCACTAGCTTGAGCCATCTATTCCAATCTTAACAGAATTCATACCTTAACCCAATCCTATACTGATTTTCATAATTCAGATTCTAATATCAATGTTATTAACATCCAGAGATACATACTCTAATGGAGCCCAAATTCGGGAAATAATATCACCCAATTTCATACTTCAAATCAATCTACTACCAATTTCCACAACATAGAATCAATACTTAATTTCCATTAATTCAGTAACAACATCACAAACAGACTTCATAGAATTCATAAACAATTTGAGAAATCTATCAAGTAAAGTATATAGATTCAGTCTAGTAAATTAAGAAATAGCAATTCCATGTGAAAGTGTTTAGTACCTCAGTGAGGGTTTCAAAGTGAGCGTAGGTGGCGGTTATGTGGTGGTTGGACAGTGGTGGTGGTCGCCGGTGGTTCGCGTGACCCTCCTCACGCACACTCCTTCATCCCTCTCAATAAAATCCCCAATTTTAATCAAAATCTCTAAAATAGATGAGGGTTTTGGTATTTTGGAACTTACTCTATCTATCTCCCTCTCTATTGGCCGGAAAATCGGCCGGAAATGGCCTGTGTTTCGCGGTCGTGGCTGCTGCTCACACGTTTCTCCCTCTTTCTTTCCTCGACGGCTCGTGTTGGTGGTTGCGGCGCTGGCTTGCCGGAGTCGGCCCCTTCCGGTCGTCTTCTTCCTTCCTCGCCGCTCTCCTCTCTCTCTCTCTCTCTCTCTCTCTCTCTCTCTCTCTCTCTCTCTTCCTCTTCCTCTGTTTCTCGCCTCCCCGACCCCAGCTCTCCCTTCTCTCTTTCCTCTTCTGGTTCCCCTTCCCCTTTGTTTTCTTTTTTTTTGTATTTAATTGATGAGTCACCCCTCTTCACTCCCCTCACTCACACATAACCCCCTTCCCTTCTCTCTAAATGACACGCCCCCCTCACCCTTATTTCCTTTTTTATTTTTTTTTATTTTTATATTCTAACTTCATTAAATAAAATACCCCCTTCTCTAATATTTTTACACATATATAAATATAATTAATTTATCTATTTGAAATATAAATCTCATTAAAACTAATATTCAAGCCCATTTCTTATATTAATAGTAATTCAGATAAAATAATTAAATATAATTACGTCGATAAATATAGTACGACTTCTTAATAATAATAATAAAAACAAATATAAATTTTCATTTAAAACACAAGGATTTCAGAAATTAATTAAGCTAATATTATAATTAACAATTAATAAAGGTGCTCCTAAAACAGAGCTATTACACTCTACCACCCTTATAAAAAGTTTCGTCCTCGAAACTTAAAACAATAAGATTTGAATATAGGAAGTCTTATTAAAATCAATAACGAAATATAATTATACTATTTGATTTAATAAGAAAAGCCAAGATCACAGAACTTCGCGATCAAAAGTTCAGCCTCCATTCATTAACATTTTTGTGTCTCGGCTACCCGATGCCTAGGCTCATCGAGGAGCTAAAATATCAAAATGGTAACCTTGTTGGCATTGAACTTAAGTCATTTCGTTTCAAGAGATCTCGTTTGAAAACTATAATAGCTATTTTCAAACTAAACCGAACTTTACAAAAGAAAATCCTTCCTTTCAAATCCAACGAACGATAATAAATAATTATAATAATAATATAAATAAGATATAATATTAATCGTGGTAACCTAATATCAATCATAACTGTAGTCCCAATCAAGACTATTACACTCTTTCCCCCTAAAAATGAGTTTTGTCCTCAAAACTCCAATCCACGCTTCCACTGCGCACTCTGATTACTACTTCCTAAGGATATTATGGGTTCAAGTAAGCACATAGTATCACATATTAGCACATAAGAGACATATAATTCCATATAATGCTCAATGAGCAACACATTATACTTAAAAGACGTAACTACTCTCAACGGCTTGGTTCTTTTTAATCCTGAACTCATTTTAAACTTACTTAACTCTTACGCTCGGATATGAAGATCCGTGCGTACCTAAAAACAATCCCGCTCTGATACCATTTGTAACAGCCCGGATTCACCGACCAACTTAATTAGAGCTAAACACAGCGGAAAACCTTAATCCGGACTATTACCATCACACTCATCGTCCTAAAACGACGAGTATGGAACTCTAAAAACCTGAACTATTTAAAACTTTAACTATAAAACATTAACACTAGATGAAGTTATCTAAATGATCTAAATGGTATTAATTAAATAATAAAAGTCTACAGAAAATTCGGCAGAGCTCCGTTTGAAATACGGACCGCCTAAAAGTTAACTTAAGACTCGCGCCCAAATTATAAACCTGTATAACATTTTAATATATTTCCAGCAACTATTTCCAGCTTCTACTTTACAAATTCCTATTTAAAAACTATTTACAACATAACTAATAACTACGTTGTTACAAAACCGATCGTCCTCGCCTCAATACATATAAAGATAGTTGTGATAAGGATTCCTGCTCCAAGCTTCCACAACTTCATTGCATCCACCTGTAACTAATTAGGGGCTGCCACCCACCCAAGTGACAGGCCACAGAATTGACAAAACAAACATTTGACTCCCATCAGCAACGCGCTGAGTACTAAACCCGTAAAATAAGTAAAACCTGCTTTGGTGGCTTTTGTTCAAAACACTCGTCACATATATTCACACAATTCACATAAACTCTATATATACTTCAAATCACTTACTCAACAATATACAACAATATACAACTCTTATTGAAACCGTAGTTTATAAGGAAAGGTAATAGCGATATAATATTTATTTGAAAACTCGGCTTATTTCCAAAACATTTAAGTTTCTTACAAGTAACATTCATTTCCATTTCTTATCTCGTTGTGAACGCGAGTGGAGAGGGGTACAACGTACCGGCTGTCTCCAAACTGTTGAGGGTCGTCACCCCACCTTTTATGTTCTGCTTGCAAGACTTAACTGGACATGTCCTTCAACGTCAGGATTTCGCCCCTCCTGATTGGGTAACAGCTAGGGAATACCCGCCCTAACCCGGGTGCATGTTCACAACCCCATTTCACCATTCTTATTTATATTATAAATATTAAACATAGTATGTGGCGACTCATTCACCTTATTTCACATATCACATATCACATTTCACCTTGTAACACATTCTCATAAATATCACACTTTAATATTCGTAAATCAAGTAATATATAAAGTAATCGATTTGAAAATCATTTCAAATAATTATAAAAGATATTATCAACATGACTGATATCCCACAAGACCTCTATGGCTAATTCCTTTTCCAATAACATCTCCAATCGAATTACTTCACCGACCTCAATATAGTCATTTACTAATCAGTCGTAAACTCAACCTCCATAATTTACCTTAATAACCTCAACATAAGTGTTCAACAATCACTCACACACATAGCTATTTCCATCTACCTTAGACTTCAACGATAAACGAGCAATCTCAATATAACCTAGAACAACTATCTTACATACCCTCTTCTAATTAGACTCCTATGTAAAATCTTTCCCATATCCTTTGATAACTAATCCTCAATTACTGGATTCTAATTACCAATAGGATGTTCCCATGTCTCGATTTATCTCTCAAAAATCTATATTTATATAACTACCATTCTTCACCAAATCACCAGTATTTTATTTCCGAGTTCATGTAACCCTTACTAACATTAACTATTATTGCTAGTGGCAGTTTTTAAGACCAATATCAAGTTATTCTAGACAACAACTATTCTTATTCTTTGAGCTTTCATATTCCAACTCTAAATTACAACCTTATCACAATTAATGAAGTTGTTGATTTACTATCATGATAGACCTTAGCTCGTTTACTAACCGATTAACTTTGGTCGCATTAGCTTTTAAACCATTTAGAACTAATCTCAATACTAATGACATATATAGGTTAATATTAAACTCTAAATGGGTCTATTCTACATTCTTGATTACTATTCGTTTGACACCTAAGTCATCATCGTTCTTAGACGAAAACCACAATTAATGACACTTATACAATATATATAATTTAACGAGAACTCTGAGAGCTTGTATTCAATTCATGTTTATAACCTGCTACTAACTAATGGATATCTTTTAGACTTGGACTTAAGTTTCTTAATTACACTTAACTAACTCAGTTCTTTTAGCCCAAGACTAATTGACTTAATTCTATAAGCCGATTCAAATCAGTTTCCAAATGAATAGTGACCCAATCCCTTACTCAAATTCTATATATTAACATCATTCAACTCTATTTGATAGACTAACTTGAGTTTTCTTATTGACATACTGACCAAGTCCCTAATTCAGTTCTTTAATTCCAAATCTATCTTATTTTCAACAACCTATTGATCACTAGATTCCATTACTGATCCGATTTCGGATATACATGTTAACTCAGATTATTTACCAGCTACTAACTAAACAAAACACAAGCTTTCCACTCCTCTTTCGATTCCCAGAATCACAACATCCCATAAATTTTCAACCAGCACTAGCTTGAGCCATCTATTCCAATCTTAACAGAATTCATACCTTAACCCAATCCTATACTGATTTTCATAATTCAGATTCTAATATCAATGTTATTAACATCCAGAGATACATACTCTAATGGAGCCCAAATTCGGGAAATAATATCACCCAATTTCATACTTCAAATCAATCTACTACCAATTTCCACAACATAGAATCAATACTTAATTTCCATTAATTCAGTAACAACATCACAAACAGACTTCATAGAATTCATAAACAATTTGAGAAATCTATCAAGTAAAGTATATAGATTCAGTCTAGTAAATTAAGAAATAGCAATTCCATGTGAAAGTGTTTAGTACCTCAGTGAGGGTTTCAAAGTGAGCGTAGGTGGCGGTTATGTGGTGGTTGGACAGTGGTGGTGGTCGCCGGTGGTTCGCGTGACCCTCCTCACGCACACTCCTTCATCCCTCTCAATAAAATCCCCAATTTTAATCAAAATCTCTAAAATAGATGAGGGTTTTGGTATTTTGGAACTTACTCTATCTATCTCCCTCTCTATTGGCCGGAAAATCGGCCGGAAATGGCCTGTGTTTCGCGGTCGTGGCTGCTGCTCACACGTTTCTCCCTCTTTCTTTCCTCGACGGCTCGTGTTGGTGGTTGCGGCGCTGGCTTGCCGGAGTCGGCCTCCTTCCGGTCGTCTTCTTCCTTCCTCGCCGCTCTTCTCCTCTCTCTCTCTCTCTCTCTCTCTCTCTCTCTCTCTCTCTCTTCCTCTT
Source organism: Patellifolia procumbens (assembly GCA_947645195.1). Classification (NCBI taxonomy): domain Eukaryota; kingdom Viridiplantae; phylum Streptophyta; class Magnoliopsida; order Caryophyllales; family Amaranthaceae; genus Patellifolia; species Patellifolia procumbens. The sequence goes on along the minus strand of CANSGD010001189.1, from coordinate 293,529 downwards.
CCTCTGTTTCTCGCCTCCCCGACCCCAGCTCTCCCTTCTCTCTTTCCTCTTCTGGTTCCCCTTCCCCTTTGTTTTCTTTTTTTTATTTAATTGATGAGTCACCCCTCTTCACTCCCTCACTCACACATAACCCCCTTCCCTTCTCTCTAAATGACACGCCCCCCTCACCCTTATTTCCTTTTTTATTTTTTTTTATTTTTATATTCTAACTTCATTAAATAAAATACCCCCTTCTCTAATATTTTTACACATATATAAATATAATTAATTTATCTATTTGAAATATAAATCTCATTAAAACTAATATTCAAGCCCATTTCTTATATTAATAGTAATTCAGATAAAATAATTAAATATAATTACGTCGATAAATATAGTACGACTTCTTAATAATAATAATAAAAACAAATATAAATTTTCATTTAAAACACAAGGATTTCAGAAATTAATTAAGCTAATATTATAATTAACAATTAATAAAGGTGCTCCTAAAACAGAGCTATTACACTCTACCACCCTTATAAAAAGTTTCGTCCTCGAAACTTAAAACAATAAGATTTGAATATAGGAAGTCTTATTAAAATCAATAACGAAATATAATTATACTATTTGATTTAATAAGAAAAGCCAAGATCACAGAACTTCGCGATCAAAAGTTCAGCCTCCATTCATTAACATTTTTGTGTCTCGGCTACCCGATGCCTAGGCTCATCGAGGAGCTAAAATATCAAAATGGTAACCTTGTTGGCATTGAACTTAAGTCATTTCGTTTCAAGAGATCTCGTTTGAAAACTATAATAGCTATTTTCAAACTAAACCGAACTTTACAAAAGAAAATCCTTCCTTTCAAATCCAACGAACGATAATAAATAATTATAATAATAATATAAATAAGATATAATATTAATCGTGGTAACCTAATATCAATCATAACTGTAGTCCCAATCAAGACTATTACACTCTTTCCCCCTAAAAATGAGTTTTGTCCTCAAAACTCCAATCCACGCTTCCACTGCGCACTCTGATTACTACTTCCTAAGGATATTATGGGTTCAAGTAAGCACATAGTATCACATATTAGCACATAAGAGACATATAATTCCATATAATGCTCAATGAGCAACACATTATACTTAAAAGACGTAACTACTCTCAACGGCTTGGTTCTTTTTAATCCTGAACTCATTTTAAACTTACTTAACTCTTACGCTCGGATATGAAGATCCGTGCGTACCTAAAAACAATCCCGCTCTGATACCATTTGTAACAGCCCGGATTCACCGACCAACTTAATTAGAGCTAAACACAGCGGAAACCTTAATCCGGACTATTACCATCACACTCATCGTCCTAAAACGACGAGTATGGAACTCTAAAAACCTGAACTATTTAAAACTTTAACTATAAAACATTAACACTAGATGAAGTTATCTAAATGATCTAAATGGTATTAATTAAATAATAAAAGTCTACAGAAAATTCGGCAGAGCTCCGTTTGAAATACGGACCGCCTAAAAGTTAACTTAAGACTCGCGCCCAAATTATAAACCTGTATAACATTTTAATATATTTCCAGCAACTATTTCCAGCTTCTACTTTACAAATTCCTATTTAAAAACTATTTACAACATAACTAATAACTACGTTGTTACAAAACCGATCGTCCTCGCCTCAATACATATAAAGATAGTTGTGATAAGGATTCCTGCTCCAAGCTTCCACAACTTCATTGCATCCACCTGTAACTAATTAGGGGCTGCCACCCACCCAAGTGACAGGCCACAGAATTGACAAAACAAACATTTGACTCCCATCAGCAACGCGCTGAGTACTAAACCCGTAAAATAAGTAAAACCTGCTTTGGTGGCTTTTGTTCAAAACACTCGTCACATATATTCACACAATTCACATAAACTCTATATATACTTCAAATCACTTACTCAACAATATACAACAATATACAACTCTTATTGAAACCGTAGTTTATAAGGAAAGGTAATAGCGATATAATATTTATTTGAAAACTCGGCTTATTTCCAAAACATTTAAGTTTCTTACAAGTAACATTCATTTCCATTTCTTATCTCGTTGTGAACGCGAGTGGAGAGGGTACAACGTACCGGCTGTCTCCAAACTGTTGAGGGTCGTCACCCCACCTTTTATGTTCTGCTTGCAAGACTTAACTGGACATGTCCTTCAACGTCAGGATTTCGCCCCTCCTGATTGGGTAACAGCTAGGGAATACCCGCCCTAACCCGGGTGCATGTTCACAACCCCATTTCACCATTCTTATTTATATTATAAATATTAAACATAGTATGTGGCGACTCATTCACCTTATTTCACATATCACATATCACATTTCACCTTGTAACACATTCTCATAAATATCACACTTTAATATTCGTAAATCAAGTAATATATAAAGTAATCGATTTGAAAATCATTTCAAATAATTATAAAAGATATTATCAACATGACTGATATCCCACAAGACCTCTATGGCTAATTCCTTTTCCAATAACATCTCCAATCGAATTACTTCACCGACCTCAATATAGTCATTTACTAATCAGTCGTAAACTCAACCTCCATAATTTACCTTAATAACCTCAACATAAGTGTTCAACAATCACTCACACACATAGCTATTTCCATCTACCTTAGACTTCAACGATAAACGAGCAATCTCAATATAACCTAGAACAACTATCTTACATACCCTCTTCTAATTAGACTCCTATGTAAAATCTTTCCCATATCCTTTGATAACTAATCCTCAATTACTGGATTCTAATTACCAATAGGATGTTCCCATGTCTCGATTTATCTCTCAAAAATCTATATTTATATAACTACCATTCTTCACCAAATCACCAGTATTTTATTTCCGAGTTCATGTAACCCTTACTAACATTAACTATTATTGCTAGTGGCAGTTTTTAAGACCAATATCAAGTTATTCTAGACAACAACTATTCTTATTCTTTGAGCTTTCATATTCCAACTCTAAATTACAACCTTATCACAATTAATGAAGTTGTTGATTTACTATCATGATAGACCTTAGCTCGTTTACTAACCGATTAACTTTGGTCGCATTAGCTTTTAAACCATTTAGAACTAATCTCAATACTAATGACATATATAGGTTAATATTAAACTCTAAATGGGTCTATTCTACATTCTTGATTACTATTCGTTTGACACCTAAGTCATCATCGTTCTTAGACGAAAACCACAATTAATGACACTTATACAATATATATAATTTAACGAGAACTCTGAGAGCTTGTATTCAATTCATGTTTATAACCTGCTACTAACTAATGGATATCTTTTAGACTTGGACTTAAGTTTCTTAATTACACTTAACTAACTCAGTTCTTTTAGCCCAAGACTAATTGACTTAATTCTATAAGCCGATTCAAATCAGTTTCCAAATGAATAGTGACCCAATCCCTTACTCAAATTCTATATATTAACATCATTCAACTCTATTTGATAGACTAACTTGAGTTTTCTTATTGACATACTGACCAAGTCCCTAATTCAGTTCTTTAATTCCAAATCTATCTTATTTTCAACAACCTATTGATCACTAGATTCCATTACTGATCCGATTTCGGATATACATGTTAACTCAGATTATTTACCAGCTACTAACTAAACAAAACACAAGCTTTCCACTCCTCTTTCGATTCCCAGAATCACAACATCCCATAAATTTTCAACCAGCACTAGCTTGAGCCATCTATTCCAATCTTAACAGAATTCATACCTTAACCCAATCCTATACTGATTTTCATAATTCAGATTCTAATATCAATGTTATTAACATCCAGAGATACATACTCTAATGGAGCCCAAATTCGGGAAATAATATCACCCAATTTCATACTTCAAATCAATCTACTACCAATTTCCACAACATAGAATCAATACTTAATTTCCATTAATTCAGTAACAACATCACAAACAGACTTCATAGAATTCATAAACAATTTGAGAAATCTATCAAGTAAAGTATATAGATTCAGTCTAGTAAATTAAGAAATAGCAATTCCATGTGAAAGTGTTTAGTACCTCAGTGAGGGTTTCAAAGTGAGCGTAGGTGGCGGTTATGTGGTGGTTGGACAGTGGTGGTGGTCGCCGGTGGTTCGCGTGACCCTCCTCACGCACACTCCTTCATCCCTCTCAATAAAATCCCCAATTTTAATCAAAATCTCTAAAATAGATGAGGGTTTTGGTATTTTGGAACTTACTCTATCTATCTCCCTCTCTATTGGCCGGAAAATCGGCCGGAAATGGCCTGTGTTTCGCGGTCGTGGCTGCTGCTCACACGTTTCTCCCTCTTTCTTTCCTCGACGGCTCGTGTTGGTGGTTGCGGCGCTGGCTTGCCGGAGTCGGCCTCCTTCCGGTCGTCTTCTTCCTTCCTCGCCGCTCTTCTCCTCTCTCTCTCTTCTCTCTCTCTCTCTCTCTCTCTCTCTCTCTCTCTCTTCCTCTTCCTCTGTTTCTCGCCTCCCCGACCCCAGCTCTCCCTTCTCTCTTTCCTCTTCTGGTTCCCCTTCCCCTTTGTTTTCTTTTTTTTTTTTTATTTAATTGATGAGTCACCCCTCTTCACTCCCTCACTCACACATAACCCCCTTCCCTTCTCTCTAAATGACACGCCCCCCTCACCCTTATTTCCTTTTTTATTTTTTTATTTTTATATTCTAACTTCATTAAATAAAATACCCCTTCTCTAATATTTTTACACATATATAAATATAATTAATTTATCTATTTGAAATATAAATCTCATTAAAACTAATATTCAAGCCCATTTCTTATATTAATAGTAATTCAGATAAAATAATTAAATATAATTACGTCGATAAATATAGTACGACTTCTTAATAATAATAATAAAAACAAATATAAATTTTCATTTAAAACACAAGGATTTCAGAAATTAATTAAGCTAATATTATAATTAACAATTAATAAAGGTGCTCCTAAAACAGAGCTATTACACGAACCCCTTTGAAATGGTAAAAAAAACTGTCAAGATTTGTAATCTATGAAAAAATGTTATCCGAGCTACGAGTTAGGCCAAAAATAAGATTTAGGCCCCCACGAACAATTAACCGACGCGAAAAGTCAGACTTAAATATTTTCAGCTTCTGAGCTCACGAACCCCTTAAAAATGGTAAAAAAAAAACATGTCAGGCTTTGGAATCGGTCAAAAATGTTATCCGAGCTAAGAGTTAGGCTAAAAATACTATTTGGTCCCCCACGAACAAAGAATCGACGCAAAAAATCGGACTTCAGTCTTTTCTGTTTATGTGCGCTCGACCTCCTTAGAAATGATAAAAAAAAACTTTGGAATCGCTCAAAAATGTTATCCGAGCTAGGAGTTAAGCCAAAAATACGATTCGGGCCTCGAACAATTAATTGAAACGCAAAATAGGACTTCAAAATTTCCAGCTTCTAAGCGCTTGAAACCCTTAGAAACGGTAAAAAAACATGTGAGGCTTTGGAATCGCTCAAAAATGTTATCCGAGCTAGAAGTTAGGCCAAAAATACGATTTGGGCTCCCACAAACAAAGATCTGACGCGAAAAATCGGACATCAACATTCAAACCCCTTAGAAATGGTGAAAAAACATGTCAGGCTTTGGAATGGCTCAAAAATGTTATCCGAGTTATGAGTTAGGCAAACAATACGATTTGGTGCCCCACGAACAAAGAACCGAAGCGAAAAATAGGATTTCAATATTTTCAACTTCTAAGCGTTCGACCCCTTAGAAATGATAAAAAAAACATGTCAGGCTTTGTAATCTCACAAAAATGTTATCCGAGCTTGGAGTTAGGGCAAAAATCGGACTTTAATATTTTCAGCTTCTGAGCGCTCGAACCCCTTAGAAATGGTAAAAAAAAACTTGTCAGGCTTTGGAATCGCTCAAAAATGTTATCCGAGATAGGAGTTAAGCCAAAAATACGATTTGGGCCCCCACAAACAAAGAACCGACGCGAATAATCGAAATTCAAAATTTTTAGCTTCTGAGCGCTCGAACCCCTTAGAAACGGTAAAAAAAACATGTCAGGCTTTGGAATCGCTCAAAAATGTTATCCGAGCTAGGAGTTAGGCCTAAAATCAGTTTGGGCCCCCACGAACAAAGAACCGACGCGAAAAATCGGACTTCAAAATTTTCAACTTCTAAGTGCTCGAACCCTTTTGAAATGGTAAAAAAAACATGTCAGGTTTTGGAATCGCTCAATAATGTTATTCGACCTAAGAGTTAGGCCAAACATACGATTTGGGCCCCCACGAACAATTAACCGATCCGAAAAATCGGACTTCAATATTTTCAGCTTCTGAGCTCACGAACCCCTTACAAATGGTAAAAAGACATGTCAGGCTTTGGAATCGCTCAAAAATGTTATCCGAGTTAGGCGTTACGCCAAAAATACGATTTGGCCCTCACGAACAAAAAAAACCGACGCGAAAAAAATGGATTTCTAAATTTTCAAATTCTGAGCGCTCGAACCCTTAGAAATGGTAAAAATACATGTTAGGCTTTGGAATCGCTCAAAAATGTTATCCGAGGAAGGAGTTAAGTCAAAAATACGATTTGGGCCCCCACGAACATAGAACCCACAAGAAAAATCTGACTTAAATATTTTCACCTTCTGAGCGCTCGAACCCCTTAGAAATGGTAAAACAACTAGTCAGGCTTTTGAATCGGTCAAAAATATTATCCGAACTAAGAGGTAGGCCAAAAATACGATTTGGGCCCCCACCAATAATTAACCGATGCGAAAAATCGGACTTCTAAATTTTCAGCTTTTGAGAGCTCAAACCCGTTAGAAATGGTAAAAAAACATGTCAGGCTTTGTAATCTCTCAAAAATGTTATCCGAGTTAGGAGTTAGGCCAAAATTACGATTTGGGCCCAAACGAACATGGAACTGACGCGAAATATCGGACTTCAAAATTTTTATCTTCGGAGCGCTCGAACCCCTTAGAAATGGTAAAATAACATGTCAAGCTTTGGAATCGCTCAAAAATGTTATCCGAGCTAGGAGTTAAGCAAAAACTACGATTTGGGCCCCCGAACAAAGAACCAACCCGAAAAATTGGACTTCAATATTTTCAGCTTCTGAGATCACGAACCCATTAATAATGGTAAAAAAACATGCCAGGCTTTAGAGTCGCTCAAAAATGTTATCCGAGCAAGGAGTAAGGCCTAAAATACGATTTGGGCATCCACGAAAAATTAATCGACGCGAAAAATCGGACTTCAATATTTTCAGCTTCTGAGCTCACGAACCCCTTAAAAATGGTAAAAAAAAAACATGTAAGGCTTTGGAATTTCTCAAAAATGTTATCTGAGTTAGGAGTTAAGCCAAAAATACGATTTGGGCCCCCGCGAACAAAGAACCGACGCGAAAAATCGGACTTCAAAATTTTTAGCTTATGAGCACTCGAACCCCTTAAATATGGTAAAAAACATGTCTGGCTTTCGAATTGCTTAAAATTGTTATCCGAGCTAGGAGTTAGGCCAAAAATACGATTTCGTTCCCAACAAACAAAGAAACAACGCGAAAAATCGGACTTTAATATTTTCAGCTTCTAAGCTCACGAACCCCTTAAAAATGGTAAACAAAACATGTCAGGATTTGGAATCGCTCAATAATGTTATCCGAGTTAGGAGTTACGCCAAAAATACGATTTGGGCCCCCACAAACCAAGAACTGACGCGAAAAATCGGACTTCAATATTTTCAGTTTCTGAGCGCTCGAACTCCTTAGAAATGGTAAAAAAAAACATTTAAGGCTTTGGAATCACTCAAAAATGTTATCCGAGCTAAGAGTTAGGCCGAACATACAATTTGGGCCCCCACCATAGTTGTTAGAATCTCGATTCAAATAGTAGAATCTTACGATTTTACGATTCAATTATGATCATACGATTCGATTCACTATTCTATACGATTTTATACATTTTTATGTGCTAGCGAAAAGCTAATACATTTAAATCAAATTTATTCAAGCTACAGACGCTTTTAATAGACATATATGTTCAGATATCGTCTATTTATTGGCTAAACAATTACTTTTATCAATCATTAAACATTTTAAACTTATAAAATTAGCAATATTTAGATCATACATGTTTGTAGAATCATACGATTCTAGGAGTCGATTTTACGATTCGATTCTAAGATCGTCGAACGATGCAAAGTAGAATCCCGATTTTAACAGCCTTGGCCCCCACGAATCATTAACCGACGTGAAAAATCGGACTTCAAAATTTTCAGCTTCTGTGCGCTCGAACCCCTTAGAAATGGTAAAAAAAAATATGTCAGGATTTGTAATCTCTCAAAAATGTTATCCGAGCTACGAGTTAAGCATAAAATACATTTTAGGCCTCCGTGAACAATTAACCGATGCGAAAAATCGGACTTAAATATTTTCAGCTTCTGAGCTCACGAACCCCTTAAAAATGTTTAAAAAAAATAAAACATGTCAGGCTTTGGAATCGCTCAAAAATGTAATACGAGCTAGGAGTTAGGCAAAAAATACTATTTGGTCCCCCACGAACAAAGAATCGACGCAAAAATCGGACTTCAATATTTTCAGCTTTTGAGCGTTCGACCCCTTAGAAATGATAAAAAAACATGTCAGGCTTTGGAATGGCTCAAAAATGTTATCTGAGTTAGGAGTTAGGCCCAAAATACGATTTGGTCCCCCACGAAAAAAGAACCGACGCGAAAAATCGGATTTCAATATTTTCAGCTTTTGAGCGTTCGACCCCTTAGAAATGATAAAAAAACATGTCAGGCTTTGTAATCTCTCAAAAATATTATCCGAGCTTGGAGTTAGGGCAAAAACACGATTTGGGCCCCAACGAAAATTAAACGACGCGAAAAATCGGACTTTAATATTTTCCGCTTCTGAGCGCTCGAACCCCTTAGAAATGGTAAAAAGAACGTGTCAGGCTTTTGAATCGCTCAAAAATGTTATCCGAGCTAGGCCTTAGGCCAAAAATACGATTTGCGCCAACACGAATAAATAACCGACGCGAAAAATCGGACTTCAAAATTTTAAGCTTCTGAGTGCTCGAAACCCTTAGAAATGATAAAAAGAACATGTGAGGCTTTGAAATCACTCAAAAATGTTATCCGAGCTAGGAGTTAGGCCAAAAATACGATTTGGGCCCCCACAAACAAAGAAAAGACGCGAAAAATCGGATTTCAGCATTCAAACCCCTTAGAAATGGTAAAAAAACATGTCAGGCTTTGGAATGGCTCAAAAATGTTATCCGAGCTAGGAGTTAGGCCAAAAATACGATTTGGGCCCCCACAAACAAAGAAAAGACGCGAAAAATCGGATTTCAGCATTCAAACCCCTTAGAAATGGTAAAAAAAATGTCAGGCTTTGTAATCTTTCACAAATGTTATCCGAACTTGGAGTTAGGGCAAAAACACGATTTGGGCCCCAACTAACAATTAAACGACGCGAAAAATCGGATTTTAATATTTTCAGCTTCTGAGCGCTCGAACACCTTAGAAATGGTAAAAAAACTTGTAAGGCTTTGGAATCACTCAAAAATGTTATCCGAGCTAGTAGTTAGGCCAAAAATTAATTTGGGCCCCCACGAACAAAGAACCGACGCGAAAAATCGGACTTCAAAATTTTCAACTTCTGAGCGCTCGAACCGTTAGAAATGGTAAAAAAACATGTCAGGTTTTGGAATCGCTCAATAATGTTATCCGACCTAAGAGTTAGGCCAAACATACGATTTGGGCCCCCACGAACAATTATCCGATGCGAAAAATCGGACTTCAATTTTTTCAGCTTCTGAGCTCACAAACCCCTTAAAAATGGTAAAAAGACATGTGAGGTTTTGGAATCGCTCGAAAATGTGCTCCGAGTTAGGTGTTATGCCAAAAATACGATTTGGGCCCCCACGAACAAAAAGAACCAACGCGAAAAATCAGACTTCAAAATTTTCAAACTTCTGAGCGCTCGAACCCTTAGAAATGGTAAAAAAACATGTTAGGCTTTGGAATCGCTCTAAAATATTATCCGAGCTAGAAGTAAAGCCAAAAATACGATTTGGGCCCCCACGAACAAAGACCTGACGCGAAAAATCAAAATTAAATATTTTCAGCTTCTGAGCGCTCAAACCCCTTAGAAATGGTAAAAAAAATCATGTCAGGCTATGGAATCGCTCAAAAATATAATCCGAACTAGGAGTTAGGCCAAAAATATGATTTGGTCCCCCACGAAAAAAGAATCGACGCGAAAAATTGGACTTCACTATTTTAAGCTTGTGTGCGCTCGACCTCCTTAGAAATGATAAAAAAAACTTTGGAATCGCTCAAAAATGTTATCCGAGTTAGGAGTTAGGCCAAAAATACGATTCGGGCCTCCACGAACAATTAACCGAAACGAAAGATTGGACTTCTAAATTTTCAGCTTCTAAGCGCTCGAAACCCTTAGAAATGGTAAAAAAACATGTGAGGCTTTGGAATCGCTCAAAAATGTTATCCGAGATAGGAGTTAGGCAAAAAATACGATTTGGGGTCCCACGAACAAAGAACTGACGCGAAAAATCGGACTTCAACATTCAAACCCCATAGAAACGGTGAAAAAACATGTCAGGCTTGAGAATGGCTCAAAAATGTTATCCGAGTTAGGAGTTAGGCCAAAAATACAATTTGGTCCCCCACGAACAAATAACCGACGCGAAAAATCGGATTTCAATATTTTAAGCTTCTGAACGTTCGACCCCTTAGAAATGATAAAAAAAACATGTCAGGCTTTGTAATCTCTCAAAAATTTTATCCGAGCTTGGAGTTAGGGCAAAAATACGATTTGGGCCCCAACGAAGAATTCAACGACGCGAAAAATTGGACTTTGATATTTTCAGCTTCTGAGCGCTCGAACCCCTTAGAAATGGTAAAAAAAACTTGTCAGGCTTTCGAATCGCTCAAAAATGTTATCCGAGCTAGGAGTTAGGCCAAAAATACGATTTGGGCCCCCACAAACAAAGAACCGACGTGAAAAATCGGACTTCAAAATTTGTATCTTCTGAGCGCTCGAATCCCTTTGAAATGGTAAAAAAACATGTCAGGCTTTGGAATCACTCAAAAATGTTATCCGAGCTAGGAGTTAGGCCAAAAATCAGTTTGGGCCCCCACGAACAAAGAACCGACGCGAAAAATCGGACTTCAAAATTTTCAACTTTTGAGCGCTCGAACCCTTAGGAATGGTAAAAAAACATGTCAGGTTTTGTAATCGCTCAATATTGTTATCCGACCTAAGAGTTAGGCCAAACATACGATTTGGGCCCCCACGAACAATTAACCGATGCGAAAACTCGGACTTCAATATTTTCAGCTTCTGAACTCACGAACCCCTTAAAAATGGTAAAAGACATGTCAGGCTTTGGAATCGCTCGAAAATGTTCTCCGAGTTAGGCGTTACGCGAAAAATACGATTTGGGCCCCCACAAACAAAAAGAACTGACGCGAAAAATTGGACTTCAAATTTTCAACTTCTGAGCGCTCGAACCCTTACAATGGTAAAAAAAACATGGTAAGCTTTGGAATCGATCTAAAATATTATCCGAGCTAGGAGTTAATCCAAAAATACGATTTGGGCCCCCACGAACAAAGAACCCACTCGAAAAATCTGACTTCAAAATTTTTATCTTCTGAGCGCTCGAACCCCTTAGAAATGGTAAAATACCATGTCAAGCTTTGGAATCGCTGAAAAATGTTATCCGAGCTAAGAGTTAGGCCAATAATATGATTTGGGCCCCCACGAACAAAGAACCGACGCGAAAAATCGGTCTTTAATATTTTCAGCTTCTCAGCGCTTGAACCCTTAAAATTGGTAAAAAAAAATAACATGTCAGCCTTTGGAATCGCTCAAAATTGTTATCCGAGTTTGGAGTTAGGCCAAAAATACGATTTCAGACCCCACGAACAATGAACTGACGCGAAAAGTCGGACTTCAACATTCAAACCCCTTAGAAATGGTAAAAAAACATGTCAGGCTTTGGAATGGCTCAAAAATGTTATTCGAGCTAGCCGTCAGGCCAAAAATCGGATTTCAATATTTTCAGCTTCTTAGCTCACGAACCCCTTAGAAATGATAAAAAAACATGTAAGGCTTTGGAATCGCTCAAAATATTATCCGAGTTAGGAGTTATGCCAAAAATACGATTTGCACCCCCACGAACAAACAACTGACGCGACATGTCGGACTTAAAAATTTTCTACTTCGGAGCGCTCGAACCCCTTAGAAATGGTAAATTAACATGTCAGGCTTTGGAATCGCTCAAAAATGTTATCCAAGCTAATAGTTAAGCCAAAAATACGATTTGGGCCACCACGAACAAAGAATCAACGCGAAAAATCGGACTTCAATATTGTCAGCTTCTGAGCGCTCGAACCCTTTAGAAAGGATAAAAAAATTGTCAGGCTTTGGAATCGCTCAAAAATTTTATCCGTGCTAGGAGTTAGGCCAAAAATACGATTCGGGCCTGACAAACAATTAACCTACGCGAAAAATCGGACTTCAAAATTTTCAGCTTCTGAGCGCTCGAAACCCTTAGAAATGGTAAAAAAACATGTGAGGCTTTGGACTCGCTCAAAAATGTTATCCGAGCTAGGAGTTAGGCCAAAAATACGCATTTGGCCCCCACGAACAAAGAAAAGACGCGAAAAATCGGACTTCAGCATTCAATCCCCTTAGAAATGGTAAAAAAACATGTCAGCCTTCGGAATGGCTCAAAAATGTTACTCGAGCTAGGAGTTAGGCCAAAAATACGATTTGGGCCCCCACAAACAAAGAAAAGACGCGAAAAATCGGATTTCAGCATTCAAACCCCTTAGAAATGGTAAAAAAAATGTCAGGCTTTGTAATCTCTCACAAATGTTATCCGAACTTGGAGTTAGGGCAAAAACACGATTTGGGCCCCAACTAACAATTAAACGACGCGAAAAATCGGATTTTAATATTTTCAGCTTCTGAGCGCTCGAACACCTTAGAAATGGTAAAAAAAACTTGTAAGGCTTTCGAATCGCTCAAAAATGTTATCCGAGCTAGGAGTTAAGCCAAAAATACGATTTAAGCCCTCACAAACAAAGAACCGACGTGAAAAATCGGACTTCAAAATTTTTAGCTTCTGAGCGCTCGAACCCCTTAGAAATGGTAAAAAAACATGTCAGGCTTTGGAATCACTCAAAAATGTTATCCGAGCTAGGAGTTAGGCCAAAAATCAGTTTGGGCCCCCACGAACAAAGAACCGACGCGAAAATCGGACTTCAAAATTTTCAACTTCTGATCGCTCGAACCCTTAGAAATGGTAAAAAAACATGTCAGGTTTTGGAATCGCTCAATAATGTTATCCGACCTAAGAGTTAGGCCAAACATACGATTTGGGCCCCCACGAACAATTAACCGATGCGAAAATCGGACTTCAATATTTTCAGCTTCTGAAGTCACGAACCCATTAAAATTGGTAAACGACATGTCAGGATTTGGAATCGCTCGCAAATGTTCTCCGAGTTAGGCGTTACGCCAAAAATACGATTTAGGCCCCCACGAACAAAAAGAACCGACGCGAAAAATCGGACTTCAAAATTTTCAACTTCTGAACTCTCGAACCCTTAGAAATTGTAAAAAAACATGTCAGGCTTTGGAATCGCTCAATAATGTTATCCGAGCTAAGAGTTAGGCCAAAAATACGATTTTGTCCTCTACGAACAATTAACCGACGCGAAAAATCGGACTTTAAAATTTTCAGATTATGAGCTCACAAACCCCTTAAAATTGGTAAAAAAAATAACATGTCAGGCTTTGCAATCGCTCAAAAATGTTATCCGAGTTTGGAGTTAGGCCAAAAATACGATTTCGGCCCCCACGAACAAAGAACTAACGCGAAAAATCGGTCTTCAAAATTTTCAGCTTCTGAGCTCACGAACCCCTTAAAAATGGTATAAAAAAACATATTAGGTTTTGTATTCGCTCAAAAAATTTATCCAAGTTAGGAGTTAGGCCAAAAGTACGATTTGGGCCTCCACGAACAAAGAACCGACGAGAAAAATGGGACTTCAGAATTTTCAGCCTCTGAGCGCTCGAACCCCATAGAAATTGTAGAAAAAATATGTCAGGCTTTGGAATCGCTCAAAAATGTTATCCGAGCTAGGACTTAAGAAAAACTACGATTTAGTCCCCGAACAAAGAACCAACACAAAAAATCGGACTTCAATTTTTTCAGCTTCTGAAATCACGAACCCATTAAAAATGGTAAAAAAAAATGTCAAGCTTTAGAATCGCTCAAAAATGTTATCCGAGCGAGGAGTGTGGCCTAAAATACGATTGGGGCCGCCACGAAAAATTAATCGAAGCGAAAAATCAGACTTAAATATTTTCAGCTTCTGAGCTCACGAACCCCTTAAAAATTGTAGAATAAAAATATTTCAGGCTTTGGAATCGCTCAAAAATGTTATCTGAGTTAGGAGTTAGGCCAAAAATACGATTTGGGCCCCCACGAACAAAGAAGTGATGCGAAAAATCGGACTTCAAAATTTTCAGCTTATGAGCGCTTGAACCATTAGATATGGTAAAAAACATGTCAGGCTTTGGAATTGCTTAAAAATGTTATCCGAGCTAGGAGTTAGGCCAAAAATACGATTTCGTTCCCAACGAACAAAAACACAATGCGAAAAATCGAACTTTAATATTTTCAGTTTCTTAGCTCATGAACCCCTTAGAAATGGTAAAATAACATGTCTAGTTTTGGAATCGCTCAAAAATGTTATCCGAGCTAGGAGTTAACCCAAAAATACGATTTGGGCCCCCACGAACAAAGAAAAGACGCGAAAAATCGAAATTCAGCATTCAAACCCTTTAGAAATGGTAAAAAAACATGTCAGGCTTTGGAATGGCTCAAAAATGTTATTTTAGCTAAGAGTTAGGCCAAAAATACGATTTGGTCCCCCAAGAACAAAGAACCGACGCGAAAAATCGGATTTCAATATTTTCAGCTTCTGAGCATTCGACCCCTTAGAAGTGATAAAAAAAATGTCAGGCTTTGTAATCTCTCAAAAAGGTTATCCGAGCTAGGAGTTCGGGCAAAAATACGATTTGGCCCCAACGAACAATTAACCGACGCAAAAAGTCGGAATTTAATATTTTCAGCTTCTGAGCGCTCGAACTCCTTAGAAATGGTAAAAAAAACTTGCCAGGCTTTTGAATCGCTCAAAAATGTAATCCGAGCTAGGAGTTAAGCCAAAAATACTATTCGGGCCCCCACAAACAAAGAAGCGACACAAAAAATCAGACATCAAAAATATTTAGTTTCTGAGTGCTCGAACCCCGTAGAAATGGTAAAAAAACATATCAGGCTTTGGAATCGCTCAATAATGTTATCCGACCTAAGAGTTAGGCCAAACATACGATTTGGGCCCCAACGAATAATTAACCGACGCGAAAAATCGGACTTCAATATTTTCAGCTTCTTAGCTCTCGAACCCCTGAAAAATGGTAAAAAGACATGTAAGGCTTTGGAATCGCTAAAACATGTTATTCGAGTTAGGCGTTACGCTAAAAATACGATTTGGGCCGCCACGAACAAAAAGAACCGACGCGAAAAATCGGACTTCAAAATTTTCAACTTCTGAGCGCTCGAACCCTTAGAAGTGGTAAAAAAAAATTTGTCAGGCTTTCGAATCGCTCAAAAATGTTATCCGAGCTAGGAGTTAAGCCAAAAATACGATTTGGGCCCCACGAACAAAGAATCGACGCGAAAAATCGACTTAAATATTTTTAGCTTCTGAGCGCTCGAACCCTTTAGAAATGGTAATAAAAACTTGTCAGGATTTGGAATCGCTCAAAAATGTTATCCGAACTAAGAGTTAGGCCAAAAATACGATTTGGGCCCCCACGCACAATTAACTGACGCCAAAAAATCAGAATTTAAAATTTTCTGCTTTTGAGCGCTCAAACTCCTTAGAAATGGTAAAAAAAAACATGTCAGGCTTTGTAATCTCTCAAAAATGTTTTCCGAGCTAGGAGTTAGTCAAAAATATAATTTGGCCCCTCAGAACAAAGAACCGACGCGAAAAATCGGTCTTTCATATTTTCAGCTTCTGAGCGCTCGAACCCTTAGAAATAGTAAAAAAACATGTCAGGCTTTGGAATCGCTCAATAATGTTATCCGACTTAAGAGTTAGGCCAAACATACGATTTGGGCCCGCACGAACAATTAACCGATGCGAAAAATCGGACTTCAATATTTTCAGCTTCTGAGCTCACGAACCCCTTAAAAATTGTAAAAAGACATGTCACGCTTTGGAATCGCTCAAAAATGTTATCCGAGTTAGGCGTTACGCCCAAAATACGATTCGGGCCCCCACGAACAAAAAGAACCGACGCGAAAAATCGGACTTCAGAATTTTCAACTTCTGAGCGCTTGAACCCTTAGAAATTGTAAAAAAACATGATAGGCTTTGGAATCGCTCAAAAATGTTATCCGAGCTAGGAGTTAAGCCAAAAATACGCTTTGGGGCCCCACGAACAAAAAGAACCGACGCGAAAAAATCGGACTTCAAAATTTTACGCTTCTGAGCGCTCGAACCCCTTAGAAATGGTAAAAAAACTGGTCAAGCTTTGGAATCGCTCAAAAACATTATCCCAAGTTAGGCCAAAAATACGATTTGGGCCCCCACGACCAATTAACCGCACGAAAAATCGGACTTCACAATTTTCAGCTTTTGAGCGCTCAAACCCCTTAGAAATGGTAAAAAAACATGTCAGGCTTTGTAATCTCTCAAAAATTTTATCCGAGTTAGGAGTTAGGCCAAAATTACGATTTGGGCCCACACGAACATGGAACCGACGCGAAAAATCGGACTTCAAAATATTTATCTTCTGAGCGCTCGAACCCCTTAGAAATGGCAAAATAACATGTCAAGCTTTGGAATTGCTCAAAAATGTTATCCGAGCTAGGAGTTAGGCCAATAATATGATTTGGGCCCCCACGAACAAAGCACCGACGCGAAAAATCGGTCTTTAATATTTTCAGCTTCTCAACGCTCGAACCCTTAAAAATGGTAAAAAAAACATGTCAGGCTTTGGAATCGCTCAATAATGATATCCGAGCTAAATGTTAGGCCAAAAATACGATTTTGTCCCCCACGAACAGTTAACCGACGCGAAACATCGGACTTTAATATTTTTAGATTATGAGCTCACAAACCCCTTAAAATTGGTAAAAAATAAAATGTCAGGCTTTGGAATCGCTCAAAAATGTTATCCGAGTTTGAAGTTAGGCCAAAAATACGATTTCGGCCCCCACGAACAAAGAACTGACGCGAAAAATCGGACTTCAAAATTTTCAGCTTTTGAGCTAACGAACCCCTTAAAAATGGTATTAAAAATGATAGGTTTTTGAATCGCTCAAAAATGTTATCCAAGTTAGGAGTTAGGCCAAAAATACGATTTGGGCCTCCACGAACAAAGAACCTAAGAGAAAAATCGGACTTCAGAATTTTAAGCTTCTGAGCGCTCGAACCCCTTAGAAATGGAAGAAAAATTATGTCAGGCTTTGGAATCGCTCAAAAATATTATCTGAGCTAGGACTTAAGAAAAAACTACGATTGGTCCCCGAACAAAGAACCAACACAAAAAATCGGACTTCAATTTTTTCAGCTTCTAAAATCACGAACCCATTAAAAATGGTAAAAAAAATGTCAGGCTTTAGAATCGCTCAAAAATGTTATCCGAGCTAGGAGTAAGCCCTAAAATACGATTTGGGCCGCCACGAGAAATTAATCGACGCGAAAAATCAGACTTAAATTATTTCACCTTCTGAGCTCATGAACCCCTTAAAAATGGTAAAAAAAAACATTTCAGGCTTTGGAATCGGTCAAAAATGTTATCTGAGTTAGGAGTTAGGCCAAAAATACGATTTGGGCAACCGCGAACAAAGAACCGATGCGAAAAATCGGACTTCAAAATTTTCAGTTTATGAGCGCTCGAACTCCTTGGAAATGGTAAAAAAAATATGTCAGGCTTTGGAATCGCTTATAAATGTTATCCGAGCTAATAGTAAGGCCGAACATACAATTTGGGCGACCACTAATCATTAACCAACGCGAAAAATCGAACTTCAAAATTTTCAGCTTTTGTGCGCTCGAACCCCTTAGAAATGGTAAATAAAACATGTATGGCTTTGTAATCTCTCAAAAATGTTATCCGAGCTAAGAGTTATGGCTAAAAATACGATTTTGGCCCCACGAACAAAGAATAGACGCGAAAAATCGGACTTCAATATTTTCAGCTTCTGAGCGCTCGAACCCCTTAGAAATGATAAAAAAAACTTGTCAGGCTTTGGAATCACTCAATTTTATCTGAGCTAGGAGTTAGGCCAAAAATACGATTCGGGCCCCAACGAACAATTAACCGACGCGAAAAATCGGACTTCAAAATTTTCAGCTTCTGAGCGCTCGAAACCCTTAGAAATGGTAAAAAAAACATGTGAGGCTTTGGAATCGCTCAAAAATGTTATCCGAGCTAAGAGTTAATCCAAAAATAAGATTTGGCCCTCCACGAACAAACGACCGACAAGAAAAATCGGACTTCAGAATTTTAAGCTTCTGAGCGCTCGAACCCCTTAGAAATGGAAGAAAAAACATGTCAGGCTTTGGAATCGCTCAAAAATGTTATCTGAGCTAGGACTTAAGAAAAAACTACGATTGGTCCCCGAACAAAGAACCAACACAAAAAATCGGACTTCAATTTTTTCAGCTTCTGAAATCACGAACCCATTAAAAATGGTAAAAAAAATGTCAGGCTTTAGAATCGCTCAAAAATGTTATCCGAGCTAGGAGTAAGCCCTAAAATACGATTTGGGCCGCCACGAAAAATTAATCGACGCGAAAAATCAGACTTAAATATTTTCACCTTCTGAGCTCACGAACCCCTTAAAAATGGTAAAAAAAAAAAACATTTCAGGCTT
Source organism: Patellifolia procumbens (assembly GCA_947645195.1). NCBI lineage: Eukaryota > Viridiplantae > Streptophyta > Magnoliopsida > Caryophyllales > Amaranthaceae > Patellifolia > Patellifolia procumbens. The sequence continues at coordinate 274,504 of CANSGD010001189.1, read as the reverse complement.
TGGAATCGCTCAAAAATGTTATCTGAGTTAGGAGTTAGGCCAAAAATACGATTTGGGCAGCCGCGAAAAAAGAACCGATGCGAAAAATCGGACTTCAAAATTTTCAGCTTATGAGCGCTCGAACCATTAGATATGGTAAAAAACATGTCAGGCTTTGGAATTGCTTTAAAATGTTATGTGATCTAGTTGTTAGGCCAAAAATACAATTTCGTTCCCAACGAACAAAGAAACAATACGAAAAATCGAACTTTAATATTTTCAGTTTCTAAGCTCACGAACCCCTTAGAAATGGTAAAATAACATGTCAAGATTTGGAATCGCTCAAAAATGTTATCCGAGCTAGGAGTTAACCCAAAAATACGATTTGGGCCCCCACGAACAAAGAAAAGACGCGAAAAATCGAACTTCAGCATTCAAACCCTTTAGAAATGGTAAAATAACATGTCAGGCTTTGGAATGGCTCAAAAATGTTATTTTAGCTAGGAGTTAGGCCGAAAATACGATTTGGTCCCCCAAGAACAAAGAACCGACGCGAAAAATCGGATTTCAATATTTTCAGCTTCTGAGCGTTCGACCCCTTAGAAATGATAAAAAAAAATGTCAGGCTTTGTAATCTCTCAAAAAGGTTATCCGAGCTAGGAGTTCGGGCAAAAATACGATTTGGCCTCAACGAACATTTAACCGACGCAATAAGTCGAAATTTAATAGTTTCAGTTTCTGAGCGCTCGAACTCCTTAGAAATGGTAAAAATAACTTGCCAGGCTTTGGAATCGCTCAAAAATGTAATCCGAGCTAGGAGTTAAGCCAAAAATACTATTCGGGCCCCCACAAACAAAGAACCGACACAAAAAATCGGACATCAAAAATATTTAGTTTCTGAGTGCTCGAACCCCGTAGAAATGGTAAAAAAACATATCAGGCTTTGGAATCGCTCAATAATGTTATCCGACCTAAGAGTTAGGCCAAACATACGATTTGGGCCCCCACGAATAATTAACCGACGCGAAAAATCGGACTTCAATATTTTCAGCTTCTTAGCTCACGAACCCTTAGAAGTGGTAAAAAAAAATATGTCAGGCTTTGGAATCGCTCAAAAATGTTATCCGAGCTAGGAGTTAAGCCAAAAATACGATTTGGGCCCCCACGAACAAAGAACCGACGCGAAAAATCGACTTAAATATTTTCAGCTTCTGAGCGCTCGAACCCCTTAGAAATGGTAATAAAAACTTGTCAGGATTTGGAATCGCTCAAAAATATTATCCGAACTAAGAGTTAGGCCAAAAATACGATTTGGGCCCCCACGCACAATTAACTGACGCCAAAAAATCGGACTTTAAAATTTTCTGCTTTTGAGCGCTCAAACTCCTTAGAAATGGTAAAAAAAAACATGTCAGGCTTTGTAATCTCTCAAAAATGTTTTCCGAGCAAGGAGTTAGTCAAAAATATAATTTGGCCCCTCAGAACAAAGAACCGACGCGAAAAATCGGTCTTTCATATTTTCAGCTTCTGAGCGCTCGAACCCTTAGAAATAGTAAAAAAAACATGTCAGGCTTTGGAATCGCTCAATCATGTCATCCGACTTAAGAGTTAGGCCAAACATACGATTTGGGCCCGCACGAACAATTAACCGATGCGAAAAATCGGACTTCAATATTTTCAGCTTATGAGCTCACGAACCCCTTAAAAATTGTAAAAAGACATGTCACGCTTTGGAATCGCTCAAAAATGTTATCCGAGTTAGGCGTTACGCCCAAAATACGATTTGGGCCCCCACGAACAAAAAGAACTGACGCGAAAAATCGGACTTCAGAATTTTCAACTTCTGAGCGCTTGAACCCTTAGAAATTGTAAAAAAACATGATAGGCTTTGGAATCGCTCAAAAATGTTATCCGAGCTAGGAGTTAAGCCAAAAATACGCTTTGGGGCCCCACGAACAAAAAGAACCGACGCGAAAAATCGGACTTCAAAATTTTACGCTTCTGAGCGCTCGAACCCCTTAGAAATGGTAAAAAAAACTGGTCAAGCTTTGGAATCGCTCAAAAACATTATCCCAAGTTAGGCCAAAAATACGATTTGGGCCCCCACGACCAATTAACCGCACGAAAAATCGGACTTCACAATTTTCAGCTTTTGAGCGCTCAAACCCCTTAGAAATGGTAAAAAAACATGTCAGGCTTTGTAATCTCTCAAAAATTTTATCCGAGTTAGGAGTTTGGCAAAAATTACGATTTGGGCCCACACGAACATGGAACCGACGCGAAAAATCGGACTTCAAAATATTTATCTTCTGAGCGCTCGAACCCCTTAGAAATGGCAAAATAACATGTCAAGCTTTGGAATCGCTCAAAAATGTTATCCGAGCTAGGAGTTAGGCCAATAATATGATTTGGGCCCCCACGAACAAAGCACCGACGCGAAAAATCGGTCTTTAATATTTTCAGCTTCTCAACGCTCGAACCCTTAAAAATGGTAAAAAAAGAATGTCAGGCTTTGGAATCGCTCAATAATGATATCCGAGCTAAGAGTTAGGCCAAAAATACGATTTTGTCCCCCACGGACAGTTAACCGACGCGAAACATCGGACTTTAATATTTTAAGATTATGAGCACAAAAACCCCTTAAAATTGGTAAAAAATAAAATGTCAGGCTTTGGAATCGCTCAAAAATGTTATCCGAGTTTGAAGTTAGGCCAAAAATACGATTTCGGCCCCCACGAACAAAGAACTGACGCGAAAAATCGGACTTCAAAATTTTCAGCTTTTGAGCTAACGAACCCCTTAAAAATGGTATTAAAAATGATAGGTTTTGGAATCGCTCAAAAATGTTATCCAAGTTAGGAGTTAGGCCAAAAATACGATTTGGGCCTCCACGAACAAAGAACCTAAGAGAAAAATCGGACTTCAGAATTTTAAGCTTCTGAGCGCTCGAACCCCTTAGAAATGGAAGAAAAATTATGTCAGGCTTTGGAATCGCTCAAAAATGTTATCTGAGCTAGGACTTAAGAAAAAACTACGATTGGTCCCCGAACAAAGAACCAACACAAAAAATCTGACTTCAATTTTTTCAGCTTCTAAAATCACGAACCCATTAAAAATGGTAAATAAAAATGTCAGGCTTTAGAATCGCTCAAAAATGTTATTCGAGCTAGGAGTAAGCCCTACAATACGATTTGGGCCGCCACGAAAAATTAATCGACGCGAAAAATCAGACTTAAATATTTTCACCTTCTGAGCTCACGAACCCCTTAAAAATGGTAAAAAAAAACATTTCAGGCTTTGGAATCGCTCAAAAATGTTATCTGAGTTAGGAGTTAGGCCAAAAATACGATTTGGGCAGCCGCGAACAAAGAACCGATGCGAAAAATTGGACTTCAAAATTTTCAGCTTATGAGCGCTCGAACTCCTTGGAAATGGTAAAAAAAATATGTCAGGCTTTGGAATCGCTTATAAATGTTATCCGAGCTAATAGTTAGGCCGAACATACAATTTGGGCGACCACTAATCATTAACCAACGCGAAAAATCGAACTTCAAAATTTTCAGCTTTTGTACGCTCGAACCCCTTAGAATTGGTAAATAAAACATGTCTGGCTTTGTAATCTCTCAAAAATGTTATCCAAGCTAAGAGTTATGGCCAAAAATACGATTTTGGCCCCACGAACAAAGAATAGACGCGAAAAATCGGACTTCAATATTTTCAGCTTCTGAGCGCTCGAACCCCTTAGAAATGATAAAAAAAACTTATCAGGCTTTGGAATCACTCAAAAATTTTATCCGAGCTAGGAGTTAGGACAAAAATACGATTCGGGCCCCGACGAACAATAAACCGACGCGAAAAATCGGACTTCAGAATTTTAAGCTTCTGAGGGCTCGAACCCCTTAGAAATGGAAGAAAAAACATGTCAGGCTTTGGAATCGCTCAAAAATGTTATCTGAGCTAGGACTTAAGAAAAAACTACAATTGGTCCCCGAACAAAGAACCAACACAAAAAATCGGACTTCAATTTTTTCAGCTTCTGAAATCACGAACCCATTAAAAATGGTAAAAAAAAATGTCAGGCTTTAGAATCGCTCAAAAATGTTATCCGAGCTAGGAGTAAGCCCTAAAATACGATTTGGGCCGCTACGAAAAATTAATCGACGCGAAAAATCAGACTTAAATATTTTCACCTTCTGAGCTCACGAACCCCTTAAAAATGGTAAAAAAAAAACATTTCAGGCTTTGGAATCGCTCAAAAATGTTATCTGAGTTAGGAGTTAGACCAAAAATACGAGTTGGGCAGCCGCGAACAAAGAACCGATGCGAAAATCGGACTTCAAAATTTTCAGCTTATGAGCGCTCGAACCATTAGATATGGTAAAAAACATGTCAGGCTTTGGAATTGCTTTAAAATGTTATCCGAGCTAGTTGTTAGGCCAAAAATACAATTTCGTTCCCAACGAACAAAGAAACAATACGAAAAATCGAACTTTAATATTTTCAGTTTCTAAGCTCACGAACCCCTTAGAAATGGTAAAATAACATGTCAAGATTTGGAATCGCTCAAAAATGTTATCCGAGCTAGGAGTTAACCCAAAAATACGATTTGGGCCCCCACGAACAAAGAAAAGACGCGAAAAATCGAACTTCAGAATTTTAAGCTTCTGAGCGCTCGAGCCCCTTAGAAATGGAAGAAAAAACATGTCAGGCTTTGGAATCGCTCAAAAATGTTATCTGAGCTAGGACTTAAGAAAAAACTACGATTGGTCCCCGAACAAAGAACCAACACAAAAAATCGGACTTCAAATTTTTCAGCTTCTAAAATCACGAACCCATTAAAAATGGTAAAGAAAATGTCAGGCTTTAGAATCGCTCAAAAATGTTATCCGAACTAGGAGTAAGCCCTAAAATACGATTTGGGCCGCCACGAAAAATTAATCGACGCGAAAAATCAGACTTCAATATTTTCACCTTCTGAGCTCACGAACCCCTTAAAAATGGTAAAAAAAAAACATTTCAGGCTTTGGAATCGCTCAAAAATGTTATCTGAGTTAGGAGTTAGGCCAAAAATACGATTTGGGCAGCCGCGAACAAAGAACCGATGCTTATAAATGTTATCCGAACATACAATTTGGGCGACCACTAATCATTAACCAACGCGAAAAATCGAACTTCAAAATTTTCAGCTTTTGTGCGCTCGAACCCCTTAGAAATGGTAAATAAAACATGTGAGGCTTTGTAATCTCTCAAAAATGTTATCCGAGCTAGGAGTTAGGCCTAAAATACGATTTGGGCCCCACGAACAAAGAATAGAAGCGAAAAATCGGACTTCAATATTTTCAGCTTCAGAGCGCTCGAACCCCTTAGAAATGATAAAAAAAACTTCTCAGGCTTTGGAATCACTCAAAAATTTTATCCGAGCTAGGAGTTAGGCCAAAAATACGTTTCGGGCCCAGACGAACAATTAACCGACGCGAAAAATCGGACTTCAAAATTTTCAGCTTCTAAGCGCTCGAAACCCTTAGAAATGGTAAAAAAAACATGTGAGGCTTTGGAATCGCTCAAAAATGTTATCCGAGCTAGGAGTTATGCCAAAAATACGATTTGGGCCTCCACGAACAAAGAACCGACGAGAAAAATCGGACTTCAGAATTTAAAGCTTCTGAGCGCTCGAACCCCTTAGAAATGGAAGAAAAAACATGTCAGGCTTTTGAATCGCTCAAAAATGTTATCTGAGCTAGGACTTAAGAAAAACTACGATTGGTCCCCGAACAAAGAACCAACACAAAAAATCGGACTTCAATTTTTCAGCTTCTTAAATCACGAACCCATTAAAAATGGTAAAAAAAATGTGAGGCTTTAGAATCGCTCAAAAATGTTATCCGAGCTAGGAGTAAGCCCTAAAATACGATTTGGGCCGCCACGAAAAATTAATCGACGCGAAAAATCAGACTTAAATATTTTCACCTTCTGAGCTCACGAACCCCTTAAAAACGGTAAAAAAAAACATTTCAGGCTTTGGAATCGGTCAAAAATGTTATCTGAGTTAGGAGTTAGGCTAAAAATACGATTTGGGCAGCCGCGAACAAAGAACCGATGCGAAAAATCGGACTTCAAAATTTTCAGCTTATGAGCGCTCGAACCATTAGATATGGTAAAAAACATGTCAGGCTTTGGAATTGCATTAAAATGTTATCCGAGCTAGTTGTTAGGCCAAAAATACAATTTCGTTCCCAACGAACAAAGAAACAATACGAAAAATCAAACTTTAATATTTTCAGTTTCTAAGCTCACGAACCCCTTAGAAATGGTAAAATAACATGTCAAGTTTTGGAATCGCTCAAAAATGTTATCCGAGCTAGGAGTTAAGCCAAAAATACGATTTGGGCCCCCACGAACCAAGAACCGACGATAAAATTGGACTTTAATATTTTCAGCTTCAGAGCGCTCGAACTCCTTAGAAATGGAAAAAAAATATGTCAGGCTTTGGAATCGCCCAAAAATGTTATCCGAGCTAATAGTTAGGCCGAACATACAATTTGGGCGACCACTAATCATTAACCAACGCGAAAAATCGGACTTTAAAATTTTCAGCTTTTGTGCGCTCGAACCCCTTAGAAATGGTAAAAAAACATGTCAGGCTTTGTAATCTCTCAAAAATGTTATCTGAGCTAGGAGTTAGGCCAAAAATACGATTTGGGCCCCACGAACAAAGAATAGACGCGAAAAATCAGACTTCAATATTTTCAGCTTCTGAGCGCTCGAACCCCTTAGAAATGATCAAAAAAACTTGTCAGGCTTTGGAATCACTCAAAAATTTTATCCGAGCTAGGAGTTAGGCCAAAAATACGATTCGGGCCCCGACGAACAATTAACCGACGCGAAAAATCGGACTTCAAAATTTTCAGCTTCTGAGCGCTCGAAACCCTTAGAAATGGTAAAAAAAAACATGTGAGGCTTTGGAATCGCTCAAAAATGTTATCCGAGCTAGGAGTTATTCCAAAAATACGATTTGGGCCTCCACGAACAAAGAACCGATGAGAAAAATCGGACTTCAGAATTTTAAGCTTCTGAGCGCTCGAGCGCCTTAGAAATGGAAGAAAAAACATGTCAGGCTTTGGAATCGCTCAAAAATGTTATCTGAGCTAGGACTTAAGAAAAAATTACGATTGGTCCCCGAACAAAGAACCAACACAAAAAATCGGACTTCAAATTTTTCAGCTTCTAAAATCACGAACCCATTAAAAATGGTAAATAAAATGTCAGGCTTTAGAATCGCTAAAAAATGTTATCCGAGCTAGGAGTAAGCCCTAAAATACGATTTGGGCCGCCACGAAAAATTAATCGACGCGAAAAATCAGACTTAAATATTTTCACCTTCTGAGCTCACGAACCCCTTAAAAATGGTAAAAAAAAACATTTCAGGCTTTGGAATCGCTCAAAAATGTTATCTGAGTTAGGAGTTAGGCCAAAAATACGATTTGGGCAGCCGCGAACAAAGTACCGATGCGAAAAATCGGACTTCAAAGTTTTCAGCTTATGAGCGCTCGAACCATTAGATATGGTAAAAAACATGTCAGGCTTTGGAATTGCTTTAAAATGTTATCCGAGCTAGTTGTTAGGCTAAAAATACAATTTCGTTCCCAACGAACAAAGAAACAATACGAAAAATCGAACTTTAATATTTTCAGTTTCTAAGCTCACGAACCCCTTAGAAATGGTAAAATAACATGTCAAGAATTGGAATCGCTCAAAAATGTTATCCGAGCTAGGAGTTAAGCCAAAAATACGATTTGGGCCCCCACGAACCAAGAACCGACGATAAAATTGGACTTTAATATTTTCAGCTTCTGAGCGCTCGAACTCCTTAGAAATGGTACAAAAAATATGTCAGGCTTTGGAATCGCTTATAAATGTTATCCGAGCTAATAGTTAGGCCGAACATACAATTTGGGCGACCACTAATCATTAACCAACGCGAAAAATCGAACTTCAAAATTTGCAGCTTTTGTGCGCTCGAACCCCTTAGAAATGGTAAATAAAACATGTCTGGCTTTGTAATCTCTCAAAAATGTTATCCGAGCTAAGAGTTATGGCCAAAAATACGATTTTGGCCCCACGAACAAAGAATAGACGCGAAAAATCGGACTTCAATATTTTCAGCTTCTGAGCGCTCGAACCCCTTAGAAATGATAAAAAAAACTTGTCAGGCTTTGGAATCACTCAAAAATTTTATCCGAGCTAGGAGTTAGGCCAAAAATACGATTCGGGCCCCGACAAACAATTAACCGACGCGAAAAATCGGACTTCAAAATTTTCAGCTTCTGAGCGCTCGAAACCCTTAGAAATGGTAAAAAAAAACATGTGAGGCTTTGGAATCGCTCAAAAATGTTATCCGAGGTAGGAGTTATGCCAAAAATAAGATTTGGGCCTCCACGAACAAAGAACCGACAAGATAAATCGGACTTTAGAATTTTAAGCTTCTGAGCGCTCGAACCCCTTAGAAATGGAAGAAAAAACATGTCAGGCTTTGGAATCGCTCAAAAATGTTATCTGAGCTAGGACTTAAGAAAAAACTACGATTGGTCCCCGAACAAAGAACCAACACAAAAAATCAGACTTCAATTTTTTCAGCTTCTAAAATCACGAACCCATTAAAAATGGTAAAAAAAATGTCAGGCTTTAGAATCGCTCAAAAATGTTATCCGAGTTAGGAGTAAGCCCTAAAATACGATTTGGGCCGCCACGAAAAATTAATCGACGCGAAAAATCAGACTTAAATATTTTCACCTTCTGAGCTCACGAACCCCTTAAAAACTGTAAAAAAAAACATTTTAGGCTTTGGAATCGCTCAAAAAGTTATCTGAGTTAGGAGTTAGGCCAAAAATACGATTTGGGCAGCCGCGAACAAAGAACCGATGCGAAAAATCGGACTTCAAAATTTTCAGCTTATGAGCGCTCGAACCATTAGATATGGTAAAAAACATGTCAGGCTTTGGAATTGCTTTAAAATGTTATCCGAGCTAGTTGTTAGGCCAAAAATACAATTTCGTTCCCAACGAACAAAGAAACAATACGAAAAATCGAACTTTAATATTTTCAGTTTCTAAGCTCACGAACCCCTTAGAAATGGTAAAATAACATGTCAAGTTTTGGAATCGCTCAAAAATGTTTTCCGAGCTAGGAGTTAAGCAAAAAATACGATTTGGGCCCCCACGAACCAAGAACCGACGATAAAATTGGACTTTAATATTTTCAGCTTCAGAGCGCGCGAACTCCTTAGAAATGGAAATAAAATATGTCAGGCTTTGGAATCGCTTATAAATGTTATCCGAGCTAATAGTTAGGCCGAACATACAATTTAGGCGACCACTAATCATTAACCAACGCGAAAAATCGAACTATAAAATTTTCAGCTTTTGTGCGCTCGAACCCCTTAGAAATGGTAAAAAAACATGTCAGGCTTTGTAATCTCTCAAAAATGTTATCCGAGCTAGGAGTTAGGCAAAAAATACGATTTGGGCCCCACGAACAAAGAATAGACGCGAAAAATCGGACTTTAATATTTTCAGCTTCTGAGCGCTCGAACCCCTTAGAAATCATAAAAAAAACTTGTCAGGCTTTGGAATCACTCAAAAATTTTATCCGAGCAAGGAGTTAGGCCAAAAAAAGATTCGGGCCCCGACGAACAATTAACCGACGCGAAAAATCGGACTTCAAAATTTTCAGCTTCTGAGCGCTTGAAACCCTTAGAAATGGTAAAAATAACATGTGAGGCTTTGGAATCGCTCAAAAATGTTTTCCGAGCTAGGAGTTATGCGAAAAATAAGAATTGGGCCCCCAAGAACAAAGAAAAGACGCGAAATATCGGACTTCAGCATTCAAACCCCTTAGAAATGGTAGAAAAAACATGTCAGGCTTTGGAATCGCTCAAAAATGTTATCCGAGCTAGGACTTAAGAAAAAACTACGATTTGGTCCCCGAACAAAGAACCAACACAAAAAATCAGACTTCAATTTTTTCAGCTTCTGAAATCACGAACCCATTAAAAATGGTAAAAAAAATGCCAGGCTTTAGAATCGCTCAAAAATGTTATCCGAGCTAGGAGTAAGGCCTAAAATACGATTTGGGCCGCTACGAAAAATTAATCGACGCGAAAAATCAGACTTAAATCTTTTCAGCTTCTGAGCTCACGAACCCCTTAAAAATGGTAAAAAAAAAAAAACATTTCAGGCTTTGGAATCGCTCAAAAAGGTTCTCCGAGCTAGGAGTTAGGGCAAAAATACGATTTGGCCCCAACGAACAATTAACCGACGCAAAAAGTCGGACTTTATTATTTTCAGCTTCTGAGTGCTCGAACCCCTTAGAAATGGTAAAATAAACATGTCAGGCTTTGGAATTGCTCAAAAATGTTATCCGAGCTAGGAGTTAGGTCAAAAATACGATTTGGGCCCCCACGAACAAAGAACCTACGCGAAAAATCGGACTTCAAAATTTTCAACTTCTGAGCGCTCGAACCCTTAGAAATGGTAAAAAAAATGTCAGGTTTGGAATCGCTCAATAATGTTATCCGACCTAAGAGTTAGGCAAAACATACGATTTGGGCCCCCACGAACAATTAACCGACGTGAAAAATCAGACTTCAATATTTTCAGCTTCTGAGCTCACGAACCCTTTAAAAATGGTAAAAAAAACATGTCGGGCTTTTGAGTCGGTTAAAAATGTTATCTGAGCTAGGAGTTAAGCCAAAAATACGATTTGGGCCCCCACGAACAAAGAACCCCGCGAAAAATCAGACTTTAATATTTTCAGCGTCAGAGCGCTCGAACCCCTTAGAAATGGTAAAAAACAGGTCAGGCTTTGGAATCGCTCAAAAATATTATCCGAACTAAGAGTTAGGCCAAAAATATGATTTGGGCCCCCATAAACAATTAATCGAGGCGAAAAATAGGACTTAAAAATTTTCAGTTTTTGAGCGCTCAAACACCTTAGAATCGGTAAATAAAAACATGTCAGGTTTTGTAATCTCTAAAAAATGTTATCCGAGTTATAAGTTAGGCCCAAATTACGATTTGTGCCCACATGAACATGGAACCGACGCGAAAAATCGGAATTCAAAATTTTTATCTTATGAGCGCTCGAACCCCTTAGAAATGGTAAAATAAAATGTCAAGCTTTGAAATCGCTCAAAAATGTTTTCCGAGCTAGGAGTTAGGCCAATAATATGATTTTGGCCCCACAAACAAAGAACCGACACGAAAAATCGGTCTTTAATATTTTCAGCTTCTGAGCGCTCGAACCCTTAGAAATGGTAAATAAACATGTCAGGCTTTGGAATCGCTCAATAATGTTATCCGAGCTAAGAGTTAGGCCAAAAATACGATTTGGGCCCCCACGAACAATTAACCGACGCGAAAAATCGGACTTCAATATTTTCACCTTATGAGCTCACAAACCCCTTAAAATTGGTAAAAAAATAACATGCCAGGCTTTTGAATCGCTTAAAAATGTTATCAGAGTTTGGAGTTAGGCCAAAAATACGATTTCAGCCCCCACGAACAAAGAACTGACGAGAAAAATCGGACTTCAAAATTTTCAGCTTCTGAGCTCACGAACCCCTTAAAAATGGTAAATAAAAAACATGTTAGGTTTTGGAATCGCTCAAATAGGTTATCCAAGTTAGGAGTTAGGCCAAAAATACGATTTGGTCCTCCACGAACAAAGAATAGACGAGAAAATTTGGACTTCATAATTTTCAGCTTCTGAGCGCTCGAACCCCTTAGAAATGGTATAAAAAACATGTCAGGCTTTGGAATCGCTTAAAAATGTTATCCGAGCTAGGACTTAAGCAAAAACTACGATTTGGCCCCCGAACAAAGAACCGACGCGCTCGAACCCCTTAGAAATGGTAAAAAAACATGTCAGGCTTTGGAACCGCTCAAAAATGCTATCTGACCTATGAGTTAGGCCAAAAATTCGATTTGGACCCCCACGAACAATTAACCGTCGCGAAAAATCGGACTTCAATATTTTCATCTTCTAAGCTCACGAACCCCATAAAAATTGTAAAAAAAAATAAGTCAGGCTTTGCCATCGCTCAAAAATGTTATCCGAGCCAGGAGTTAGGCAAAAAATACGATTTAGGCCCCCACGGACAAAGAAACGACGCGAAAAATCAGACTTCAAAATTTTCCGCTTCTGAGCGCTCGAACCCCTTAGAAATGATAAAAAAAACATGTCAAGCTTTGGAATCGCTCAAAAATGTTATCAGAGCTAGGAGTTAGGCCAAAATTACGATTTGTGCCCCCACCAACAATTCACCGACGTGAAAAATGAGACTTCAATATTTTCAGCTTCTGAGTTCAAGAACCCTTTAAAAATGGTTAAAAAAACATGTCGGGCTTTTGAGTCGGTTAAAAATGTTAGCCGAGCTAGGAGTTAGGCCAAAAATAAGTTGGGCCCCCACAAACAAAGAACCGATGCGAAAAATAGAACTTCAAAATTTCAGCTTCTAAGCTCTCGAACCCCCTAGAAATGGTAAAAAAAACATGTCAGCCTTTGGAATCGCAAAAAAATGTTATCTGAGTTAAGAGTTAGGCCAAAAATGCGATTTGGGCCTCCACAAACAAAGATCCGACACGAAAAATCGGACTTCATATTTTCAGCTCCTGAGCACTCGAACCCCTTAGAAACGGTAAAAAAAACATGTTAGGCATTGGAATCGCTCGAAAATGTTATCTGAGTTAGGAGTTATGCCAAAAATACGATTTGCAGCCCCACGAACAAAGAACCGACGTGAAATATCGGACTTCAAAATTTTAAACTTCTAAGCGCTCGAACCCTTAGAAATGGTAAATTAACATGTCAGGCTTTGGATTCGCTCAAAAATGTTATCCGAGCAAAGAGTTAAGCCAAAAATACGATTTGGGCCTCCACGAAAAAAGAATCGATGCGAAAAATCGGACTTCAATATTTTAAGCTTCTGAGTGCTTGAACCCCTTAGAAATGATAAAAGAAACTTGTCAGGCTTTGGAATCGCTCAAAAATGTTATCCGACCTAGGACTTAGGCCAAAAATACGATTTGGGCCCCCACAAACAAAGAACTGACGAGAAAAATAGAACTTCAAAATTTTCAGCTTCTGAGCGCTCGAAACCCTTAGAAATGGTAAAAAAAACATGTCAGGCTTTGTAATCGCTCAAAAATGTTATCGGAGCTAGAAGTTAGGAAAAAAATATGATTTGGGCCCCCACGAACAAAGAAACCGACGCGAAAAATCGGAATTCAACATTCGAACCCCTAGAAATGGTAAAAAAGCATGTCAGGCTTTGGAATGGCAGAAAAATGTTATCCGAGCTAGGAGCTAGGCCAAAAATACGATTTGGTCCCCCACGAACAAAGAACGGACGCGAAAAATCGTATTTCAATATTTTCAGCTTATAAGCGTTCGAGCCCCTAGAAATGATAAAAAAAACATGTCAGGCTTTGTAATCTCTTAAAAAATTTATCCGAGCTAGGAGTTAGGGAAAAAATACGATTTGGGCCTCAACGAACGATTAACCGACGCGAAAATCAAACTTTAATATTTTAAGCTTCTGAGCGCTCGAACCCCTTAGAAATGGTAAAAAAAAACTTGTTAGGCTTTGGAATCACTCAAAATGTTATCCGAGCAAGGAGTTAAGCCAAAAATACCATTTTGGCCCCCACGAACAAAGAACCGATGCGAAAAATCGGACTTCAGAATTTTTAGCTTCTTAGCGCTCGAACCCTTAGAAATAGCAAAAAAACATGTCAGGCTTTGGAATCGCTCAAAAATGTTATCCGAGCTAGGAGTTAGGCCAAAAATACAATTTGGGCCCCCACGAACAAAGAACCGACGAGAAAAATCGGACTTCAATATTTTCAGCTTTTGAGCTCACGAACCCCATAAAATGGTTAAAAAAACCTGTGAGGCTTTGGAATCGCTAAAAACTGTAATCGGAGTTAGGAGTTAGGCCAAAAATACGATTTGGGCCCCCACGATCATGGAACCGACGCGAAAAATCGGACTTTTAAATTTTTATCTTCTGAGCGCTCGAACCTCTTAGAAATGGTAAAAAATCATGTCAGGCTTTCGAATTGCTCAAAAATGTTATCCGAGCTAGGAGTTAGCCAAAATATGATTTGGGCCCCCGCGAAAAAAGAACCGACGCGAAAAATCGATCTTTAATATTTTCATCTTCTTAGCGCTCGAAGCCTTAGAAATAGTAAAAAAACATGTCAGGCTTTGGATTCCCTAAAAATGTTATCCGACCTAAGAGTTAGGCCAAACATAAGATTTGGGCCCCCACGAACAATTAACCGACGCGAAAAAATCGGACTTCAATATTTTCAGCTTCTGAGCTAACGAACCCCTTAAAAACGGTCAAAAAAAAATGTCAGGCTTTGGAATCCCTCAAAAATGTTATCCGAGTTAGGCGTTACGCTGAAAATACTATTTGGGCGCCACGAACAAAAAGAACCGAAGCGAAAAATCGGACTTAAAAATTTTCAACTTTTGCGCGTTCGAACCCCTTACAAATGGTAAAAAAACATGTCAGCCTTTGGAATCGGACAAAAATGTTATCCGAGCTAAGAGTTAGGCCAAAAATACAATTTGGGCCCCCGCGAACAAAGAACCGACTCGAAAAATCAGATTTCAAAATTTTCAGCTTTTGAGCGCTCGAACCCCTTAGAAATAGTAAAAAAACATGCCAGGCTTTGTAATCTCTCCAAAATGTTATCCGAGCTAAGAGTTAGGCCTAAAAAACGATTTGAATCCCCGACGAATAATTAACCGACGAGAAAAATCGGACTTCAATATTTTCAGCTTCTAAGCTCACGAACCCCTTAAAAATGGTAAAAAACCATGTCAGGCTTTGGAATCGCTCAAAACTGTTATCCGAGATAGGAGTTAGGCCAAAAATACGATTTGGGCCCCCACGAACATGGAACCGACGTGAAAAATTGGACTTCAAAATTTTTATCTTCTGAGCGCTCGAACCTCTTAGAAATGGTAAAAAACATGTCAGGCTTTGGAATTGCTCAAAAATGTTATCCGACCCAGGAGTTAGCAAAAATTATGATTTGGGCCCCCGCGAACAATTAACCGACGCGAAAAATCGGTCTTTAATTTTTTCAGCTTCTCACCGCTCGAACCCTTAGAAATGCTAAAAAAAACATGCCAGGCTTTGCAATCGCTCAAAAATGTTATCCGACCTAAGAGTTAGGCCAAACATACGATTTGGGCCCCCACGAACAATTAACCGACGCGAAAAATCAGACTTCAATACTTTCAGCTTCTGAGCTCACGAATCCCTTAAAAATGGTAAAAAAGACATATCTGGCTATGGAATCGCTCAAAAATGTTATCGGAGATAGGCGTTACGCCAAAAATTCGATTTGGGCCCCCACGAACAAAAAGAACCGACGCGAAAAATCGGACTTCAAAATTTTCAACTTTTGAGCGCTCGAACCCTTAGATTTGGTAATAAAACATGTCAGGCTTTGGAATCGCTCAAAAATGTTAACCGAGCTAGGAGTTAAGCCAAAAATACGATTTGCGCCCCCACGATTAAAGAACCGACGCGAAAAATCGGACTTCAATATTTTCACCTTCTTAGCGCTCGAACCCCTTAGAAATGGTAAAAAAACTTGTCAGTCTTTGAAGTCGTTGAAAAGTGTTATCCGAACTAAGAGTTAGGCCAAAAATACGATTTGGGCCCCACGAACAATTAACCGACGCAAAAAATCGGACTTCAATATTTTCAGCTTTTGAGCTCACGAACCCCTTAAAATGGTTAAAAAAACATGTCAGGCTTTGGATTTGCTTAAAAATGTTATCCGAGTTATGAGTTAGGCCAAAAATACGATTTGGGCCCCCACGAACATGATACCGACGGGAAAAATCGGACTTCAAAATTTATATCTTCTGAGCGCTCGAACCCCTTATAAATGGTAAAAAAACATGTCAAGCTTTGGAATCCCTCAAAAATGTTATCCGAGCTAGGAGTTAGGCCAAAAATACGATTTGGGCCCCCACGAACAAAGAACCAAAAATCGAACTCCAATATTTTCAGATTCTGAGCGCTCGAACCCCTTAGAAATAGTAAAAAAACATGTCAGGCTTTTGAATACCACAAAAATGTTATCTGAGCTAAGAGTTAGGCCAAAAAAACGATTAGGGCCCCCACGAACAAAGAACCGACTCGAAAAATCGGACTTCAAAATTTTCAGCTTTTGAGCGCTCGAACCCCTTAGAAATAGTATAAAAAAACATGCCAGGCTTTGTAATCTCTCAAAAATGTTATCCGTGCTAGGAGTTGGGCCTAAAATACGATTTGGGCCCCGACAAATAATTAACCGACGAGAAAATCGGACTTCAATATTTGCAGCTTTTGAGCTCACGAACCCCTTAAAATGGTTTAAAAAATCCTTTAAGGCTTTGGAATCGCTCAAAACTGTTATCCGAGTTAGGTGTTAGGCCATAAATACGATTTGGGCCCCCACGAACATGGAACCGACGCGAAAATCGGACTTCAAAATTGTTTTCTTCTGAGCGCTAGAACCTTTTAGAAATGGTAAAAAACATGTCAGGCTTTGGAAATGCTAAAAAATGTTATCCGAGCTATGAGTTAGCCAAAAATATGATTTGGGCCCCCGCGAACAAAGAACCGACGCGAAAAATCTGTCTTTAATATTTTCAGCTTCTCAGCGCTCGAACCCTTAGAAATGGTAAAAAAAACATGTCAGGCTTTGGAATCGCTCAAAAATGTTATCCGACCTAAGTGTTAGTCCAAACATACGATTTGGGCCCCCACGAACAATTAACCGACTCGAAAAATTGGACTTCAATATTTCAGCTTCTGAGCTCACGAACCCCTTAAAAATGGTAAAAAGACATGTCAGGCTTTGGAATCGCTCAAAAATGTTATCGGAGTTAGGGGTTAGGGCAAAAATACGATTTAGGCCCCCACGAACAAATAGAACCGACGCGAAAAATCGGACTTCAAAATTTTCAACTTCTGAGCGCTCGAACACTTCGCAATGGTAAAACAAACTTGTCAGGCTTTGGAATCGCTCAAAAATGTTATCCGAGCTAAGAGTTAGGCCAAAAATACGATTTGGGCCCCCACGAACAATTAACCGACACGCAAAATCGGACTTCAATATTTTCAGCTTTTGAGCTCACAAACCCCTTAAAATTGGTTAACAAAAATATCAGGCTTTGGAATCGCTCAATAATGTTATCCGAGTTTGGAGTTAGGCCAAACATACGATTTGGGCCCCCACGAACAATTAACCGACGCGAAAAATCGGATTTGAAAATTTTCAGCTTCTGAGCTCACGAACCCCTTAGAAATGGTAAAAAAAACATGTTAGGCTTTGGAATCGCTCAAAAATGTTATCCGAGCTAGGAGATAGTACAAAAATACGATTTCGGCCCCAACGAACAAAGAAACATCGCGAAAAATAGGACTTCAATATTTTCAGGTTCTTAGCTCACGAACCCCTTAGATATGGTCAAAAACATGTCAGCCTTTTGAATATCTCAAAATTGATATCTGAGGTAGGAGTTAGGCCAAAAATACGATTTGGGCCCCCACGAACAAAGAACTGACGAGAAAAATCGGACTTCAAAATTTTAGGCTTCATAGTGCTCGAATTCCTTAAAAATGGTAAAAAAAAACATGTCAGGCTTTACAATCACTCAAAAATATTATCCGAGCTAGGAGTTAGGCCTAAAATACGATTTGGGCCCCCAAGAACAAAGAACCGACGCGAAAAATCAGACTTCAAAATTTTTAGCTTCTAAGCGCTCGAACCCCTTAGAAATGGTAAAAAAACATGCAAGGATTTAGAATCGCTCAAAAATGTTTCCTGAGTTAGGAGTTAGGCAAAAAATACGATTTGGGACCCCACGAACAAAGAACCGACGCGATAAATCGAACTTCAATATTTTCAGCTTCTGTACGCTCGAACCCCCTAGAAATGGTAAAATGACATGTCATGCTTTGGAATCACTCAAAAATGTTATCCGGGCTAAGAGTTAGGCCAAAATACGATTTGGGCCCCCACGAACAAAGCACCAGCCCGAAAAATCGGACTTCAATATTTTCAGTTCGTGAGATCACGAACCGCTTAAAAATGGTAAAAAAAACGTGTCAGGCTTTGTAATCGCTCAAAAATGTTATTCGAGATAGGAGCTAGGCCTAAAATAAGATTTGGGCCTCCACGAACAAAGAACCGACACGAAAATCATATTTAAAAATTTTCACATACTGAGCTCTCGAACCCCTTAGAAATGGTAAAAAAACATGTCAGGCTTTCGAATCGCTCAAGAATGTTATCCGAGCTAGGAGTTAGGATTAAAATACGATTTAGGCCCCCATGAACAAAGAACAGACGCGAAAAATCGGACTTCATTATTTTTAGTATTTGAGTGCTCGAAATGGTAAATTAACATGTTAGGCTTTGGAATTGCTCTAAAATGTTATCCGGACTAAGAGTTAGCCCAACGATTTGGGCCCCACGAACAATTAAATGACGCGAAAAATCGGACTTCAAGATTTTCAGCTTCTGAGCGCTCGAACCCCTTAGAAATGGTAATAAAAACATGTTAGGCTTTGGAATCGCTCAAAAATGTTATCCGAGCTAAGATTTAGCAAAAATTACGATTTGGGCCACTACGAACAATTAACGGATGTGAAAATTGGACTTCAAAATTTTCAGCTTCTGAGCGCTCGAACCCCTTAGGAATGGTAAAAAAACATGTCAGGCTTTAGAATCGCTCTAAAATGTTATCCGAGCTAGAAGTTAGGCCACAAATACGATTTCGGCCCCAACGAACAAAGAACCGACGCGAAAAATCGGATTTCAATATTTTAAGCTTCTGAGCGTTCGACCCCTTAGAAGTGATAAAAAAAACATGTCAGGCTTTGTAATCTCTCAAAAATGCTATCCGAGCTTGGAGTTAGGGCAAAAATATGATTTGGGCCCCAACGAAGAATTAAACGACGCGAAAAATTGGACTTTAATATTTTCAGCTTCTGAGCGCTCGAACCCCATAGAAAGGGTAAAAAAAACTTGTCAGGCTTTCGAATCGCTCAAAAATGTTATCCGAGCTAGGAGTTAAGCCAAAAATACGATTTGGGCCCCCACAAACAAAGAACCGACGTGAAAAATCGGACTTCAAAATTTGTAGCTTCTGAGCGCTCGAACCCCTTTGAAATGGTAAAAAAACATGTCAGGCTTTGGAATCACTCAAAAATGTTATCCGAGCTAGGAGTTAGGCCAAAAATCAGTTTGGGCCCCCACGAACAAAGAACCGACGCGAAAAATCGGACTTCAAAATTTTCAACTTCTGAGCGCTCGAACCCTTAGAAATAGTAAAAAAACATGTCAGGTTTTGGAATCGCCCAATAATGTTATCCGACCTAAGAGTAAGGCCAAACATACGATTTGGGCCCCCAAGAACAATTAACCGATGCGAAAACTCGGACTTTAATATTTTCAGCTTCTGAACTCACGAACCCCTTAAAAATTTTAAAAGACATGTCAGGCTTTGGAATCGCTCGAAAATGTTCTCCGAGTTAGGCGTTACGCGAAAAATACGATTGGGGCCCCCACGAACAAAAAGAATTGACGCGAAAAATCGGACTTCAAATTTTCAACTTCTGAGCGCTCGAACCCTTAGAAATGGTAAAAAAAACATGGTAGGCTTTGGAATCGCTCTAAAATATTATCCGAGCTAGGAGTTAAGCCAAAAATACGATTTGGGCCCCCACGAACAAATAACCCACGCGAAAAATCAGACTTAAATATTTTCAGCTTTGAGCGCTCGAACCCCTTAGAAATGGTAAAAAAAAACATGTCAGGCTTTGTAATCGCTTAAAAATATTATCCGAACTGAGAGTTAGGCGAAAAATACGATTTGGGCCCCCACCAACAAGGAACAGACGCGAAAAATCTGATTTCAAAATTTTTATCTTCTGAGCGCTCGAACCCCTTAGAAATGGTAAAATACCATGTCAAGCTTTGGAATCGCTGAAAAATGTTATCCGAGCTAGGAGTTAGGACAATAATATGATTTGGGCCCCCACGAACAAAGAACCGATGCGAAAAATCGATCTTTAATATTTTCAGCTTCTCAGCGCTTGAACCCTTAAAATTGGTAAAAAAAAATAACATGTCAGGCTTTGGAATCGCTCAAAATTGTTATCCGAGTTTGGAGTTAGGCCAAAAATACGATTTCAAACCCCACGAACAAAGAACTGACGCGAAAAGTCGGACTTCAGCATTCAAACCCCTTAGAAATACTAAAAAAACTTTCAGGCTTTGGAATGGCTGAAAATGTTATTCGAGCTAGCCGTTAGGCCAAAAATTTGGTCCCCCGCGAACAAAGAACTGACTTGAAAAATCGGATTTCAATATTTTCAGCTTCTTAGCTCACGAACCCCTTAAAAATGATAAAACAAACATGTAAGGCTTTGGAATCGCTCAAAATATTATCCGAGTTAGGAGTTATGCCAAAAATACGATTTGCACCCCCACGAACAAAGAACTGACGCGACATGTCGGACTTCAAAATTTTCTACTTCTGAGCGCTCGAACCCCATAGAAATGGTAAATTAACATGTCAGGCTTTGGAATCGCTCAAAAATGTTATCCAAGCTAATAGTTAAGCCAAAAATATGGTTTAGGCCACCACGAACAAAGAATCAACGCGAAAAATCGGACTTCAATATTTTCAGCTTCTTAGCGCTCAAACCCTTTAGAAAGGATAAAAAAAAATTGTCAGGCTTTGGAATCGCTCAAAAATTTTATCCGTGGTAGGAGTTAGGCCAAAAATACGATTCGGGCCCCGACAAACAATTAAGCTACGCGAAAAATCGGACTTCAAAATTTTCAGCTTCTGAGCGCTCGAAACCCTTAGAAATGGTAAAAAAACATGTGAGGCTTTGGAATCGCTCAAAAATGTTATCCGAGCTAGGAGTTAGGCCAAAAATACGAATTGGGCCCCCACGAACAAAGAAAAGACGCGAAAAATCGGAATTCAGCATTCAATCCCCTTAGAAATGATAAAAAAACATGTCAGCCTTCGGAATGGCTAAAAAATGTTATTCGAGCTAGGAGTTAGGCCAAAAATACGATTTGGTCCCCCACGAACAAAGAACCGACGCGAAAAATCGGATTTCAATATTTTCAGTCGTGAGCGTTCGATCCCCTTAGAGATGATAAAAAAAAAACTAGTCAGGCTTTGGAATCGCTCAAAAATGTTATCCGAGCTAGGACTTAGGCCAAAAATACGATTTGCGCCAACACGAATAAATAACCGAGGCGAAAAATCGGACTTCAAAATTTTATGCTTCTGAGTGCTCGAAACCTTTAGAAATGATAAAAAAACATGTGAGGCTTTGGAATCACTCAAAAATGTTATCCGAGCTAGGAGTTAGGCCAAAAATCAGTTTGGGCCCCCACGAAAAAAGAACCGACGCGAAAAATCGGACTTCAAAATTTTCAACTTCTGATCGCTCGAACCCTTAAAAATGGTAAAAAAACATGTCAGGTTTTGGAATCGCTCAATAATGTTATCCGACCTAAGAGTTAGGCCAAACATACGATTTGGGCCCCCACGAACAATTAACCGATGCGAAAAATCGGACTTCAATATTTTCAGCTTCTGAAGTCACGAACCCCTTTAAATTGGTAAAAGATATGTCAGGATTTGGAATCGCTCGAAAATGTTCTCCGAGTTAGGCGTTACGCCAAAAATACGATTTGGGCCCCCACGAACAAAAAGAACCGACGCGAAAAATCGGACTTCAAAATTTTCAGCTTCTGAGCTCTCGAACCCTTAGACATGGTAAAAAAACATGTGAGGCTTTGGAATCGCTCAATAATGTTATCCGAGCTAAGAGTTAGGCCAAAAATATGATTTTGTCCCCCACGAACAATTAACCGACGCGAAAAATCGGACTTTAATATTTTCAGATTATGAGCTCACAAACCCCTTAAAATTGGTAAAAAAAATAACATGTCAGGCTTTGCAATCGCTCAAAAATGTTATCCGAGTTTGGAGTTTGGCCAATAATACGATTTCGGCCCCCACGAACAAAGAACTGACGCGAAAAATCGGTCTTCAAAATTTTCAGCTTCTGAGCTCACGAACCCCTTGAAAATGGTATAAAAAAACATGTTAGGTTTTGGATTCCTCAAAAATTTTATCCAAGTTAGGAGTTAGGCCAAAAATACGATTTGAGCCTCCACGAACAAAGAACCGACGAGAAAAATCGGACTTCAGAATTTTCAGCCTCTGAGCGCTCGAACCCCCTAGAAATGGTAGAAAAAATATGTCAGGCTTTGGAATCGCTCAAAAAAGTTATCCGAGCTAGGACTTAAGAAAAAACTACGATTTAGTCCCCGAATAAAGAACCAACACAAAAAATCGGACTTCAATTTTTTCAGCTTCTGAAATCACGAACCCATTAAAAATGGTAAAAAAAAATGTCAGGCTTTAGAATAGCTCAAAAATGTTATCCGAGCTAGGAGTAAGGCCTAAAATACGATTTGGGCCGCCACGAAAAATTAATCGACGCGAAAAATCAGACTTAAATATTTTCAGCTTCTGAGCTCACGAACCCCTAAAAAATGGTAAAATAAAAACATTTCAGGCTTTGGAATCGCTCAAAAATGTTATCTGAGTTAGGAGTTAGGCCAAAAATACGATTTGGGCCCCCACGAACAAAGAAGCGATGCGAAAAATCGGAGTTCAAAAGTTTCAGCTTATGAGCGCTCAAACCATTAGATATGGTAAAAAACATGTCAGGCTTTGGAATTGCTTAGAAATGTTATCCGAGCTAGGAGTTAGGCCAAAAATACGATTTCGTTCCCAACGAACAAAAAAACAATGCGAAAAATCGAACTTTAATATTTTCAGTTTGTTAGCTCATGAACCCCTTAGAAAAGGTAAAATAACATGTCAAGTTTTGGAAGCGCTCAAAAATGTTATCCGAGCTAGGAGTTATCCCAAAAATACGATTTGGGCCCCATGAACAAAGAAAAGACGCGAAAAATCGGACTTCAGCATTCAAACCCTTTAGAAATGGTAAATAAACATGTCAGGCTTTGGAATGGCTCAAAAATGTTATTTTAGCTAGGAGTTAGGCCAAAAATACGATTTGGTCCCCCAAGTACAAAGAACCGACGCGAAAAATCGGATTACAATATTTTCAGCTTCTGAGCGTTCGACCCCTTAGAAATGATAAAAAAAAATGTCAGGCTTTGTAATCTCTCAAAAAGGTTATCCGAGCTAGGAGTTCGAGCAAAAATACGATTTGGCCCCAACGAACAATTAACCGACGCAAAAAGTCGGACTTTAATATTTTCAGTTTCTGAGCGCTCGAACTCTTTAGAAATAGTAAAAAAAACTTGCCAGGCTTTGGAATCGCTCAAAAATGTAATCCGAGCTAGGAGTTAAGCCAAATATACTATTCGGGCCCCCACAAACAAAGAACCGACACAAAAAATCGGACATCAAAAATTTTAAGTTTCTGAGTGCTCGAACCCCGTAGAAATGGTAAAAAAAACATATCAGGCTTTGGAATCGCTCAATAATGTTATCCGACCTAAGAGTTAGCCAAACATACGATTTTGGCCCCCACGAATAATTAACCGACGCGAAAAATCGGACTTCAATATTTTCAGCTTCTTAGCTCACGAACCCCTTAAAAATGGTAAAAAGACATGTAAGGCTTTAGAATCGCTCAAACATGTTATCCGAGTTAGGCGTTACGCCAAAAATACGATTTGGGCCCCCACGAACAAAAAAAACCGACGCGAAAAATCGGACTTCAAATTTTTCAACTTCTGAGCGCTCGAACCCATAGAAGTGGTAAAAAAAATATGTCAGGTTTTGGAATCGCTCAAAAATATTATCCGAACTAAGTGTTAGGCCCAAAATACGATTTGGGCCCCCACGCACAATTAACTGACGCCAAAAAATCGGACTTTACAATTATCTGCTTTTGAGCTCTCGAACCCCTTAGAAATGGTTACAAAAACATGTCAGGCTTTGTAATCTCTCATAAATGTTTTCTGAGCTAGGAGTTAGTCAAAAATATAATTTGGCCCCCCAAAACAAACAACCGATGCGAAAAATCGGTCTTTCATATTTTCAGCTTCTGATCGCTCGAACCCTTAGAAATAGTAAAAAAAACATGTCAGGCTTTGGAATCGCTCAATAATGTTATCCGACTTAAGAGTTAGGCCACAAATACGATTTGGGCCCGCACGAACAATTAACCGATGCGAAAAATCGGACTTCAATATTTTCCGCTTCTGAGCTCACGAACCCCTTAAAAATTGTAAAAAGACATGTCAGGCTTTGGAATCGCTCAAAAATGTTATCCGAGTTAGGCGTTACGCCAAAAATACGATTTGGGCCCCCACGAACAAAAAGAACCTGAATCACGAACCCATTAAAAATGGTAAAAAACATGCCAGGCTTTAGGATCGCTCAAAAATGTTATCCGAGCTAGGAGTAAGGCCTAAAATACGATTTGGGCTGCTACGAAAAATTAATCGACGCGAAAAATAAGACTTAAATATTTTCAGATTCTGAGCTCACGAACCCCTTAAAAATGGTGAAAAAAAACATTTCAAGCTTTGGAATCGCTCAAAAATGTTATCTGAGTTAGGAGTTAGGCCAAAAATAAGATTTGGGCCCCCGCGAACAAAGAACCGATGCGAAAAATCGGACTTCAAAATTTTCAGCTTATGAGCGCTCGAACCATCAGATATGGTAAAAAACATGTCAGGCTTTGGAATGGCTCAAAAATGTTATTCGAGCTAGGAGTTAGGCCAAAAATACGATTTGGTCCCCCAAGAACAAAGAACGGACGCGAAAAATCGGATTTCAACATTTTCAGCTTCTGAGCGTTCGACCCCTTAGAAATGATAAAAAAAAAACATGCCAGGCTTTGTAATCTCTCAAAAAGGTTATCCGAGCTAGGAGTTCGGGCAAAAATACGATTTGGCCCCAACGAACAATTAACCGACTCAAAAGGTCGGACTTTAATATTTTCAGCTTCTGGGCGCTCGAACCCCTTAGAAATGGTAAAAAAAAAAACTTGCCAGGCTTTGGAATCGCTCAAAAATGTAATTCGAGCAGGGAGTTAAGCCAAAAATACTATTTGGGCCCCCACAAACAAAGAACCGACGCAAAAAATCGGACTTCAAAAATTTTTAGTTTCTCAGTGCTCGAACCCCTTAGAAATGGTAAAAAAACATGTCAGGCTTTGGAATTGCTCAAAAATGTTATCTGATCTAGGAGTTAGGCCAAAAATACGATTTGGGCCCCCACGAACAAAGAACCTATCGGACTTCAGCATTCAATCCCCTTAGAAATGGTAAAAAAACATGTCAGCCTTCGGAATGGCTCAAAAATGTTATTCGAGCTAGGAGTTAGGCCAAAAATACGATTTGGGCCCCCACGAACAAAGAACCTACGCGAAAAATCGGACTTCAAAATTTTCAACTTCTGAGCGCTCGAACCCTTAGAAATCGTAAAAAAAACATGTCAGGCTTTGGAATCGCTCAATAATGTTATCCGACCTAAGAGTTAGGCCAAACATACGATTTGGGCCCCCACGAACAATTAACCGATGCGAAAAATCGAACTTCAATATTTTCAGCTTCTTAGCTCACGAACCCCTTAAAAATGGTAAAAAGACATGTAAGGCTTTGGAATCGCTCAAACATGTTATCCGAGTTAGGTGTTACGCTAAAAATACGATTTGGGCCCCCACGAACAAAAAGAACCGACGCGAAAAATCGGACTTCAAAATTTTCAACTTCTGAGCGCTCGAACCCATAGAAGTGGTAAAAAAACATGTCAGGCTTTGGAATCGCTCAAAAAAGTTATCCGAGCTAGGAGTTAAGCCAAAAATACGATTTGGGCCCCCACGAACAAAGAACCGACGCGAAAAATCGACTTAAATATTTTCAGCTTCTGCGCGCTCGAACCCCTTAGAAATGGTAAAAAAAACTTGTCACTATTTGGAATCGCTCAAAAATATTATCCGAACTAAGAGTTCGGCCTAAAAGTACGATTTGGGCCCCCGCGAACAAAGAACCTACGCGAAAAATCGGACTTCAAAATTTTAGCTTGGGAGCACACGAACCCCTCAAATATGGTATAAAACATGTCAGGCTTTCGAATTGCTTAAAAAATGTTATCCGAGCTAGGAGTTAGGCCAAAAATACGATTTCGTTCCCAACGAACAAAGAAACAACACGAAAAATCGGATAATTATAATTTTCAGCTTCTAAGCTCACGAACCCCTTACGAATGGTAAAAAAAACATGTCATGATTTTGAATCACTCAAAAATGTTCTCCGAGCTAGGAGTTAAGTTAAAAATACGATTTGGGCCCTCACGTACGAAGAACCGACGCGAAAAATCGGACTTTAATATATTCAGCTTCTAACCGCTCGGACTCCTTAGAAATGGAAAAAAATTATGTCAGGCTTTGGAATCGCTCAAAAATATTATCCGAGCTAAGAGTTAGGCCGAACATACAATTTGGGCCCCCACGAATCATTAATCGACGCAAAAAATCGGACTTCAAAATTTTCAGGTTCTGTGCGCTCAAACCCTTTAGAAATGGTAAAAAAAACATGTCAGGATTTGTAATCTCTCAAAAATGTTATCCGAGCTAGGAGTTAGGCCAAAAATACGATTTAGGCCCCCACGAACAATTAACCGACGTGAAAAATCGGACTTCAATATTTTCAACTTCTGAGCTCACGAACCCCTTAAAAATGGTAAAAAAAAAACATGTGAGGCTTTGGAATCGTTCAAAAATGTTATCCGAGTTACGAGTTAGGCCAGAAATACTATTTGGTCCCCCATGAACAAAGAATCGACACAAAAAATTCGACTTCAATATTTTCAGCTTCTGTGCGATCGACCTCCTTAGAAATGATTAAAAAAAAACTTTGGAATCGCTCAAAAATGTTATCCGAGCTAGGAGTTAGGCCAAAACTACGATTCGGGACTCCACAAACAATTAACTGACACGAAAAATCGGATTTCAAAATTTTCTGCTTCTAAACGCTCGAAACCCTTAGAAACGGTAAAAAACATGTGAGGCTTTGGAAAGCTCAAAAATGATATCCGAGCTAGGAGTTAGCCCAAAAATACGATTTGGCCTCCCACGAACAAGGAACTGACGCGAAAAATCGGACTTCAACATTCAAACCCCTTAGAAATGGTAAAAAAACATGTCAGGCTTTGGAATGGCTCAAAAATGTTATCCGAACTAGGATTTAGGCCAAAAATACGATTTGGTCCCCCACGAACAAAGAACCGACAGGAAAAATCGGATTTCAATATTTTCAGCTTCTGAGCGTTCGACCCCTTAGAAATGATAAAAAAAACATGTCAGGCTTTGTAATCTCTCAAAAATGTTATTCGAGCTTGGAGTTAGGGCAAAAACAAGATTTGGGCCCCAACTAACAATTAAAAGAAGTGAAAAATCGAACTTTAATATTTTCAGCTTCTAAGTGCTCGAACCCCTTAGAAATGGCACAAAAAACTTGTTAGGCTGGAATCGCTCAAAAATGTTATCCGAGCTAGGAGATAAGTCAAAAATACGATTTGGGCCCCCACAAACAAAGAACGGACGCTAAAAATCAGACTTCAAAATTTTTAGCTTCTGAGCGCTCGAATCCCTTAGAAATTCAAAAAAACATGTCAGGCTTTGGAATCGCTCAAAAATGTTATCCGAGCTAGGAAGTAGGCAAAAAATCAGTTTGGGTCCCCACAAATAAAGAACCGACGTGAAAAATCAGACTTCTAATGAGCGCTCGAACCCTTAGAAATGGTAAAAAAGCATGTCAGGTTTTGGAATCGCTCAATAATATTATCAGACCTAAGAGTTTGGCCAAACATACGATTTGGTCCCCCACGAACAATTGACCGATGCGAAAAATCGGACTTCAATATTTTCAGCTTCTGAGCTCACGAACCCCTTAAAAATGGTAAAAAGACATGTCAGGCTTTGGAATCGCTCAAAAATATTATCTGAACTAAGAGTTAGGCCTAAAATACGATTTGGGCACCCACAAACAATTAACCGACGCGAAAAATCGGACTTCAAAATTTTCAGTTTTTGAGCGCTCAAACCCCTTAGAAATGGTAAAAAACATCTCAGCCTTTGTAATCTCTCAAAAATGTTATTCGAGTTAGGAGTTAGGCCCAAATTACGATTTCGGCCCACATGAACATGGAACCGACGCGAAGAATCGGACTTCTAAATTTTTATCTTATGAGCGCTCGAACCCCTTAGAAATGGTAAAATAACATGTCAAGCTTTGAAATCGCTCAAAAATGTTTTCCGAGCTAGGAGTTAGGCCAATAATATGATTTTGGCCCCCACAAATGAAGAACCGACGCGAAAAATCGGTCTTTAATATTTTCAGCTTCTGAGCGCTCGAACCCTTAGAAATGGTAAATAAACATCTCAGGCTTTGGAATCGCTCAATAATGATGGTAAATAAACATGTCAGGCTTTGGAATCGCTCAATAATGTTATCCGAGCTAAGAGTTAGGGCAAAAATACGATTTGGGCCCCCACGAACAATTAACCGACGCGAAAAATCGGACTTCAATATTTTCAGCTTATGAGCTCATAAACCCCTTAAAATTGGTAAAAAATAACATGTCAGGCTTTGGAATCGCTTAAAAATGTTATTAGAGTTTGGAGTTAGGCAAAAAATACGATTTAAGCCCCCACGAACAAAGAACTGACGCGAAAAATCGCACTTCAAATTATTAAGCTTCTGAGCTCACGAACCCCTTAAAAATGGTATAAAAAAAAACACGTTAGGTTCTGGAATCGCTCAAAAAGTTTATCCAAGTTAGGAGTTAGGCCAAAAATACGATTTGGGCCTCCACGAACAAAGAACCGACGAGAAAAATCGGACTTCAGAATTTTCAGCCTCTGAGCGCTCGAACCCCATAGAAATGGTAGAAAAAATATGTCAGGCTTTGGAATCGCTCAAAAATGTTATCAGAGCTAGGACTTAAGAAAAAACTACTATTTAGTCCCCGAACAAAGAACCAACACAAAAAATCGGACTTCAATTTTTTCAGCTTCTGAAATCACGAACCCATTAAAAATGGTAAAAAAAATGTCAGGCTTTAGAATCGATCAAAAATGTTATCCGAGCTAGGAGTAAGGCCTAAAATACGATTTGGGCCGCCATGAAAAATTAATCGACGCGAAAAACAGGACTTTAATATTTTCAGCTTCTGAGCTCACGAACACCTTAAAAATGGTAAAAAAAAAAATCAGGCTTTGGAATCGTTCAAAAATGTTATCTGAGTTAGGAGTTAGGCACAAAATACGATTTGGGCCCCCGCGAACAAAGAACCGATGCGAAAAATCGGACTTCAAAATTTTCAGCTTATGAGCGCTCGAACCCTTAGATATGGTAAAAAATATGTCAGGCTTTGGAATTGCTTAAAAATGTTATCCGAGTTAGGAGTTAGGCCAAAAATACGATTTCGTCTCCCCCGAACAATTAACCGACGCGAAAAATCGGACTTCAATATTTTCAGCTTCTGAGCTCACGAACCCCTTAAAAATGGTAAAAAAAACATGTCAGGCTTTGGAATCGCTAAAAATTGTTATCCGAGTTAGAAGTTATGCCAAAAATATGATTTGGGCCCCCACGAACAAAGAATCGACGCGAAAAATTGGACTTGAATATTTTCAGCTTCTGAGCGCCCGAACCCCTTAGAAATGATAAAAAAAACTTTTCAGGTTTTGGAATCGCTCAAAAATTTTATCCGAGCGAGGAGTTAGGCCAAAAATACGATTTCGGTCCCAACGAACAAAGAACCGACGCGAATAATCGGACTTCAAAATTTTCAACTTCTTTGCGCTCGAACCCCTTAGAAACGGTAAACAAACATGTCAGACTTTGGAATCGTTCAAAAATGTATATCCGAGCTAAGAGTTACGCCAAATATACGATTTAGGCCCCCATGAATTAAGAACCGACCCGAAAAATAGGACTTCAAAATTTTCAGCTTGTGAGCACACGAACCCCTTAGAAATGATAAAAAAAAAACTTTTGGAATCGCTCAAAAATGTTATCTGAGCTAGGAGTTAGGCCAAATATACGATTTGGGCCCCCACCAACAATTAACCGACGCGAAAAATTGGACTTATAAATTTTGAGCTTTTGAGAGCTCGAAACCCTTAGAAATGGTAAAAAAAAACTTGTCAGGCTTTGGAATCGCTCAAAAATGTTATCTGAGCTAGGAGTTAGGCCAGAAATACGATTTGGGCCCCCACGAACAAAGAACAAACGCGAAAAAACGGACTTCAACATTCGAACCCCTTAGAAATGGTAAAAAAACATGTCAAGTTTTGGAATCGCTAAAAAATGTTATCCGTACCAAGAGTTAGGCCAAAAATACGATTCAGGCACCACGAACAACTAACCGACGCGAAAATTCAGACTTCAAAATTTTCAGCTTCTGAGCGCTCGAACCCCTTAGAAATGGTAAAAAAACATGTCATGCTTTGGAACCGCTCAAAAATTCTATCCGACCTATGAGTTAGGCAAAAAATACGATTTGGACCCCCACGAACAATTAACCGACGCGAAAAATCGGAATTCAATATTTTCATCTTCTGAGCTCACGAACCCCTTAAAAATTGTAAAAAAAAACAAGTCAGGCTTTGGAATCGCTCAAAAATGTTATCCGAGCTAGGAGTTAGGCCAAAAATACGATTTAGGCCCCCACGAAAAAAGAACCGACGCGAAAAATCGGACTTCAAAATTTTCCGCTTCTGAGCGCTCGAACCCCTTAGAAATGATAAAAAAACATGTCAAACTTTGGAATCACTCAAAAATGTTATCCGAGCTAGGAGTAAGGCCAAAATTACGATTTGGGCCCCCACCAACAATTGACCGACGTGAAAAATCAGACTTCAATATTTTCAGCTACTGAGTTCACGAACCCTTTAAAAATGGTAAAAAAAACATGTCGGGCTTTTGAGTCGGTTAAAAATGTTATCCGAGCTAGGAGTTAAGCCAAAAATACGATTTGGGCCCCCACGAACAAAGAACCCCCGCGAAAAATCAGACTTAAATATTTTCAGCTTCAGAGCGCTCGAACCCCTTAGAAATGGTAAAGCTCTGGTCATGCTTTGGAATCTCTCAAAAATATTATCCGAACTAAGAGTTAGGCCAAAAATACGATTTGGGCCCCCATAAACAATTAACCGACGCGAAAAAATCGGACTTAAAAATTTTCAGTTTTTGAGCGCTCAAACCCCTTAGAAATGGTAAAAAAACATGTCAGGTTTTGTAATCTCTAAAAAATGTTATCCGAGTTAGGAGTTAGGCCCAAATTACGATTTGGGCCCACATGAACATGGAACCGACGCGAAAAATCGGACTTCAAAATTTTTATCTTATGAGCGCTCGAACCCCTTAGAAATGGTAAAATAACATGTCAAGCTTTGAAATCGCTCAAAAATGTTTTCCGAGCTAGGAGTTAGGCCAATAATATGATTTTGGCCCCACAAACAAAGATCCGACACGAAAAATCGGTCTTTAATATTTTCAGCTTCTGAGCGCTCGAACCCTTAGAAATGGTAAATAAACATGTCAAGCTTTGGAATCGCTCAAAAATGTTATCCGAGCTAAGAGTTAGGCCAAAAATACGAATTGGGCCCCCACGAACAATTAACCGACACGAAAAATCGGACTTCAATATTTTCAGCTTATGAGCTCACAATCCCCATAAAATTGGTAAAAAAATAACATGCCAGGCTTTTGAATCGCTTAAAAATGTTATCAGAGTTTGGAATTAGGCCAAAAATACGATTTCAGCCCCCACGAACAAAGAACTGACGCGAAAAATCGGACTTTAAAATTTTCAGCTTCAAAGCTCACGAACCCCTTAAAAATGGTAAATAAAAAAACATGTTAGGTTTTGGAATCGCTCAAATATGTTATCCAAGTTAGGAGTTAGGCCAAAAATACGATTTGGGCCTCCACGAACAAAGAATAGACGAGAAAATTTGGACTTCAGAATTTTCAACTTCTGAGCGCTCGAACCCCTTAGAAATGGTAGAAAAAACATGTCAGGCTTTGGAATCGCTGAAAAATGTTAGCCGAGCTAGGACTTAAGCAAAAACTACGATTTGGCCCCCGAACAAAGAACCACCGAGAAAAATCGGACTTCAATATTTTCAGCATGTGAAATCATGAACCCATTAAAAATGGTAAAAAAAAATGTCAGGCTTTAGGATCGCTCAAAAACGTTATCCGAGCTAGGAGTAAGGCCTCAAATACGATTTGGGCCGCCACGAAAAATCGGACTTCAATATTTTCAGCTTCTGAGCTCACGAACCCCTTAAAAATGGTAAAAAAAAACATGTCAGGCTTTGGAATCGCTCAAAATTGTTATCCGAGTTAGGAGTTATGCAAAAATAAGATTTGCACCCCCACGAACAAAGAATCGATGCGAAAAATCGGAACTCAAAATTTTTAACTTCTGAGTGCTTGAACCCCTTAAAAATTTTAAATTATCATGTCAGGCTTTGGAATCCCTCGAAAATGTTAATCGAGCTAGGAGTTAAGCACAAATACGATTTGGGCCCCCACGAACAAAGAATCGACGCGAAAAATTGGACTTGAATATTTTCAGCTTCTGAGCGCCCGAACCCCTTAGAAATGATAAAAAAAAACTTGTCAGGTTTTGGAATCGCTCAAAAATGTTATCCGAGCGAGGAGTTAGGCCAAAAATATGATTTCGGTCCCAACGAACAAAGAAACGACGCGAATAATCGGACTTCAAAATTTTCAACTTCTTTGCGCTCGAACCCCTTAGAAACGGTAAACAAACATGTCAGACTTTGGAATCGTTCAAAAATGTAATCCGAGCTAAGAGTTACGCCAAAAATACGATTTAGGCCCCCACGAACAAAGAACCGACCCGAAAAATCGGACTTGAACATTTTCAGCTTCTGAGCACACGAACCCCCTAAGAAACGATAAAAAAAAACTTGTAAGGCTTTGGAATCGCTCAAAAATGTTATCTGAGCTAGGAGTTAGGCCAAATATACTATTTGGGCCCCCACAAACAATTAACCGACGCGAAAAATTGGACTTCAAAATTTTGAGCTTCTGAGAGCTCGAAACCCTTAGAAATGGTAAAAAAAACTTGTCAGACTTTGGAATCGCTCAAAAATGTTATCTGAGCTAGGAGTTAAGCCAGAAATAAGATTTGGGCCCCCACGAACAAAGAACCGACGCGAAAAAACGGACTTCAACATTCGAACCCCTTAGAAATGGTAAAAAAACATTTCAAGTTTTTGAATCGCTAAAAAATGTTATCGGTGCCAAGAGTTAGGCCAAAAATACGATTTAGGCTCCACGAACAATTAACCGACGCGAAAAATCAGACTTCAAAATTTTCAGCTTCCGAGCGCTCGAACCCCTTAGAAATGGTAAAAAAACATGTCAGGCTTTGGAACCGCTCAAAAATGCTATCCGATTTATGAGTTAGGCAAAAAATACGATTTGGACCCCCACGAACAATTAACCGTCGCGAAAAATCGGACTTCAATATTTTCATCTTCTGAGCTCACGAACCCCATAAAAATTGTACAAAAAAAATAAGTGAGGCTTTGTAATCGCTCAAAAATGTTATCCGAGCTAGGAGTTAGGCCAAAAATACGATTTAGGCCCCCACGGACAAAGAACCGACGCGAAAAATCGGACTTCAAAATTTTCCGCTTCTGAGCGCTCGAACCCCTTAGAAATGATACAAAAAACATGTCAGCCTTTGGAATCGCACAATAATGTTATCTGAGTTAAGAGTTAGGCCAAAAATACGATTTGGGCCCCCACAAACAAAGATCCGACGCGAAAAATCGGACTTCAAATTTTCAGTACCTGAGCACTCGAACCCCTTAGAAACGGTAAAAAAAACATGCCAGGCATTGGAATCGCTCGAAAATGTTATCCGAGTTAGGAGTTATGCCAAAAATACGATTTGCAGCCCCAGGAACAAAGAACCGACGTGAAATATGGACTTCATTATTTTCAACTTCTAAGCGCTCGAACCTTTAGAAATGGTAAATTAACATCTCAGGCTTTGGAATCGCTCAAAAATGTTATCCGAGCAAAGGGTTAAGCCAAAAATACGATTTGGGCCTCCACGAAAAAAGAATCGATGCGAAAAATCGGACTTCAATATTTTAAGCTTCTGAGTGCTCGAACCCCTTAGAAATGATAAAAGAAACTTGTCAGGCTTTGGAATCGCTCAAAAAT
Source organism: Patellifolia procumbens (assembly GCA_947645195.1). Taxonomy (NCBI): domain Eukaryota; kingdom Viridiplantae; phylum Streptophyta; class Magnoliopsida; order Caryophyllales; family Amaranthaceae; genus Patellifolia; species Patellifolia procumbens. The sequence goes on along the minus strand of CANSGD010001189.1, from coordinate 240,143 downwards.
GTTATCCGAGCTAGGACTTAGGCCAAAAATACGATTTGGGCCCCCACAAACAAAGAACTGACGCGAAAAATAGAACTTCAAAATTTTCAGCTTCTGAGCGCTCGAAACCCTTAGAAATGGTAAAAAAAACATGTCAGGCTTTGTAATCACTCAAAAATTTTATCCGAGCTAGGAGTTAGGCAAAAAATATGATTTGGGACCCCACGAACAAAGAAACCGACGCGAAAAATCGGAATTCAACATTCAAACCCCTAGAAATGGCAAAAAAACATGTCAGGCTTTGGAATGGCAGAAAAATGTTATCCGAGCTAGGAGCTAGGCCAAAAATACGATTTGGTCCCCAACGAACAAAGAACCGACGCGAAAAATCGGATTTCAATATTTTCAGCTTATGAGCGTTCGAGCCCCTAGAAATGATAAAAAAAACATGTCAGGCTTTGTAATCTCTTAAAAATTTTATCCGAGCTAGGAGTTAGGGAAAAAATACGATTTGGGCCTCAACGAACAATTAACCGACGCGAAAATCAAACTTTAATATTTTAAGTTTCTGAGCGCTCGAACCCCTGAGAAATGGTAAAAAAAAAAACTTGTTAGGCTTTGGAATCACTCAAAAATGTTGTCCGATCAAGGAGTTAAGCAAAAAATACGATTTGGGCCCCCACGAACAAAGAACCGAAGCGAAAAATTGGACTTCAAAATTTTTAGCTTCTTAGCGCTCGAACCTTTAGAAATGGTAAAAAAAAACATGTCAGGCTTTGGAATCGCTCAAAAATATTATCTGAGCTAGGAGTTAGGCCAAAAATACAATTTGAGCCCCCACGAACAAAGAACCGACGCGAAAAAATCGGACTTCAATATTTTCAGATTTTGAGCGCTCGAACCCCTTACAAATGGTAAAAAAACATGTCAGCCTTTGGAATCGCACAAAAATGTTATCTGAGCTAAGAGTTAGGCGAAAAATACATTTTGGGCCTCCACGAACAAAAAACTGACTCGAAAAATCGGACATCAAAATTTTCAGCTTTTGAGGGCTCGAACCCCTTAGAAATGGTAAAAAAAACATGCCAGGCTTTGTAATCTCTCAAAAATGTTATCCGAGCTAAGAGTTAGACCTAAAATACGATTTGGGCCCCAACGAATAATTACCCGATGAGAAAAATCGGACTTCAATATTTTCAGCTTCTAAGCTCAAGAACCCCTTAAAAATGGTAAAAAACATTGTCAGGCTTTGGAATTGCTCAAAACTGTTATCCGAGATAGGAGTTAGGCCAAAAATACGATTTGGGCCCCCACGAACATGGAACCGACGCTAAAAATCGGACTTCATAATTTTATCTTCCGAGCGCTCGAACCTCTTAGAAATGGTAAAAAACATGTCAGGCTTTGGAATTGCTCAAAAATGTTATCCGACCCAGGAGTTAGCAAAAATTACGATTTGGGCCCCCGCGAACAATTATCCGACGCGAAAAATCGGTCTTTAATTTTTTCAGCTTCTCACCGCTCGAACCCTTAGAAATGCTAAAAAAAACAGGCCAGGCTTTGCAATCGCTCAAAAATGTTATCCGACCTAAGAGTTAGGCCAAACATACGATTTGGGCCCCCACGAACAATTAACCGACGCGAAAAATCGGACTTCAAAATTTTCAACATTTGAGCGCTCGAACCCTTAGATTTGATAAAAAAACATGTCAGGCTTTGGAATCGCTAAAAAATGTTAACCGAGCTATGAGTGAAGCCAAAAATACGATTTGCGCCCCCACGATCAAAGAACCAACGCGAAAAATCAGACTTCAATATTTTCAGCTTCTGAGCGCTCGAACCCCTTAGAAATGGTAAAAAAAACTTGTCAATCTCTGAAGTCGTTCAAAAATGTTATCCGGACTAAGAGTTAGGCCAAAAAATACGATTTGGGCCCCACGAACAATTAACCGACGCAAATAATCGGACTTCAATATTTTAAACTTTTGAGTTCACGAACCCCTTAAAATGGTTAAAAAAAACATGTCAGGCTTTGGATTTACTCAAAAATGTTATCCGAGTTATGAGTTAGGCCAAAAATACGATTTGGGCCCCCACGAACATGAAACCGACGAGAAAAATCGGACTTCAAAATTTTTATATTCTGAGCGCTCGAACCCCTTATAAATGGTAAAAAAAACATGTCAAGCTTTGGAATCTCTCAAAAATGTTATCGGAGCTAGGAGTTAGGCCAAAAATACGATTTGGGCCCCCACGAACAAAGAACCCACGCAAAAAATCGGCCTTTAATATTTTCAGCTTCTAAGCGCTCAAATCCTTAGAAATGGTAAAAAAACATGTCAGGCTTTGGAATCGCTCAATAATGTTACACGAGCTAAGAGTTAGGCCAAACATACGGCTTGGCCCCCCACGAACAATTAACCGGCACGAAAAATCGAACTTCAATATTTCAGCTTCTGAGCTCACGAACCCCTTAAAAATGGTAAAAAGACATGTGAGGCTTTGGAATCGCTCAAAAATGTTATCCGAGTTAGGCGTTAGGCCAAAATACGATTTGGGCCCCCACGAACAAATAGAACCGATGCGAAAAATTGGACATCAAAATTTTCAACTTCTGAGCGCTCAAAGCCTTAGAAATGGTAAAAAACTTGTCTGGCTTTGGAATCGCTCAAACATCTTAACCGAGCTAGGAGTTAAGCCAAAAACACGATTTGGGCCCCCACGAAAAAAAAAAACCGACGCGAAAAGTCAGACTTCAACATTCGAACCCCTAGAAATGGAAAAAAAACATGTCAGGCTTTGGAATGGCACAAAAATATTATCCGAGCTAGGAGTTAGGCCAAAAATACGATTTGGGCCCCACGAACAATTAACCAATGCGAAAAATCAGACTTCAATATTTTCAGCTTCTGAGCGCTCGAAACCCTAAGAAATGGTAAAATAACATGTCAGGCTTTAGAATCGCTCAAAAATGTTATCCGAGCTAGGAGTTAGGCCAAAAATACGATTTGGGCCCCACGAACAAAGAAACCGACGCGAAAAATCGGACTTCAACATTCAAACCCCTAGAAATGGTAAAAAAACATGTCAGGCTTTGGAATGGCACAAAAATATTATCCGAGCTAGGAGTTAGGCCAAAAATACGATTCGGGCCCCCACGAACAAAGAACCGACGCTAAAAATCGGGCTCCAATATTTTCAGCTTCTGAGCGCTCGAACCCCTTAGAAATGCTAAAAAAACATGTCAGGCATTTGAATAGCACAAAAATGTTATCTGAGCTAAGAGTTAGGCCAAAAAAACGATTTGGGCCCCCACGAACAAAGAACCGACGCGATAAATCGGACTTCATTATTTTTAGTTTTTGAGTGCCCGAAATGGTAAAAAAACATGTTAGGCTTTGGAATTGCTCTAAAATGTTATCCGGACTAAGAGTTAGCCAAACGATTTGGGCCCCACGAACAATTAAATGACGCGAAAAATCGGACTTCAAGATTTTCAGCTTCTGAGCGCTCGAACCCCTTAGAAATGGTAATAAAAACATGTTAGGCTTTGGAATCGCTCAAAAATGTTATCCGAGCTAAGAGTTAGCAAAAATTACGATTTGGGCCACTACGAACAATTAACGGATGCGAAAATTGGACTTCAAAATTTTCAACTTCTGAGCGCTCGAACCCCTTAGGAATGGTAAAAAAACATGTCAGGCTTTAGAATCGCTCTAAAATGTTATCCGAGCTAAGAGTTAGGCCAAAAATACAATTTTGGCCCTAACGAACAAAGAAACGACGCGAAAAATTAAACTTCAATAATTTTAGTTTATTAGCGCTCGAACCCCTTAGAAATTGTAAAAGACATGCCAAGCTTTGGAATCGCTCAAAAATATTATCCGAGCAAAGAGTTAGCCCAAAAATACGATTTTGACCCCACGAACAATTAACAGACGTGAAAATTCGGACTTCAAAATTTTCAGCTTATGAGTGCTCAAACCCCTTAGAAATGGTAAAAAAAAACATGTCAGGCTTTTGAAACGCTCAAAAATGTTATCCGAGCTAGAAATTAGGCCACAAATACGATTACAGCCCCAACGAACAAAGAACCGACGCGAAAAATCGGACTTCAAAATATTCAACTTCTGAGAGTTCGAACCCTTAGAAATGTTAAAAAAACATTTCAGGCTTTGGAATCGATAAAAAATGTTATCCGAACTAGGAGTTAAGCAAATAATACGAATTGGGCCCCCACGAACAAAGAACCGACGTAAAAATCGGACTTCAATATTTTCAGATATGATCGCTCGAACCCCTTAGAAATGCTAAAAAAAACTGGTCAGGCTTTTGGATTGCTCACAAATTATATCCGAACTAAGAGTTAGTCCAAAAATACGATTTGGGCAACACGAACAATTAACCGACGCGAAAAATCGAACTTGAAAATTTTCAGCTTTTGAGCGCTCGAACCCCTTAAAAAAACATGTCAGGCATTGTAATCTCTCAAAAATGTTATCTGACCTAGGTGTTAGGCCTAAAATACCATTTTGGCCCCCACGAACAATTAAACGACGCGAAAAATCAGACTTCAGTATTTTCAGCTTTTGAGCTCACGAACCCCTTAAAATGGTTAAATAAACATGTCAGGCTTTGGAATCGCTGAAAAATGATATCCGAGTTAGGAGTTAGGCAAAAAATACGATCTGGGCCCCCACTAACATGGAACCGACGTGAAAAATCGGTCTTTAATATTTTCAGCTTATGAGTGCTCAAACCCTTAGAAATGGTAAAAAAACATGTCAGGCTTTGGAATCGCTTAATAATGTTATCCGAGCTAAGAGTTAGGCCAAACATACGATTTGTGCCCCCACGAACAATTAACCGATGCGAAAAATCGGACTTAAATATTTTAGCTTCTGAGCTCACGAACCCCTTAAAAATGGTAAAAAGCCATGTCAAGCTTTGGAATCACTCAAAAATGTTATCCGAGTTAGGCGCTTCGGCCAAAAAGACGATTTGGGCCCCCACGAACAAATAGAACCGACGCGAAAAATCGGACTTAATAATTTTCAACTTTTGAGCGCTCGAACCCTTAGAAATGGTAAAAAAAACTTGTCAGGCTTTGGAATCGCTCAAAAATGTTATCCGAGCTAAGAGTTAGGCCAAAAATACGATTTGGGCCCCCACGAACAAAGCACCAACCCGAAAAATCGGACTTCAATATTTTCAATGTCTGAGATCATGAACCCCTTAAAAATGGTAAAAAAAACATGCCAGGCTTTGTAATCGCTCAAAAATGTTATTCGAGCTACGAGTTAGGCCTAAAATAAGAATTGGGCCTCCACGAACAAAGAACCGACGCGAAAATCGGATTTCAAAATTTTTACATTCTGAGCTCTCGAACCCCTTAGAAATGGTAAAAAAACATGTCAGGCTTTGGAATCGCTCAAATATGTTATCCGAGCTAGGAGTTAGGATTAAAATACGATTTAGGCCCCCATGAACAAGAACAGACGCGAAAAATCGGACTTCAATATTTTTAGTTTATGAGTGCTCGAACCCCTTAGAAATGGTAAAAAAACATGTTACGCTTTGGAATTGCTCAAAAATGTTACCCGGACTAAGAGTTAGCCCAAAGATTTGGGCCCCACGAACAATTAAATGACGCGAGAAAAAAGACTTCAAAATTTTCAGCTTTTGAGCGCTCGAACCCCTTAGAAATGGTAAAAAAAACATGTTAGGCTTTGGAATCGCTCAAAAATGTTATCCGAGCTAAGAGTTAGGCAAAAAATACGATTTGGGCCACTACGAACAATTAACGGATGCGAAAATCGGACTTAAAAATTTTCAGCTTCTGAGTGCTCGAACCCCTTAGGAATGGTAAAAAAACATGTCAGGCTTTAGAATCGCTCAAAAATGTTATCCGAGCTAGGTGTTCGGCCAAAAATACGATTTTGGCCCTAACGAACAAAGAAACGACGCGAAAATTAGGCTTCATAAATTTTAGTTTGTTAGCGCTCGAACCCCTTGGAAATTTTAATAAACATGCCAGGCTCTGGAATCGCTCAAAAATGTTATCCGAGCTAAGAGTTAGCCCAAAAATACGATTTGGTCCCCACGAACAATTAACAGACGTGAAAATTCGGACTTCAAAATTTTAAGCTTATGAGCGCTCAAACCCCTTAGAAATGGTAAAAAAACATGTCAGGCTTTTGATTCGCTCAAAAATATTATCCGAGCTAGAAGTTAGGCCAAAAATACGATTTGGGCCACACAAACAAAGAACTGAAGCGAAAAATCGGACTTCAAAATTTTTAACTTCTGAGCGCTCGAAACCCTTAGAAATGGTAAAAAAACATGTCAGGCTTTGGAATCGCTGAAAAATATTATCCGAGCTAGGAGTTAAGCCAAAAATACGATTTGGGCCCCCACGAACAAAGAACCGACGTGAAAAATCGGACTTCAAAATTCGAACCCCTAGAAATGGTAAAAAAACATTTCAGGCTTTGGAATGGCACAAAAATGTTATCCGAGCTAGGAGCTAGGTCAAAAATACGATTTGGTCCCCCACGAACAAAGAACCGACGCGAAAAATCGGATTTCAATATTTTCTGCTTATGATCGTTCGAGCCCCTAGAAATGATAAAAAAAACATCTCAGGCTTTGTAATCTCTTAAAAATGTTATCCGAGCTAGGAGTTAAGGAAAAAATACGATTTGGGCCTCAACGAACGATTAACCGACGTGAAAATCAAACTTTAATGTCTTAAGCTTCTGAGTGCTCGAACCCCTTAGAAAGGGTAAAAAAAACTTGTTAGGCTTTGGAATCACCCAAAAATGTTATCCGAGCAAGGAGTTAAGCCCAAAATACGATTTGGGCCCCCGACGAACAAAGAACCGACGCGAAAAATCGGACTTCAAAATTTTTAGCTTCTCAGCGCTCGAACCCTTAGAAATGGTAAAAAAAACATGTCAGGCTTTGGAATCGCTCAAAAATGTTATCCGAGCTAGGAATTAGGCAAAAAATACAATTTGGGCCCCCACGAACAAAGAATCGACGCGAAAAATCGGACTTCAATATTTCAGATTCTGAGCGCTCGAACCCCTTTCAAATGGTAAAAAAACATGTCAGCCTTTGGAATCGCACAAAAATGTTATCTGAGCTAAGAGTTAGGCCAAAAATACAATTTGGGCCCCCACGAACAAAAAACCGACTCGAAAAACGGACTTAAATATTTTCAGCTTCTGAGCTCACGAACCCCATACAAATGGTAAAAAAAACATGTTAGCCTTTGGAATCGCTCAAAAATGTTATCCGAGCTCGAAGATAGTACAAAAATACGATTTCGGCCCCAACGAACAAAGAAACATCGCGAAAAATAGGACTTCAATATTTTCAGGTTCTGAGCTCACGAACCCCTTAGAAATGGTAAAAAACATGTCAGCCTTTTGAATCGCTCAGAAATGTTATCCGAGGTAGGAGTTAGGCCAAAAATACGATTTGGGCCCCCACGAACAAAGAACTGACGAGAAAAATCGGACCTAAAAATTTTAGGCTTCTGAGTTCTCGAAATCCTTAAAAATGTTAATAAAAAAAAAACATGTCAGGCTTTACAATCACTCAAAAATATTATCCGAGCTAGGAGTTAGGCCTAAAATACGATTTGGGCCCCCACGAACAAAGAACCGACGCGAAAAATCAGACTTCAAAATTTTTAGCTTCTAAGCGCTCGAACCCCTTATAAATGGTAAAAAAACATGCCAGGATTTAGAATCGCTCAAAAATGTTTCCTGAGTTAGGAGTTAGGCAAAAATACGATTTGGGACCCCACGAACAAAGAACCGACGCGATAAATCGAACTTCAACATTTTCAGCTTCTGTGCGCTCGAACCCCCTAGAAATGGTAAAATGAAATGTCATGCTTTGGAATCACTCAAAAATGTTATCCAAGCTAAGAGTTAGGCCAAAATACGATTTGGGCCCCCACGAACAAAGCACCAACCCGAATAATCGGACTTCCATATTTTCAATTTGTGAGATCACGAACTGCTTAAAAATGGTATAAAAAAACATGTCAGGCTTTGTAAACGCTCAAAAATGTTATTCGAGCTAGGAGTTAGGCTTAAAATAAGATTTGGGCCCCCATGAACAAAGAACAGACGCGAAAAATCGGACTTAAATATTTTTAGTTTTTGAGTGCTCGAAATGGTAAAAAAACATGTTAGGCTTTGGAATCGCTCTAAAATGTTATCCGGACTAAGAGTTAGCCCAACGATTTGGGCCTCACGAACAATTAAATGACGCGAAAAATCGGACTTCAGGATTTTCAGCTTCTGAGCGCTCGAACCCCTTAGAAATGGTAATAAAAACATGTTAGGCTTTGGAATCGCTCAAAAATGTTATTTGAGCTAAGAGTTAGGCAAAAATTACGATTTGTGCCACTACGAACAATTAACGGATGCGAAAATCGGACCTCAAAATTTTCAGCTTCTGAGCGCTCGAACCCCTTAGGAATAGTAAAAAAACATGTCAGGCATTAGAATCGCTCAGAAATGTTATCCAAGCTAAGAGTTAGGCCCAAAATACGATTTTGGCCCTAACGAACAAAGAAACGACGCGAAAATTTAAACTTCAATAATTTTAGTTTCTTAGCGCTCGAACCCCTTTGAAATTGTAAAAAGCATGCCAAGCTTTGGAATCGCTTAAAAATATTATCCGAGCTAAGAGTTAGCCCAAAAATAAGATTTGGACCCCACGAACAATTAACAGACGTGAAAATTCGGACTTCAAAATTTTCAACTTATGAGCACTCAAACCCCTTAGAAATGGTACAAAAAACATGCCAGGCTTTGTAATCGCTCAAAAATGTTATTCGAGCTACGAGTTAGGCCTAAAATAAGATTTGGGCCTCCACGAACAAAGAACCGACGCGAAAATCAGATTTCAAAATTTTTACATTCTGAGCTCTCGAACCCCTTAGAAATGGTAGAAAAAACATGTCAGGCTTTGGAATCGCTCAAATATGTTATTCGAGCTAGGAGTTAGGATTAAAATACGATTTAGGCCCCCATGAACAAGAACAGACGCGAAAAATCGGACTTCAATATTTTTAGTTTATGAGTGCTCGAACCCCTTAGAAATGGTAAAAAAAACATGTTACGCTTTAGAATTGCTCAAAAATGTTATCCGGACTAAGAGTTAGCCCAACGATTTGGGCCCCACGAACAATTAAATGACGCGAAAAAACAAACTTCAAGATTTTCAGCTTCTGAGCGCTCGAACCCCTTAGAAATGGTAAAAAAAACATGTTAGGCTCTGGAGTCGCTCAAAAATGTTATCCGAGCTAAGAGTTAGGCCAAATATACGATTTGGGCCACTACGAACAATTAACCGATGCGAAAATCGGACTTCAAAATTTTCAGCTTCTGAGCGCTCGAACCCCTTAGGAATGGTAAAAAAACATGTCAGGCTTTAGAATCGCTCAAAAATGTTATCCGAGCTAGGAGTTCGGCCAAAAATACGATTTCGGCCCCAACGAACCAAGAAACATCGCGAAAAATAGGACTTCAATATTTTCAGGTTCTGAGCTCACGAACCCCTTAGAAATGGTAAAAAACATGTCAGCCTTTGGAATCGCTCAGAAATGTTATCCGAGGTAGGAGTTAGGCCAAAAATACGATTTGGGCCCCCACGAACAAAGAACTGACGAGAAAAATCGGACTTCAAAATTTTAGGTTTCTGAGTTCTCGAAATCCTTAAAAATGTTAATAAAAAAAAACATGTCAGGCTTTACAATCACTCAAAAATATTATCCGAGCTAGGAGTTAGGCCTAAAATACGATTTGGGCCCCCACGAACAAAGAACCGACGCGAAAAATCAGACTTCAAAATTTTTAGCTTCAAAGCGCTCGAACCCCTTAGAATCGGTAAAAAACATGCCAGGATTTAGAATCGCTCAAAAATGTTTTCTGAGTTAGGAGTTAGGCCAAAAATACGATTTGGGACCCCACGAACAAGGAACCGACGCGATAAATCGAACTGCAACATTTTCAGCTTCTGTGCGCTCGAACCCCCTAGAAATGGTAAAATGACATGTCATGCTTTGAAATCACTCAAAAATGTTATCCGACCTAAGAGTTAGGCCAAAAAACGATTTGGGCCCCCACGAAGAAAGCACCAACCCGAAAAATCGGACTTCAATATTTTCAATTTGTGAGATCACGAACCGCTTAAAAATGGTAAAAAAAACATGTCAGGCTTTGTAAACGCTAAAAAATGTTATTCGAGCTAGGAGTTAGGCTTAAAATAAGATTTGGGCCTCCACGAACAATGAACCGACGCGAAAATCAGATTTAAAAATTTTCACATTCTGAGCTCTCGAACCCCTTAGAAATGGTAAAAAAACATGTCAGGCTTTCGAATCGCTCAAAAATGTTATCCGAGCTAGGAGTTAGGATTAAAATACGATTTAGGCCCCCATGAACAAAGAACAAACGCGAAAAATCGGACTTCAATATTTTTAGTTTCTGAGTGCTCGAAATGGTAAAAAAACATGTTAGGCTTTGGAATTGCTCAAAAATGTTATCCGGACTAAGAGTTAGCCAAACGATTTGGGCCCCACGAACAATTAAATGACGCGAAAAATCGGACTTAAAGATTTTCAGCTTCTGAGCGCTCGAACCCCTTAGAAATGGTAATAAAAACATGTTTGGCTTTGGAATCGCTCAAAAATGATATCCGAGCTAAGAGTTAGGCAAAAATTTCGATTTGGGCCACTACGAACAATTAACGGATGCGAAAATTGGACTTCAAAACTTTCAGCTTCTGAGCGCTCGAATCCCTTAGGAATGGTAAAAAAACATGTCAGGCTTTAGAATCGCTTAAAAATGTTATCCGAGCTAAGAGTTAGGCCAAAAATACAATTTTGGCCCTAACGAACAAAGAAACGACGCGAAAAATTAAACTTCAATAATTTTAGTTTCTTAGCGCTCGAACCCCTTAGAAATTGTAAAAAACATGGCAAGCTTTGGAGTCGCTCAAAAATATTATCCGAGCTAAGAGTTAGCCCAAAAATACGATTTGGACCCCACGAACAATTAACAGACGTGAAAATTCGGACTTCAAAATTTTCAACTTATGAGCGCTCAAACCCCTTAGAAATGGTAAAAAAAACATGTCAGGCTTTTGAATCGCTCAAAAATGTTATCCGAGCTAGAAGTTAGGCCACAAATACGATTTCGGCCCCAACGAAAAAAGAACCGACCCAAAAAATCGGACTTCAAAATTTTCAACTTCTGAGCGTTCGAACCCTTAGAAATGTTAAATAAAACATGTCAGGCTTTGGAATCGCTCAAAAATGTTATCCGAACTAGGAGTTAAGCAAAAAATACGATTTGGGCCCCCACGAACAAAGAGCCGACGTAAAAATCGGACTTCAATATTTTCAGATCTGAGCGCTCGAACCCCCTAGAAATGCTAAAAAAATCTGGTCAGGCTTTTGGATCGCTCCAAAATTATATCCGAACTAAGAGTTAGTCCAAAAATACGATTTGGGCAACACGAACAATTAACCGACGCGAAAAATCGAACTTCAAAATTTTAAGCTTTTGAGCGCTCAAACCCCTTAAAAAAACATGTCAGGCATTGTAATCTCTCAAAAATGTTATCTGACCTAGGAGTTAGGCCTAAAATACCATTTTGGCCCCCACGAACAATTAACTGACGCGAAAAATAAGATTTCAGTGTTTTCAGCTTTTGAGCTCACGAACCCCTTAAAATGGTTAATTAAACATGTCAGGCTTTGGAATCGCTCAAAAATATTATCCGAGTTAGGAGTTAGGCCAAAAATACGATTTGGGCCCCCAAGAACATGGAACCGACGCGAAAAATCGGTCTTTAATATTTCCAGCTTATGAGCGCTCAAACCCTTAGAAATGGTAAAAATAACTTGTCAGGCTTTGGAATCGCTCAAAAATGTTATCCGAGCTAAGAGTTAGGCCAAAAATACGATTTGGGCCCCCACGAACAAAGCACCAACCCGAAAAATCGGACTTCAATATGTTTAGTGTCTGAGATCACGAACCCCTTAAAAATGGTATAAAAAAAACATGTCAGGCTTTGTAATCGCTCAAAAATGTTATTCGAGCTAGGAGTTATGCCTAAAATAAGATTTGGGCCTCCACGAACAAAGAACCGACGCGAAAATCGGATTTTAAAATTTTTACATTCTGAGCTCTCGAACCCCTTAGAAATGGTAAAAAAACATGTCAGGCTTTGGAATCGCTCAAATATGTTATCCGAGCTAGGAGTTAGGATTAAAATACAATTTAGGCCCCCATGAACAAGAACAGACGCGAAAAATCGGACTTCAATATTTTTAGTTTCTGAGTGCTCGAACCCCTTAGAAATGGTAAAAAAACATGTTATGCTTTGGAATTGCTCAAAAATGTTATCCGGACTAAGAGTTAGACCAACAACTTGGGCCCCACGAACAATTAAATGACGCGAAAAAATGGATTTCAAGATTTTCAGCTTCTGAGCGCTCGAACCCCTTAGAAATGGTAAAAAAAACATGTTAGGCTTTGGAATCGCTCAAAAATGTTATCCGAGCTAAGAGTTAGGCCAAAAATACGATTTGGGCCACTACGAACAATTAACGGATGCGAAAATCGGACTTCAAAATATTCAGCTTCTGAGCGCTCGAACCCCTTAGGAATGGTAAAAAAAACATGTCAGGCTTTAGAATCGCTCAAAAATGTTATCCGAGCTAGGAGTTCGGCCAAAAATACGATTTTGGCCCTAACGAACAAAGAAACGTCGCGAAAAATTAGACTTCAATAATTTTAGTTTCTTAGCACTCGAACCCCTTAGAAATTTTAATAAACATGCCAGGCTCTGGAATCGCTCAAAAATGTTATCCGAGCTAAGAGTTAGCCCAAAAATACGATTTGGTCCCCACGAACAATTAACAGACGTGAAAATTCAGACTTCAAAATTTTCAGCTTATGAGCGCTCAAACCCCTTAGAAATGGTGAACAAAACATGTCAGGCTTTTGAATCGCTCAAAAATGTTATCCGAGCTAGAAGTTAGGCCAAAAATACGATTTGGGCCCCCACAAACAAAGAACTGACGCGAAAAATCGGACTTCAAAATTTTCAACTTCTGAATGCTCGAAACCCTTAGAAATGGTAAAAAATCATGACAGGCTTTGGAATCGCTCAAAAATGTTATCCGAGCTAGGAGCTAGGCCAAAAATACGATTTGGTCCCCCACGAACAAAGAACCGACGCGAAAAATTGGATTTCAATATTTTCAGCTTATGAGCGTTCGAGCCCCTAGAAATGATAAAAAAACATCTCAGGCTTTGTAATCTCTTAAAAATGTTATCCGAGCTAGGAGTTAGGGAAAAAATACGATATGGGCCTCAACGAACGATTAACCGACGCGAAAATCAAACTTTAATATCTTAAGCTTCTGAGCGCTCGAACCCCTTAGAAAGGGTAAAAAAACTTGTTAGGCTTTGGAATCACCCAAAAATGTTATCCGAGCAAGGAGTTAAGCCCAAAATACGATTTGGGCCCCCCACGAACAAAGAACCGACGCGAAAAATCGGACTTCAAAATTTTTAGCTTCTCAGCGCTCGAACCCTTAGAAATGGTAAAAAAAACATGTCAGGCTTTGGAATCGCTCAAAAATGTTATCCGAGCTAGGAGTTAGGCCAAAAATACAATTTGGGCCCCCACGAACAAAGAACCGACGCGAAAAATCGGACTTCAATATTTTCAGATTCTAAGCGCTCGAACCCCTTACAAATGGTAAAAAAACATGTCAGCCTTTGGAATCGCACAAAAATGTTAACTGAGCTAAGAGTTAGGCCAAAAATACAATTTGGGCACCCACGAACAAAAAACCGACTCGAAAAACGGACTTCAATATTTTCAGCTTCTGAGCTCACGAACACCTTAGAAATGGTAAAAAAAACATGTTAGGCTTTGGAATCGCTCAAAAATGTTATCCGAGCTAGGAGATAGTACAAATATACGATTTCGGCCCCAACGAACAAAGAAACATCGCGAAAAATAGGACTTCAATATTTTCAGGTTCTGAGCTCACGAACCCCTTAGAAATGGTAAAAAATATGTCAGCCTTTTGAATCGCTCAAAAATGTTATACGAGGTAGGAGTTAGGCAAAAAATACGATTTGGGCCCCCACGAACAAAGAACTGAAGAGAAAATTCGGACTTCAAAATTTTAGGCTTCTGAGTGCTCGAAATCCTTAAAAATGTTAATAAAAAAAACATGTCAGGCTTTACAATCACTCAAAAATATTATCCGAGCTAGGAGTTAGGCCTAAAATACGATTTGGGCCCCCACGAACAAAGAACCGACGCAAAAAATCAGACTTCAAAATTTTTAGCTTCTAAGCGCTCGAACCCCTTAGAATTGGTAAAAAAACATGCCAAGATTTAGAATCGCTCAAAAATGTTTTCTGAGTTAGGAGTTAGGCCAAAAATACGATTTGGGACCCCACGAACAAAGAACCGACGCGATAAATCGAACTTCAACATTTTCAGCTTCTGTGCGCTCGAACCCCCTAGAAATGGTAAAATGACATGTCATGCTTTGGAATCACTCAAAAATGTTATCCGAGCCAAGAGTTAGTCCAAAATACGATTTGGGCCCCCACGAACAAAGCACCAACCCGAAAAATCGGACTTCAATATTTTCAGTTTGTGAGATCACGAACTGCTTAAAAATGGTAAAAAAAAAACATGTCAGGCTTTGTAAACGCTCAAAAATGTTATTCGAGCTAGGAGTTAGGCATAAAATAAGATTTGGGCCTCCACGAACAAAGAACCGACGCGAAAATCAGATTTAAAATTTTTCACATTCTGAGCTCTCGAACCCCTTGGAAATGGTAAAAAAACATGTCAGGCTTTCGAATCGCTCAAAAATGTTATCCGAGCTAGGATTTAGGATTAAAATACGATTTAGGCCCCCATGAACAAAGAACAGACGCGAAAAATCAGACTTCAATATTTTTAGTTTCTGAGTGCTCGAAATGGTAAAAAAACATGTTAGGCTTTGGAATTGCTCAAAAATGTTATCCTGACTAAGAGTTAGCGAAACGATTTGGGCCCAACGAACAATTAAATGACGCGAAAAATCGGACTTAAAGATTTTCAGCTTCTGAGCGCTCGAACCACTTAGAAATGGTAATAAAAACATGTTAGGCTTTGGAATCGCTCAAAAATGTTATCCGAGCTAAGAGTTAGGCAAAAATTACGATTTGGGCCACTACGAACAATTAATGAATGCGAAAATTGGACTTCAAAATTTTCAGCTTCTGAGCGCTCGGACCCCTTAAAAATGGTAAAAAAACATGTCAGGCTTTAGAATCGCTCAAAAATGTTATCCGAGCTAAGAGTTAGGCCAAAAATACGATTTTGGCCCTAACGAACAAAGGAACCACGCGAAAAATTAAACTTCAATAATTTTAGTTTCTTAGCGCTCGAACCCCTTAGAAATTATAAAAAACATGCCAAGCTTTGGAATCGCTCAAAAATATTAGACGAGCTACGAGTTAGCCCAAAAATACGATTTGGACCCCACGAACAATTAACAGACGTGAAAATTCGGACTTAAAAATTTTCAACTTATGAGCGCTCAAACCCCTTAGAAATGGTAACAAAAACATGTCAGGCTTTTGAATCGCTAAAAAATGTTATCCGAGCTAGAAGTTAGGCCACAAATACGATTTCGGCCCCAACGAATAAAGAACCGACGCGAAAAATCGGACTTCAAAATTTTCAACTTCTGAGCGTTCGAACCCTTAGAAATTATAAAAAAAACATGTCACGCTTTGGAATCGCTCAAAAATGTTATTCGAACTAGGAGTTAAGCAAAAAATACGATTTGGGCCCCCACAAACAAAGAACCGACGTAAAAATCGGACTTCAATATTTTCAGATCTGAGCGCTCGAACCCCTTAGAAATGCTAAAAAAAACTGGTCAGGCTTTTGGATCGCTGCAAAATTATATCCGAACTAAGAGTTAGTCCAAAAATACGATTTGGGCAACACGAACAATTAACCGACGCGAAAAATCGAACTTCAAAATTTTCAGCTTTTGAGCGCTCGAACCCCTTAAAAAAACATGTCAGGCATTGTAATCTCTCAAAAATGTTATCTGACCTAGGAGTTAGGCCTAAAATACCATTTTGGCCCCCACGAACAATTAACCGACGCGAAAAATCAGACTTAAGTATTTTCAGCTTTTGAGATCACAAACCCCTTAAAATTGTTAAATAAACATGTCAGGCTTTGGAATCGCTCAAAAATGTTATCCGAGTTAGGAGTTAGGCCAAAAATACGATTTGGGCCCCCACGAACATGGAACCGACGCGAAAAATCGGTCTTTAATATTTTCAACTTATGAGCGCTCAAACCCTTAGAAGTGGTACAAAAAACATGTCAGGCTTTTGAATCGCTCAATAATGTTATCCGAGCTAAGAGTTAGGCCAAACGTACGATTTGTGCCCCCACGAAAAATTAACCGACGCGAAAAATCGGACTTAAATATTTTCAGCTTCTGAGCTCACGAACCCCTTAAAAATGGTAAAAAGGACATGTCAAGGTTTGGAATCACTCAAAAATGTTATCCGAGTTAGGCGCTTAGGCCAAAAATACGATTTGGGCCCCCACGAACAAATAGAACCGACGCGAAAAATCTGACTTAAAAATTTTCAACTTCTGAGCGCTCGAACCCTTAGAAATGGTAAAAATAAACTTGTCAGGCTTTGGAATCGGTCAAAAATGTTATCCGAGCTAAGAGTTAGGCCAAAAATACGATTTGGGCCCCAACGAACAAAGCACCAACCCGAAAAATTAGACTTCAATATGTTCAGTGTCTGAGATCACGAACCCCTTAATAATGGTATAAAAAAAACATGCCAGGCTTTGTAATCGCTCAAAAATGTTATTCGAGCTAGGAGTTAGGCCTAAAATAAGATTTGGGCCTCCACGAAAAAAGAACCGACGCGAAAATCGGATTTAAAAATTTTTACATTCTGAGCTCTCGAACCCCTTAGAAATGGTAAAAAGAACATGTCAGGCTTTGGAATCGCTCAAATAGGTTATCCGAGCTAGGAGTTAGGATTAAAATACGATTTGGGCCACTACGAACAATTAAATGAGTGCTCCATCCCCTTAGAAATGGTAAAAAAAACCCATGAACAAGAACAGACGCGAAAAATCGGACTTCAATATTTTTAGTTTATGAGTTCTCGAACCCCTTAGAAATGGTAAAAAAACATGTTACGCTTTGGAATTGCTCAAAAATGTTATCCGGAATAAGAGTTAGCCCAACGATTTGGGCTCCACAAACAATTAAATGACGCGAAAAAACGGACTTCAAGATTTTCAGCTTCTGAGCACTCGAACCCCTTAGAAATGGTAAAAAAAACATGTTAGGCTTTGGAATCGCTCAAAAATGTTATCCGAGCTAAGAGTTAGGCCAAAAATACGATTTGGGCCACTAAGAACAATTAACGGATGCGAAAATCGGACTTCAAAATTTTCAGCTTCTGAGCGCTCGAACCCCTTAGGAATGGTAAAAAAACATGTCAGGCTTTAGAATCGCTCAAAAATGTTATCCGAGCTAGGAGTTTGGCCAAAAATACGATTTTGTCCCTAACGAACAAAGAAACGACGCGAAAAATTAGACTTCAATAATTATAGTTTCTTAGCGCTCGAACCCCTTAGAAATTTTAATAAACATGCCAGGCTCTGGAATCGCTCAAAAATGTTATCCGAGCTAAGAGTTAGCCCAAAAATACGATTTGGTCCCCACGAAAAATTAACAGACGTGAAAATTCGGACTTCAAAATTTTCAGCTTATGAGCACTCAAACCCCTTAGAAATGGTAAAAAAAACATGTCAGGCTTTTGAAACGCTCAAAAATGTTATCCGAGCTAGAAGTTAGGCCAAAAATACGATTTGGGCCCCCACAAACAAAGAACTGACGCGAAAAATCGGACTTCAAAATTTTCAACTTCTGAGCGCTCGAAACCCTTAGAAATGGTAAAAAAAACATATCAGGCTTTGGAATTGCTCAAAAATGTTATCCGAGCTAGGAGTTAAGCCAAAAATACGATTTGCGCGCCCACGATCAAAGAACCGACGTGAAAAATCGGACTTCAACATTCGAACCCCTAGAAATGGTAAAAAACATGTCAGGCTTTGGAATGGCACAAAAATGTTATCCGAGCTAGGAGCTAGGCCAAAAATACGATTTGGTCCCCCACGAACAAAGAACCGACGCGAAAAATCGGATTTCAATATTTTCAGCTTATGAGCGTTCGAGCCCCCAGAAATGATAAAAAAAACATGTCAGGCTTTGTAATCTCTTAAAAATGTTATCCGAGATAGGAGTTAGGGAAAAAATACGATTTGGGCCTCAACGAACGATTAACCGACGCGAAAATCAAACTTTAATATTTTGAGCTTCTGAGCGCTCGAACCCCTTAGAAAGGGTAAAAAAAAACTTGTTAGGCTTTGGAATCACCCAAAAATGTTATCCGAGCAAGGAGTTAAGCCCAAAATAATATTTGGGCCCCCACGAACAAAGAACCGACACAAAAAATCGGACTTCAAAACTTTTAGCTTCTCAGCGCTCGAACCCTTCGAAATGGTAAAAAAAACATGTCAGGCTTTGGAATCGCTCAAGAATGTTATCCGAGCTAGGAGTTAGGCCAAAAATACAATTTGGGCCCCCACGAACAAAGAACCGACGCGAAAAATCGGACTTCAATATTTTCAGATTCTTAGCACTCGAACCCCTTACAAATGGTAAAAAAAACATGTCAGCCTTTGGAATCGCACAAAAATGTTATCTGAGCTAAGAGTTAGGCAAAAAATACAATTTGGGCCCCCACGAACAAAAAACCGACTCGAAAAATCGGACTTCAAAATTTTCAGCTTTTGAGCGCTCGAACCCCTTAGAAATGGTAAAAAAAACATGCAAGGCTATGTAATCTCTCAAAAATGTTATCCGAGCTAGGACTTAGGCCTAATATACGATTTGGGCCCCAGGAAACAAAGAACCGACGCGATAAATCGGTCTTTAATATTTTCAGCTTCTTAGCGCTCGAACCCTTAGAAATGGTAAAAAAAACATTCCAGGCTTTGGAATCGCTCAAAAATGTTATCCGACCTAAATGTTAGGCCAAACATACGATTTGGGCCCCCACGAACAATTAACCGACGCGAAAAAATCGGACTTCAATATTTTCAGCTTCTGAGCTCTTAAACCCCTTAAAATGGTAAAAAGACATGTCAGGCTTTGGAATCGCTCAAAAATGTTATCCGAGTTAGGCGTTACGCTAAAAATACTATTTTGGCGCCACGAACAAAAAGAACCGAAGCGAAAAATCGGACTTCAAAATTTTCAACTTTTGCGCGCTTGAACCCCTTACAAATGGTAAAAAAACATGTTAGCCTTTGGAATCGCTCAAAAATGTTATCCGAGCTAAGAGTTAGGCCAAAAATACGATTTGGGCCCCCGCGAACAAAGAACCGACTCGAAAAATCAGATTTCAAAATTTTCAGCTTTTGAGCGCTTGAACCCCTTAGAAATGGTAAAAAAAACATGCCAACCTTTGTAATCTCTCAAAAATGTTATCCGAGCTAAGAGTTAGCCCTAAACATACGATTTGGGCCCCCACGAACAATAAACCGACGCGAATAATCGGATTTCAAAATTTTCAGCTTCTGAGCTCACGAACACCTTAAAAATGGTAAAAAGACATGTCAGGCTTTGGAATCACTCAAAACTGTTATCTGAGATAGGAGTAAGGCCAAAAATAAGATTTGGACCCCCACGAACATGGAACCGACGCGAAAAATCGCACATCAAAATTTTTATCTTCTGAGCGCTCGAACCTCTTAGAAATGGTAAAAAAACATGTCAGGCTTTGGAATTGCTCAAAAATGTTATCCGACCTAGGAGTTAGCCAAAATTATGATTTGGGCCCCCGCGAACAATTAACAGACGCGAAAAATCGGTCTTTAATATTTTAAGCTTCTCACCGCTCGAACCCTTAGAAATGCTAAAAAAAAACATGCCAGGCTTTGCAATCGCTCAAAAATGTTATCCGACCTCAGAAATAGGCCAAACATACGATTTGGGCCCCCACGAACAATTAACCGACGCGAAAAATCGGATTTCAATATTTTCAGCTTCTGAGCTCACGAATCCATTAAAAATGATAAAAAGACATGTCAGGCTTTGGAATCGCTCAAAAATGTTATCCGAGTTAGGCGTTACGCCAAAAATTCGATTTGGGCCCCCACGAACAAAAAGAACCGACGCGAAAAATCGAACTTCAAAATTTTCAACTTTTGAGCGCTCGAACCCTTAGATTTGGTAAAAAAACATGTCAGGCTTTGGAATCGCTCAAAAATGTTATCCGAGCTAGGAGTTAGGCCTAAAATATGATTTGGGCCCCAACGAATAATTAACCGACGAGAAAAATCGGACTTCAATATTTTCAGCTTTTGAGCTCACGAACCCCTTAAAATGGTTTAAAAAAACCTGTGAGGCTTTGGAATCGCTGAAAACTGTTATCCGAGTTAGGAGTTAGGCCATAAATACGATTTGGGACCCCACGAACATGGAACCGACGCGAAAATCGGACTTCAAATTTTTTTTCTTCTGAGCGCTAGAACCTTTTAGAAATGGTAAAAAACATGTCAGGCTTTGGAAATGCTCAAAAATGTTATCCGAGCTAGGAGTTAGCCAAAAATATGATTTGGGCCCCCGCGAACAAAGAACCGACGCGAAAAATCCGTCTTTAATATTTTCAGCTTCTCAGCTCGAACCCTTAGAAATGGTAAAAAAACATGTGAGGCTTTGGAATCGCTCAAAAATGTAATCCGAGCTAAGAGTTAGGCCAAAAATACGATTTGGGCCCCCCCGAACAATTAACCGACGCCCAAAATCGGACTTCAATATTTTCAGCTTTTAAGCTCACAAACCCCTTAAAATTGGTAATAAAAAATATCAGGCTTTGGAATCGCTCAATAATGTTATCCGAGTTTGGAGTTAGGCCAAACATACGATTTAGCCCCCACGAACAATTTAACGACGCGAAAAATCGGATTTCAAAATTTTCAGCTTCTGAGCTCACGAACCCCTTAAAAATGGTAAAAAAAAACATGTTAGGCTTTGGAATCGCTCAACAATGTTATCCGAGCCAGGAGATAGTACAAATATACGATTTCAGCCCCAACGAACAAAGAAACAACGCTAAAAATCGGACTTCAATATTTTCAGGTTCTGAGCTCACGAACCCCTTAGAAATGGTAGAAAACATGTCAGCCTTTGGAATCGCTCAAAAATGTTATCCGAGGTAGGAGTTTGGCCAAAAATACAATTTGGACCCCCACGAACAAAGAACCGACGAGAAAAATCGGACTTCAAAATTTTAGGCTTCTGAGTGCTCGAAATCCTTAAAAATGGTAAAAAAAAAACATGTGAGGCTTTACAATCGCTCAAAAATATTATCCGAGCTAGGAGTTAGGCCTAAAATACGACTTGGGCCCCCACAAACAATTAACCGACGCGCAAAATCGGACTTCAATATTTTCAGCTTTTGAGCTCACAAACCCCTTAAAATTGGTAAAAAAAATATCGGGCTTTGGAATCGCTCAATAATGTTATCCGAGTTTGGAGTTAGGCCAAACATACGATTTGGGCCCCCACGAACAATAAACCGACGCGAATAATCGGATTTCAAAATTTTCAGCTTTTGAGCTCACGAACCCCTTAAAAATGGTAAAAAAAACATGTTAGGCTTTGGAATCGCTCAAAAATGTTATCCGAGTTAGGAGATAGTACAAAAATACGATTTCGGCTCCAACGAACAAAGAAACATCGCGAAAAATCGGACTTCAATATTTTCAGGTTCTGAGCTCACGAACCCCTTAGAAATGGTAAAAATATGTCAGCCTTTTGAATCGCTCAAAAATGTTATCCGAGGTAGGAGTTAGGCCAAAAATACGATTTGGACCCCCACGAAGAAAGAACCGACGCGAAAAATCAGACATCAAAATTTTCAGCTTCTAAGCGCTCGAACCCCTTAGAAATGGTAAAAAAAACATGCCAGGATTTAGAATCGCTCAAAAATGTTTTCTGAGTTAGGAGTTAGGCCAAAAATACGATTTTGGACCCCACGAACAAAGAACCGACGCGATAAATCGAACTTCAATATTTTCAGCTTCTGTGCGCTCGAACCCCCTAGAAATGGTAAAATGACATGTCAGGCTTTGGAATCACTCAAAAATATTATCCGAGCTAAGAGTTAGGCCAAAATACGATTTGGGCCTCCACGAACAAACAACCGACGCGAAAATCGGATTTAAAAATTTTCACATTCTGAGCTCTCAAACCCCTTAGAAATGGTAAAAAAAAACATGTCAGGCTTTCAAATCGCTCAAAAATGTTATCCGAGCTAGGAGTTAGGATTAAAATACGATTTAGGCCCCCATGAACATAGAACAGACGCGAAAAATCGGACTTCAATATTTTTAGTTTCTTAGTGCTCGAACCCCTAAGAAATGGTAAAAAAACATGTTAGGCTTTGAAATTGCTCAAAAATGTTATCCGGACTAAGAGTTAGCCCAACGATTTGGGCCCCACGAACAATTAAATGACGTGAAAAATCGGAATTCAAGATTTTCAGCTTCTGAGCGCTCGAACCCCTTAGAAATGGTAATAAAAACATGTTAGGCTTTGGAATCGCTCAAAAATGTTATCCGAGCTAAGAGTTAGGCTAAAAATACGATTTTGGCCCTAACGAACAAAGAATTGACGCGGAAAATTAAACTTCAATAATTTTAGTTTCTTAGCGCACGAACCCCTTAGAAATTGTAAAAAACATGCCAGGCTTTTGAATCACTAAAAAATATTATCCGAGCTAAGAGTTAGCCCCAAAATACGATTTGGTCCCCACGAACAATTAACAGACGTGAAAATTCGGACTTCAAAATTTTCAGCTTATGAGTGCTCAAACCCCTTAGAAATGGTAAAAAAAACATGTCAGGCTTTTGAATCGCTCAAAAATGTTATCCGAGCTAGAACTTAGGCCACAAATACGATTTCGGCCCCAACGAACAAAGAACCGACGCGAAAAATCGGACTTCAAACTTTTCAACTTATGAGCGTTCGAACCCTTATAAATGTTATAAAAAATATGTCAAGCTTTGGAATCGCTTAAAAATGTTATCCGAGCTAGGAGTTAAGCAAAAAATACAATTTGGGCCCCCACGAACAAAGAACCGACGTGAAAAATCTGACTTCATTATTTTCAGCTTCTGAGCGCTCGAACCCCTTAGAAATGCTAAAAAAATCTTGTCAGGCTTTTGCATCGCTCAAAAATGTTATCCGAACTAAGAGTTAGTCCAAAAATACTATTTGGGCCCCATGTACAATTAACCGACGCGAAAAATCGAACTTCAAAATTTTCAGCTTTTGAGCACTCGAACCCCTTAAAAAAACATGTCAGGCATTGTAATCTCTCAAAAATGTTATCCGAGCTAGGAGTTAGGCCTACAATACCATTTTTACCCCCGCGAACAATTAACCGACGCGAAAAATCGGACTTCAGTATTTTCAGCTTTTGAGCTCCCGAACCCCTTAAAATGGTTAAATAAACATGTCAGGCATTGGAATCGCTCAAAAATGTTATCCGAGTTAGGAGTTAGGCCAAAAATACGATTTGGGCCCCCACGAACATGGAACCGACGCGAAAAATCGGTCTTTAATATTTTCATCTTATGAGCGCTCAAACCCTTAGAAATGGTAATAAAAAACATGTCAGGCTTTGCAATCGCTCAATATTGTTATCCGAGCTAAGAGTTAGGCCAAACATACGATTTGTGCCGCCACGAACAATTAACCGACGCGAAAAATCGGACTTAAATATTTTCAGCTTCAGAGCTCACTAACCCCTTAAAAATGGTAAAAAGACATGTCAAGCTTTGGAATCACTCAAAAATGTTATCCGAGTTAGGCCCTTAGGCCAAAAATACGATTTGGGCCCCCCGAACAAATAGAACCGATGCGAAAAATCGGACTTAAAATTTTCAAATTCTGAGCGCTCGAACCCTTAGAAATGGTAAAAAAAACTTGTCAGGCTTTTGAATCGCTCAAAAATGTTATCCGAGCTAAGAGATAGGCCAAAATACGATTTGGGCCCCCACGAACAAAGCACCAACCCGAAAAATCGGACTTCAATATTTTCAGTGTCTGAGATCACGAACCCCATAAAAATGGTATAAAAAAAAACATGCCAGGCTTTGTAATCGCTCAAAAATGTTATTCGAGCTAGGAGTAAGGCCTAAAATAAGATTTCGGCGTCCACGAACAAAGACCGACGCGAAAATCGGATTTCAAAATTTTTACATTCTGAGCTCTCGAACCGCTTAGAAATGGTAAAAAAAAACATGTCAGGCTTTGGAATCGCTCAAATATGTTATCCGAGCTAGGAGTTAGGATGAAAATACGATTTAGGCCCCCACAAGCAAGAACAGACGCGAAAAATCGGACTTCAATATTTTTAGTTTTAGAGTGCTCGATCCCCTTAGAAATGGTAAAAAAAACATGTATGTTACGCTTTGGAATTGCTCAAAAATGTTATCCGGACTAAGAGTTAGCCCAACGATTTGGGCCCCACGAACAAATAAATGACGCGAAAAAACGAAGTTCAAGATTTTAAGCTTCTGAGCGCTCGAACCCCTTAGAAATGGTAAAAAAAACATGTTAGGCTTTGGAATCGCTCAAAAATGTTATCCGAGCTAAGAGTTAGGCCAAAAATACGATTTGGGCCACTACGAACAATTAACGGATGCGAAAATCGGACTTGAAAATTTTCAGCTTCTGAGCGCTCGAACCTCTTAGGATTGGTAAAAAAACATGTCAGGCTTTAGAACCGCTCAAAAATGTTATCCGAGCTAGGAGTTAGGCCAAAAATACGATTTTGGCCCTAACGAACAAAGAAACGACGTCAAAAATTAGACTTCAATAATTTTAATTTCTTAGCGCTCGAACCCCTTAGAAATTGTAATAAACATGCCAGGCTCTGGAATCATTCAAAAATGTTATCCGAGCTAAGAGTTAGCCCATAAATACGATTTGGTCCCCACGAACAATTAACAGACGTGAAAATTCGAACTTCAAAATTTTCAGCTTATGAGCGCTCAAACCCCTTAGAAATGGTAAAAAAACATGTCAGGCTTTTGAATCGCTCAAAAATGTTATCCGAGCTAGAAGTTAGGCCACAAATACATTTTCGTCCCCAACGAATAAAGAAACGACGCTAAAAATCTGACTTCAAAATTATCAACTTCTGAGCGTTCGAACCCTAAGAAATGTTTAAAAAAACATGTCACGCTTTTGAATCGCTCAAAAATGTTATCCGAGCTAGGAGTTAAGCCAAAAATACGATTTGGGCCCCCACGAACAAAGAACCGACATGGAAAATCAGACTTCAATATTTTCAGCTTCTGAGCGCTCGAACTCCTTAGAAATGCTAAAAATAAACTTGTCAGGCTTTTGGATCACTCAAAAATGTTATCCGAACTAAGAGTTAGTCCAAAAATACAATTTGGGCCCCATGAACAATTAACCGACGCGAAAATCGGATTTCAAAATTTTTACATTATGAGCTCTCGAACCCCTTAGAAATGGTAAAAAAATCATGTCAGGCTTTGGAATCGTTCAAATATGTTATCCGAGCTAGGGGTTAGGATTAATATACGATTTAGGCCCCCATGAACAAGAACAGACGCGAAAAATTGCATTACAATTTTTTTAGTTTCTAAGTGCTCGAACCCCTTAGAAATGGTAAAAAAACATGTTACACTTTGGAATTGCTCAAAAATGTTATCCGGACTAAGAGTTAGCCCAACGATTTGGGCCCCACGAACAATTAAATGACGCGAAAAAACGGACTTCAAGATTTTCAGCTTTTGAGCGCTCGAACCCCTTAAATATGGTAAAAAAAACATTATAGGCTTTGGAATGGCTCAAAAATGTTATCCGAGCTAAGAGTTCAACTACGAACAATTAGCGGATGCGAAAATCGGACTTCAAAATTTTCAGCTTCTGAGCGCTCGAACCCTTTAGGAATGGTAAAAAAACATGTCAGGTTTATAATCGCTCAAAAATGTTATCCGAGCTAGGAGTTAGGCCAAAAATACGATTTTGGCCCTAACGAACAAAGAAACGACGCGAAAAATTATACTTCAATAATATTAGTTTCTTAGCGCACGAACCCCTTAGAAATTGTTATAAACATGCCAGGCTATGGAATCGCTCAAAAATGTTATCCGAGCTAAGAGTTAGCCCAAAAATACGATTTGGTCCCCACGAACAATTAACAGACGTGAAAATTCGGACTTCAAAATTTTCAGCTTATGAGCGCTCAAACCCCTTAGAAATGGTAAAAAAAACATGTCAGGCTTTTGAATCGCTCAAAAATGTTATCCGAGCTAGAAGTTAGGCCACAAATACGATTTCGGCCCCAACGAACAAAGAACCGATGCGAAAAATCGGACTTCAAAACTGTCAGCTTATGAGCGCTCAAGCCCTTAGAAATGGTAAAAAAACATGTCAGGCTTTGGAATCGCTCAATAATGTTATCCGAGCTAAGAGTTAGGCCAAACATACGATTTGTGCCGCCACGAATAATTAACCGACGCGAAAAATCAAACTTAAATATTTTCATCTTCTGAGCTCACGAACCCCTTAAAAATGGTAAAAAGACATGTCAAGCTTTGGAATCGCTATAAAATGTTATTCGAGTTAGGCGCTTAGACCAAAAATACGATTTGGGCCGCCACGAACAAATAGAACCGACGTGAAAAATCGGACTGCAAAATTTTCAACTTCTGAGCGCTCGAACCCTTAGAAATGGTAAAAAAAACTTGTTATCCGAGTTAAGAGTTAGGCCAAAAATACGATTTGGGACCCCATGAACAAAGAACCAACCCGAAAAATCGGACTTCAATATTTTCAGTGTCTGAGATCACAAACCCCTTAAAAATGGTATAAAAAAACATGTCAGGCTTTGTAATCGCTCAAAAATGTTATTCGAGCTAGGAGTTAGGCCTAAAATAAGATTTGGGCCTCCACGAACAAAGAACTGACGCGAAAATCGGATTTCAAACTTTTTACATTCTGAGCTCTCGAACCCC
This sequence comes from Patellifolia procumbens, assembly GCA_947645195.1. Lineage (NCBI taxonomy): Eukaryota > Viridiplantae > Streptophyta > Magnoliopsida > Caryophyllales > Amaranthaceae > Patellifolia > Patellifolia procumbens. The sequence goes on along the minus strand of CANSGD010001189.1, from coordinate 212,924 downwards.
TTAGAAATGGTAAAAAAATCATGTCAGGCTTTGGAATCGCTGAAATATGTTATCCGAGCTAGGGGTTAGGATTAAAGTACGATTTAGGCCCCCATGAACAAGAACAGACGCGAAAAATCGGACTACAATATTTTTAGTTTCTGAGTGCTCGAACCCCTTAGAAATGGTAAAAAAACATGTTACACTTTAGAATTGCTCAAAAATGTTATCCGGACTAAGAGTTAGCCCAACGATTTGGGCCCCACGAACAATTAAATGACTCGAAAAAATGGACTTCAAGATTTTCAGCTTCTAAGCGCTCGAACCCCTTAGAAATGGTAAAAAAACATGTTAGGCTTTGGAATGGCTCAAAAATGTTATCCGAGCTAAGAGTTAGGCCAAAAACACGATTTGGGCCACTACTAACAATTAGCGATGCGAAAATCGGACTTCAAAATTTTATGTTTCTGAGCGCTCGAACCCCTTAGGAATGGTAAAAAAAACATATCAGGCTTTAGAATCGCTCAAAAATGTTATCCGAGCTATGAGTTAGGCCAAACATACGATTTGTGCCGCCACGAACAATTAACCAACGCGAAAAATCGAACTTAAATATTTTCATCTTCTGAGCTCACGAACCCCTTAAAAATGGTAAAAAGACATGTCAAGCTTTGGAATCGCTAAAAAATGTTATCCGAGTTAGGCGCTTAGACGAAAAATACGATTAGGGCCTCCACGAACAAATAGAACCGACGTGAAAAATCGGACTTCAAAATTTTAGGCTTCTGAGCGCTCTAACCCCTTAGAAATGATATAAGAAACTTGTCAGGCTTTGGAATCGCTCAAAAATGTTATCCGAACTAGGACTTAGGCCAAAAATACGATTTGGGCCCCCACAAACAAAGAGCTGACGCGAAAAATCGAACTTCAAAATTTTCAACTTCTGAGCGCTCGAAACCCTTAGAAATGGTAAAAATAACATGTCAGGCTCTGTAATCGCTCAAAAATGTTATCCGAGCTAGGAGTTAGGCCAAAAATATGATTTGGGCCCCCACGAACAAAGAAACCGACTCGAAAAATCAGAATTCAACATTCGAACCCCTAGAAATGGTAAAAAAACATGTCAGGCTTTGGAATGGCAGAAAAATATTATCCGAGCTAGGAGCTAGGCCAAAAATACGATTTGGTCCCCCACGAACAAAGAACCGACGCGAAAAATCGGATCTCAATATTTTCAGCTTATGAGCGTACGAGCCCCTAGAAATGATAAAAAAAACATGTCAGGCTTTATAATCTCTTAAAAATGTTATCCGAACTAGGAGTTAGGGAAAGAAATACGATTTGGGCCTCAACGAACGATTAACCGACGAGAAAATCAAACTTTAATATTTTAAGCTTCTGAGCTCTCGAACCCCTTAGAAATTGTAAAAAAAACTAGTTAGGCTTTGGAATCACTCAAAAATATTATCCGAGCAAGGAGTTAAGCCAAAAATACGATTTGGGCCCCCACGAACAAAGAACGACGCAAAAAATCGGACTTCAAAATTTTTAGCTTCTTAGCGCTTGAATCCTTTGAAATGGTAAAAAAACATGTCAGGCTTTGGAATCGCTCAAAAATGTTATCCGAGCTAGGAGTTAGGCCAAAAATACAATTTGGGCCCCCACGAACAAAGAACAGACGCAAAAAATCGGACTTCAATATTTTCAGATTCTGAGCGCTCGAACCCCTTACAAATGGTAAAAAAACATGTCAGCCTTTGGAATCGCACAAAAATGTTATCTGAGCTAAGAGTTAGGCCAAAAATACAATTTGGGCCTCCACGAACAAAAAACCGACTCGAAAAATCGGACTTCAAAATTTTCAGCTTTTGAGGGCTCGAACCCCTTAGAAATGGTAAAAAAACATGCCAGGCTTTGTAATCTCTCAAAAATGTTATCCGAGCTAGGCGTTAGCCCTAAAATACGATTTGGGCCCCGACGAATAATTAACCGACGAGAAAAATCAGACTTCAATATTTTCAGCTTTTGAGCTCACGAACCCCTTAAAATGGTTAAAAAAACCTGTGAGGCTTTGGAATCGCTAAAAACTGTTATCCGAGTTAGGAGTTAGGCCAAAAATACGATTTGGGCCCCCACGAACATGGAACCGACGCGAAAAATCAGACTTTTAAATTTTTATCTTCTGAGCACTCAAACATCTTAGAAATGGTAAAAAAATCATGTCAGGCTTTGGAATTGCTCAAAAATGTTATCCGAGCTAGGAGTTAGCCAAAAATATGATTTGGGCCCCCGCGAAAAAAGAACCGACGCCAAAAATCGGTCTTTAATATTTTCATCTTCTTAGCGCTCGAAGCCTTAAAAATAGTAAAAAAACATGTCAGGCTTTGGATTCCCTCAAAAAAGTTATCCGACCTAAGAGTTAGGCCAAACATACGATTAGGGCCCCCACGAACTATTAACCGACGCGAAAAAATCGGACTTCAATATTTTCAGCTTCTGAGCTCACGAACCCCTTAAAAATGGTTAAAAACATGTCAGGCTTTGGAAGCGCTCAAAAATGTTATCCGAGTTAGGCGTTACGCTGAAAATACTATTTGGGCAACACGAACAAAAAGAACCGAAGCGAAAAATCGGACTTCAAAATTTTCAACTTTTGCGCGCTCGAACCCCTTACAAATGGTACACAAACATGTCAGCCTTTGGAATCGCAAAAAAATGTTATCCGAGCTAAGAGTTAGGCCAAAAATACGATTTGGGCCCCCGCGAACAAAGAACCGACTCGAAAAATCAGATTTAAAAATTTTTCAGCTTTTGAGCGCTCGAACCCCTTAGAAATGGTAAAAAAAAACATGCCAGGCTTTGTAATATCGCAAAAATGTTATCCGAGCTAAGAGATAGGCCTAAAATACGATTTGGGCCCCGACGAATAATTAACCGATGAGAAAAATCGGACTTCAATATTTTCAGCTTCTAAGCTCACGAACCCCTTAAAAATGGTAAAAAACATGTCAGGCTTTGGAATCGCTCAAAACTGTTATCCGAGATAAGAGTTACGCCAAAAATACGATTTGGGCCCCCACGAACATGGAACCGACGCGAAAAATCGGACTTCAAAATTTTTAGTTCCTGAGCGCTCGAACCTCTTAGAAATGGTTAAAAACATGTCAGGCTTTGGAATTGCTCAAAAATGTTATCCGACCTAGGAGTTAGCCAAAATTATGATTTGGGCCCCCGCGAACAATTAACCGACGAAAAAAATCGGTCTTTAATATTTTCAGCTTCTCACCGCTCAAACCCTTAGAAATGCTAAAAAAAACATGCCAGGCTTTGCAATCGCTCAAAAATGTTATCCGACCTAAGAGTTAGGCCAAACATACGATTTGGCCCCCACGAACAAAGAACCGACGCGAAAAATCAGACATCAAAATTTTTAGCTTCTAAGCGCTCGAAACCCTTAGAAATGGTAAAAAAAACATGCCAGGATTTAGAATCGCTCAAAAATGTTTTCTGAGTTAGGAGTTAGGCCAAAAATACGATTTGGGACCCCACGAACAAAGAACCGACGCGATAAATCAAACTTCAATATTTTCAGCTTCTGTGCGCTCGAACCCCCTAGAAATGGTAAAATGACATGTCAGGCTTTGGAATCACTCAAAAATGTTATCCGAGCTAAGAGTTAGGCAAAAAATACGATTTGGGCCCCCACGAACAAAGCACCAACCCGAAAAATCGGACTTCAATATGTTTAGTGTCTGAGATCACGAACCCCTTAAAAATGGTATAAAAAAAACATGCCAGGCTTTGTAATCGCTCAAAAATGTTATTCGAGCTACGAGTTATGCCTAAAATAAGATTTGGGCCTCCACGAACAAAGAACCGACGCGAAAATCGGATTTAAAAATTTTTACATTCTGAGCTCTTGAACCCCTTGGAAATGGTAAAAAAACATGTCAGGCTTTGGAATCGCTCAAAAATGTTATCTGAGTTAGGAGTTAGGCCAAAAATACGATTTAGGCCCCCACGAACATGGAACCGACGCGAAAAATCGGTCTTTAATATTTTCAGCTTATGAGCGCTCAAACCCTTAGAAATGGTAAAAAAAACATGTCAGGCTTTGTAATCGCTCAATAATGTTATCCGAGCTAAGAGTTAGGCCAAACATACGATTTGTGCCCCCACGAACAATTAACCGACGCGAAAAGTCGGACTTAAATATTTTCAGCTTCTGAGCTCACGAACCCCTTAAAAATGGTAAAAAGACATGTGAAGCTTTGGAATCACTCAAAAATGTTATCCGAGTTAGGCGCTTAGGCCAAAAATACGATTTGGCCCCCACGAACAAATAGAACCGACGCGAAAAATCGGACTTCAAAATTTTCAACTTCTGAGCGCTCGAACCCTTAGAAATGGTTAAAAAAAACTTGTCAGGCTTTGGAATCGCTCAAAAATGTTATCCGAGCTAAGAGTTAGGCCAAAAATACGATTTGGGCCACCACGAACAAAGCACCATCCCGAAAAATCGGACTTAAATATGTTCAGTGTCTGAGATCACGAACCCCTTAAAAATGGTATAAAAAAACATGCCAGGCTTTGTAATCGCTCAAAAATGTTATTCGAGCTAGGAGTTAGGCCTAAAATAAGATTTTGGCCTCCACGAACAAATATGTTATCCGAGCTAGGAGTTAGGATTAAAATACGATTTAGGCCCCCATGAACAAGAACAGACGCGAAAAATCGTACTTCAATACTTTTAGTTTCTGAGTGCTCGAACCCCTTAGAAATGGTAAAAGAACATGTTACGCTTTGGAATTGCTCAAAAATGTAATCCGGACTAAGAGTTAGCCCAACGATTTGGGCCCCACGAACAATTAAATGACGAGAAAAAACAGACTTCAAGATTTTTAGCTTCTGAGCGCTCGAACCCCTTAGAAATGGTAAAAAAAACATGTTAGGCTTTGGAATCGCTCAAAAATGTTATCCGAGCTAAGAGTTAGGCCAAAAATACGATTTGGGCCACTACGAACAATTAACGGATGCGAAAATCGGACTTCAAAATTTTCAGCTTCTGAGCGCTCGAACCCCTTAGGAATGGTAAAAAACATGTCAGGCTTTAGAATCGCTCAAAAATGTTATCCGAGCTAGGTGTTCGGCCAAAAATACGATTTTGGCCCTAACGAACAAAGAAACGACGCGAAAATTAGACTTCAATAATTTTAGTTTCTTAGCGCTCGAACCCCTTAGAAATTTTAATAAACATGCCAGGCTCAAGAATCGCTCAAAAACGTTATCCGAGCTAAGAGTTAGCCCAAAAATACGATTTAGTCCCCACGAACAATTAACAGACGTGAAAATTCGGACTTCAAAATTTTCAGCTTATGAGCCCTCAAACCCCTTAGAAATGGTGAACAAAACATGTCAGGCTTTTCAATCGCTCAAAAATGTTATCCGAGCTAGAAGTTAGGCCAAAAATACGATTTGGGCCCCCACAAACAAAGAACTGACGCGAAAAATCGGACTTCAAAATTTTCAACTTCTAAATGCTCGAAACCCTTAGAAATGGTAAAAAATCATGACAGGCTTTGGAATCGCTCAAAAATGTTATCCGACTTAGGAGTTAAGCCAAAAATACGATTTGGGCCCCCACGAACAAAGAACCGACGTGAAAAATCGGACTTCAACATTCGAACCCCTAGAAATGGTAAAAAAAACATTTCAGGCTTTGGAATGGCACAAAAATGTTATCCGAGCTAGGAGCTAGGCCAAAAATACGATTTGGTCCCCCACGAACAAAGAACCGACGCGAAAAATCGGATTTCAATATTTTCAGCTTATGAGCGTTCGAGCCCCTAGAAATGATAAAAAAAACATGTCAGGCTTTGTAATCTCTTAAAAATGTTATCCGAGCTAGGAGTTAGGGAAAAAATACGATTTGGGCCTCAACGAACGATTAACCGACGCGAAAATCAAACTTTAACATTTTGAGCTTCTGAGCGCTCGAACCCCTTAGAAAGGGTAAAAAAAAACTTGTTAGGCTTTGGAATCACCCAAAAATGTTATCCGAACAAGGAGTTAAGCCCAAAATACGATTTGGGCGCCCACGAACAAAGAACCGACACGAAAAATCGGACTTCAAAATTTTTAGCTTCTCAGCGCTCGAACCCTTAGAAATGGTAAAAAAAACATGTCAGGCTTTGGAATCGCTCAAGAATGTTATCCGAGCTAGGAGTTAGGCCAAAAATACAATTTGGGCCCCCACGAACAAAGAACCGACGCGAAAAATTGGACTTCAATATTTTCAGATTCTGAGCACTCGAACCCCTTACAAATGGTAAAAAAACATGTCAGCCTTTTGAATCGCACAAAAATGTTATCTGAGTTAAGAGTTAGGCCAAAAATACAATTTGGGCCCCCACGAACAAAAAACCGACTCGAAAAATCGGACTTCAAAATTTTCAGCTTTTGAGCGCTCGAACCCCTTAGAAATGGTAAAAAAACATGCCAGTCTATGTAATCTCTCAAAAATGTTATCCAAGCTAGGAGTTAGGCCTAAAATACGATTTGGGCCCCGACGAATAATTAACCGACGAGAAAAATCGGACTTCAATATTTTCAGCATTTGAGCTCACAAACCCTTTAAAATGGTTAAAAAAACCTGTGAGGCTTTGGAATCGCTCAAATCGGTTATCCGAGTTAGGAGTTAGGCCGAAAATACGATTTGGGCCCCCACGAAGATGGAACCGACGCAAAAAATCGGACTTTTAAATTTTTATCTTCTGAGCGCTCGAACCTCTTAGAAATGGTAAAAAATCATGTGAGGCTTTGGAATTGCTCAAAAAGGTTATCAGAGCTAGGAGTTAGCCAAAAATATGATTTGGGCCCCCGCAAACAAAGAACCGACGCGAAAAATCGGTCTTTAACATTTTCAGCTTCTTAGCGCTCGAACCCTTAGAAATGGTAAAAAAACATTTCAGGCTTTGGAATCGCTCAAAAATGTTATCCGACCTAAATGTAAGGCCAAACATACTATTTGGGCCCCCACGAACAATTATCTGACGCGAAAAAATCGGACTTCAATATTTTCAGCTTCTGAGCTCTTGAACCCCTTTAAAGTAGTAAAAAGACATGTCAGGCTTTGGAATCGCTCAAAAATGTTATTCGAGTTAGGCGTTACGCTAAAAATACTAATTTGGCGCCACGAACAAAAAGAACCGAAGGGAAAAATCGGACTTCAAAATTTTCAACTTTTGCGCGCTTGAACCCCTTACAAATGGTAAAAAAACATGTTAGCCTTTGGAATTTCTCAAAAATGTTATCCGAGCTAAGAGTTAGGCCAAAAATACGATTTGGGCCCCCGCGAACAAAAAAACGACTCGAAAAATCAGATTTCAAAATTTTCAGCTTTTGAGCGCTCGAACCCCTTAGAAATGGTAAAAAAAAAACATGCCAGCCTTTGTAATCTCTCAAAAATGTTATCCGAGCTAAGAGTTAGGCCTAAACATACGATTTGGGCCCCGACGAATAATTAACCGACGAGAAAAATCGGAATTCAATATTTTCAGCTTCTGAGCTCACGAACCCCTTAAAAATGGTAAAAAGACATGTGAGGCTTTGGAATCGCTCAAAACTGTTATCTGAGATAGAAGTAAGGCCAAAACTACGATTTGGACCCCCACGAACATGGAACCGACGCGAAAAATCGGACATCAAAATTTTTATCTTCTGAGCGCTCGAACCTCTTAGAAATGGTAAAAAACATGTCAGGCTTTGGAATTGCTCAAAAATGGTATCCGACCTAGGACTTAGCCAAAATTATGATTTGGGCCCCCGCGAACAATTAACCGACGCGAAAAATCGGTCTTTAATATTTTCAGCTTCTCACCGCTCGAACCCTTAGAAATGCTAAAAAAAACATGCCAGGCTTTGCAATCGCTCAAAAATGTTATCCGACCTAAGAGTTAGGCCAAACATACGATTTGGGCCCCCACGAACAATTAACCGACGCGAAAAATCGGACTTCAATATTTTCAGCTTCTGAGCTCACGAATCCATTAAAAATGATAAAAAGACATGTCAGGCTTTGGAATCGCTCAAAAATGTTATCCGAGTTAGGCCTTACGCCAAAAATTCGATTTGGGCCCCCACGAACAAAAAGAACCGACGCGAAAAATCGGACTTCAAAATTTTCAACTTTTGAGCGCTCGAACCCTTAGATTTGGTAAAAAAACATGTCAGGCTTTGGAATCGCTCAAAAATGTTAACCGAGCTAGGAGTTAAGCCAAAAACACGATATGGGCCCCCACGAACAAAGAACCGACGCGAAAAATCGGACTTCAATATTTTTAGCTTCTGAGCGCTCGAACCCCTTAGAAATGGTAAAAAAAACATGCCAGGCTTTGTAATCTCTCAAAAATGTTATCCGAGCTAGGAGTTAGGCCTAAAATACGATTTGGGCCCCGACGAATAATTAACCGACGAGAAAAATCGGACTTCAATATTTTCAGCTTTTGAGCTCACGAACCCCTTAAAATGGTTTAAAAAAACCTGTGAGGCTTTGGAATCGCTGAAAACTGTTATCCGAGTTAGGAGTTAGGCCATAAATACGATTTGGGCCCCCACAAACATGGAACCGACGCGAAAATCGGACTTCAAATTTTTTTTCTTCTGAGCGCTAGAACCTTTTAGAAATGGTAAAAAAGATGTCAGGCTTTGGAAATGCTCAAAAATGTTATCCGAGCTAGGAGTTAGCCAAAAATATGATTTGGGCCCCCGCGAACAAAGAACCGACGCGAAAAATCCGTCTTTAATATTTTCAGCTTCTCAGCTCGAACCCTTAGAAATGGTAAAAAAAACATGTCAGGCTTTGGAATCGCTCAAAAATGTTATCCGACCTAAGAGTTAGGCCAAACATACGATTTGGGCCCCCACGAACAATTAACCGACACGAAAGAATGGACTTCAATATTTCAGCTTCTGAGCTCACGAACCCCTAAAAAATTGTAAAAAGACATGTCAGGCTTTGGAATCGCTCAAAAATGTTATCGGAGTTAGGGGTTAGGCCAAAAATACGATTTAGGCCCCCACGAACAAATAGAACCGAAGCGAAAAATCGGACTTCAAAATTTTCAACTTCTGAGCGCTCGAAACCTTAGAAATGGTAAAACAAACTTGTCAGGCTTTGGAATCGCTCAAAAATGTAATCCGAGCTAAGAGTTAGGCCAAAAATACGATTTGGGCCCCCACGAACAATTAACCGACGCGCAAAATCGGACTTCAATATTTTCAGTTTTTAAGCTCACAAACCCCTTAAAATTGGTAATAAAAAATATCAGGCTTTGGAATCGCTCAATAATGTTATCCGAGTTTGGAGTTAGGCCAAACATACGATTTAGGCCCCCACGAACAATTTAACGACGCGAAAAATCGGATTTCAAAATTTTCAGCTTCTGAGCTCACGAACCCATTAAAAATGGTAAAAAAAATGTTAGGCTTTGGAATCGCTCAAAAATGTTATCCGAGCTAGGAGATAGTACAAAAATACGATTTCAGCCCCAACGAACAAAGAAACAACGCTAAAAATCGGACTTCAATATTTTCAGATTTGAGCGCTCGAACCCCTTAGAAATGCTAAAAAAACTGGTCAGGCTTTAGGATCGCTCCAAAATTATATCCGAACTAAGAGTTAGTCCAAAAATACGATTTGGGACACACGAACAATTAACCGACGCGAAAAATCGAACTTCAAAATTTTCAGCTTTTGAGCGCTCGAACCCCTTAAAAAATCATGTCAGGCATTGTAATCTCTCAAAAATGTTATCCGAGCTAAGAGTTAGGCCTAAACATACGATTTGGGCCCCGACGAATAATTAACCGACCAGAAAAATCGGAATTCAATATTTTCAGCTTCTGAGCTCACGAACCCCTTAAAAATGGTAAAAAGACATGTGAGGCTTTGGAATCGCTCAAAACTGTTATCTGAGATAGAAGTAAGGCCAAAACTACGATTTGGACCCCCACGAACATGGAACCGACGCGAAAAATCGGACATCAAAATTTTTATCTTCTGAGCGCTCGAACCTCTTAGAAATGGTAAAAAACATGTCAGGCTTTGGAATTGCTCAAAAATGGTATCCGACCTAGGACTTAGCCAAAATTATGATTTGGGCCCCCGCGAACAATTAACCGACGCGAAAAATCGGTCTTTAATATTTTCAGCTTCTCACCGCTCGAACCCTTAGAAATGCTAAAAAAAACATGCCAGGATTTGCAATCGCTCAAAAATGTTATCCGACCTAAGAGTTAGGCCAAACATACGATTTGGGCCCCCACGAACAATTAACCGACGCGAAAAATCGGACTTCAATATTTTCAGCTTCTGAGCTCACGAATCCATTAAAAATGATAAAAAGACATGTCAGGCTTTGGAATCGCTCAAAAATGTTATCCGAGTTAGGCCTTACGCCAAAAATTCGATTTGGGCCCCCACGAACAAAAAGAACCGACGCGAAAAATCGGACTTCAAAATTTTCAACTTTTGAGCGCTCGAACCCTTAGATTTGGTAAAAAAACATGTCAGGCTTTGGAATCGCTCAAAAATGTTAACCGAGCTAGGAGTTAAGCCAAAAACACGATATGGGCCCCCACGAACAAAGAACCGACGCGAAAAATCGGACTTCAATATTTTTAGCTTCTGAGCGCTCGAACCCCTTAGAAATGGTAAAAAAAACATGCCAGGCTTTGTAATCTCTCAAAAATGTTATCCGAGCTAGGAGTTAGGCCTAAAATACGATTTGGGCCCCGACGAATAATTAACCGACGAGAAAAATCGGACTTCAATATTTTCAGCTTTTGAGCTCACGAACCCCTTAAAATGGTTTAAAAAAACCTGTGAGGCTTTGGAATCGCTGAAAACTGTTATCCGAGTTAGGAGTTAGGCCATAAATACGATTTGGGCCCCCACAAACATGGAACCGACGCGAAAATCGGACTTCAAATTTTTTTTCTTCTGAGCGCTAGAACCTTTTAGAAATGGTAAAAAAGATGTCAGGCTTTGGAAATGCTCAAAAATGTTATCCGAGCTAGGAGTTAGCCAAAAATATGATTTGGGCCCCCGCGAACAAAGAACCGACGCGAAAAATCCGTCTTTAATATTTTCAGCTTCTCAGCTCGAACCCTTAGAAATGGTAAAAAAAACATGTCAGGCTTTGGAATCGCTCAAAAATGTTATCCGACCTAAGAGTTAGGCCAAACATACGATTTGGGCCCCCACGAACAATTAACCGACACGAAAGAATGGACTTCAATATTTCAGCTTCTGAGCTCACGAACCCCTAAAAAATTGTAAAAAGACATGTCAGGCTTTGGAATCGCTCAAAAATGTTATCGGAGTTAGGGGTTAGGCCAAAAATACGATTTAGGCCCCCACGAACAAATAGAACCGAAGCGAAAAATCGGACTTCAAAATTTTCAACTTCTGAGCGCTCGAAACCTTAGAAATGGTAAAACAAACTTGTCAGGCTTTGGAATCGCTCAAAAATGTAATCCGAGCTAAGAGTTAGGCCAAAAATACGATTTGGGCCCCCACGAACAATTAACCGACGCGCAAAATCGGACTTCAATATTTTCAGTTTTTAAGCTCACAAACCCCTTAAAATTGGTAATAAAAAATATCAGGCTTTGGAATCGCTCAATAATGTTATCCGAGTTTGGAGTTAGGCCAAACATACGATTTAGGCCCCCACGAACAATTTAACGACGCGAAAAATCGGATTTCAAAATTTTCAGCTTCTGAGCTCACGAACCCATTAAAAATGGTAAAAAAAATGTTAGGCTTTGGAATCGCTCAAAAATGTTATCCGAGCTAGGAGATAGTACAAAAATACGATTTCAGCCCCAACGAACAAAGAAACAACGCTAAAAATCGGACTTCAATATTTTCAGATTTGAGCGCTCGAACCCCTTAGAAATGCTAAAAAAACTGGTCAGGCTTTAGGATCGCTCCAAAATTATATCCGAACTAAGAGTTAGTCCAAAAATACGATTTGGGCAACACGAACAATTAACCGACGCGAAAAATCGAACTTCAAAATTTTCAGCTTTTGAGCGCTCGAACCCCTTAAAAAATCATGTCAGGCATTGTAATCTCTCAAAAATGTTATCCGAGCTAAGAGTTAGGCCTAAACATACGATTTGGGCCCCGACGAATAATTAACCGACCAGAAAAATCGGAATTCAATATTTTCAGCTTCTGAGCTCACGAACCCCTTAAAAATGGTAAAAAGACATGTGAGGCTTTGGAATCGCTCAAAACTGTTATCTGAGATAGAAGTAAGGCCAAAACTACGATTTGGACCCCCACGAACATGGAACCGACGCGAAAAATCGGACATCAAAATTTTTATCTTCTGAGCGCTCGAACCTCTTAGAAATGGTAAAAAACATGTCAGGCTTTGGAATTGCTCAAAAATGGTATCCGACCTAGGACTTAGCCAAAATTATGATTTGGGCCCCCGCGAACAATTAACCGACGCGAAAAATCGGTCTTTAATATTTTCAGCTTCTCACCGCTCGAACCCTTAGAAATGCTAAAAAAAACATGCCAGGATTTGCAATCGCTCAAAAATGTTATCCGACCTAAGAGTTAGGCCAAACATACGATTTGGGCCCCCACGAACAATTAACCGACGCGAAAAATCGGACTTCAATATTTTCAGCTTCTGAGCTCACGAATCCATTAAAAATGATAAAAAGACATGTCAGGCTTTGGAATCGCTCAAAAATGTTATCCGAGTTAGGCCTTACGCCAAAAATTCGATTTGGGCCCCCACGAACAAAAAGAACCGACGCGAAAAATCGGACTTCAAAATTTTCAACTTTTGAGCGCTCGAACCCTTAGATTTGGTAAAAAAACATGTCAGGCTTTGGAATCGCTCAAAAATGTTAACCGAGCTAGGAGTTAAGCCAAAAACACGATATGGGCCCCCACGAACAAAGAACCGACGCGAAAAATCGGACTTCAATATTTTTAGCTTCTGAGCGCTCGAACCCCTTAGAAATGGTAAAAAAAACATGCCAGGCTTTGTAATCTCTCAAAAATGTTATCCGAGCTAGGAGTTAGGCCTAAAATACGATTTGGGCCCCGACGAATAATTAACCGACGAGAAAAATCGGACTTCAATATTTTCAGCTTTTGAGCTCACGAACCCCTTAAAATGGTTTAAAAAAACCTGTGAGGCTTTGGAATCGCTGAAAACTGTTATCCGAGTTAGGAGTTAGGCCATAAATACGATTTGGGCCCCCACAAACATGGAACCGACGCGAAAATCGGACTTCAAATTTTTTTCTTCTGAGCGCTAGAACCTTTTAGAAATGGTAAAAAAGATGTCAGGCTTTGGAAATGCTCAAAAATGTTATCCGAGCTAGGAGTTAGCCAAAAATATGATTTGGGCCCCCGCGAACAAAGAACCGACGCGAAAAATCCGTCTTTAATATTTTCAGCTTCTCAGCTCGAACCCTTAGAAATGGTAAAAAAAACATGTCAGGCTTTGGAATCGCTCAAAAATGTTATCCGACCTAAGAGTTAGGCCAAACATACGATTTGGGCCCCCACGAACAATTAACCGACACGAAAGAATGGACTTCAATATTTCAGCTTCTGAGCTCACGAACCCCTAAAAAATTGTAAAAAGACATGTCAGGCTTTGGAATCGCTCAAAAATGTTATCGGAGTTAGGGGTTAGGCCAAAAATACGATTTAAGCCCCCACGAACAAATAGAACCGACGCGAAAAATTGGACTTCAAAATTTTCAACTTCTGAGCGCTCGAAACCTTAGAAATGGTAAAACAAACTTGTCAGGCTTTGGAATCGCTCAAAAATGTAATCCGAGCTAAGAGTTAGGCCAAAAATACGATTTGGGCCCCCACGAACAATTAACCGACGCGCAAAATCGGACTTCAATATTTTCAGTTTTTAAGCTCACAAACCCCTTAAAATTGGTAATAAAAAATATCAGGCTTTGGAATCGCTCAATAATGTTATCCGAGTTTGGAGTTAGGCCAAACATACGATTTAGGCCCCCACGAACAATTTAACGACGCGAAAAATCGGATTTCAAAATTTTCAGCTTCTGAGCTCACGAACCCATTAAAAATGGTAAAAAAAAATGTTAGGCTTTGGAATCGCTCAAAAATGTTATCAGAGCTAGGAGATAGTACAAAAATACGATTTCAGCCCCAACGAACAAAGAAACAACGCTAAAAATCGGACTTCAATATTTTCAGATTTGAGCGCTCGAACCCCTTAGAAATGCTAAAAAAACTGGTCAGGCTTTAGGATCGCTCCAAAATTATATCCGAACTAAGAGTTAGTCCAAAAATACGATTTGGGCAACACGAACAATTAACCGACGCGAAAAATCGAACTTCAAAATTTTCAGCTTTTGAGCGCTCGAACCCCTTAAAAAATCATGTCAGGCATTGTAATCTCTCAAAAATGTTATCTGACCTAGGAGTTAGGCCTAAAATACCATTTTGGCCCCCACGAACAATTAACTGACGCGAAAAATCAGACTTAAGTATTTTCAGCTTTTGAGCTCACGAACCCCTTAAAATGGTTAAATAAACATGTCAGGCTTTGGAATCGCTCAAAAATGTTATCCGAGTTAGGAATTAGGCCAAAAATACGATTTGGGCTCCCAAGAACATGGAACCGACGCGAAAAATCGGTCTTTAATATTTTCAACTTATGAGCGCTCAAACCCTTAGAAGTGGTAAAAAAAACATGTCAGGCTTTGGAATCGCTCAATAATGTTATCCGAGCTAAGAGTTAGGCCAGACGTACGATTTGTGCCCCCACGAACAATTAACCGACGCGAAAAATCGTACTTAAATATTTTCAGCTTCTGAGCTCACGAACCCCTTAAAAATGGTAAAAAGGACATGTCAAGCTTTGGAATCACTCAAAAATGTTATCCGAGTTAGGCGCTTAGGCCAAAAATACGATTTGGGCCCCCACGAACAAATAGAATCGACGCGAAAAATCGGACTTAAAAATTTTCAACTTCTGAGCGCTCGAACCCTTAGAAATGGTAAAAAAAACTTGTCAGGCTTTGGAATCGCTCAAAAATGTTATCCGAGCTAAGAGTTAGGCCAAAAATACAATTTGGGCCCCCACAAACAAAGCACCAACCCGAAAATTGGACTTCAATATGTTCAGTGTCTGAGATCACGAACCCCTTAAAAATGGTATAAAAAAAACATGCCAGGCTTTGTAATCGCTCAAAAATGTTATTCGAGCTAGGAGTTAGGCCTAAAATAAGATTTGGGCCTCCACGAACAAAGAACCGACGCGAAAATCGGATTTCAAAATTTTTACATTCTGAGCTCTCGAACCCTTTAGAAATGGTAAAAAAACATGTCAGGCTTTGGAATAGCTCAAATATGTTATCCGAGCTAGGAGTTAGGATTAAAATACGATTTAGGCCCCCATGAACAAGAACAGACGCGAAAAATCGGACTTCAATATTTTTAGTTTATGAGTGCTCGAACCCCTTACAAATGGTAAAAAAACATGTTACGCTTTGGAATTGCTCAAAAATGTTATCCGGAATAAGAGTTAGCCCAACGATTTGGGCCCCACAAACAATTAAATGACGCGAAAAAACGGACTTCAAGATTTTCAGCTTCTGAGCGCTCGAACCCCTTAGAAATGGTAAAAAAAACATGTTAGGCTTTGTAATCGCTAAAAAATGTTATCCGAGCTAAGAGTTAGGCCAAAAATACGATTTGGGCCACTACGAACAATTAGCGGATGCGAAAATCGGACTTCAAAATTTTCAGCTTCTGAGCGCTCGAACCCCTTAGGAATGGTAAAAAAACATGTCAGGCTTTAGAATCGCTCAAAAATGTTATCCGAGCTAGGAGTTCGGCCAAAAATATGATTTTGTCCCTAACGAACAAAGAAACGACGCGAAAAATTAGACTTCAATAATTATAGTTTCTTAGCGCTCGAACCCCTTAGAAATTTTAATAAACATGCCAGGCTCTGGAATCGCTCAAAAATGTTATCCGAGCTAAGAGTTATCCCAAAAATACGATTTGGTCCCCACGAAAAATTAACAGACGTGAAAATTTGGACTTCAAAATTTTCAGCTTATGAGCGCTCAAACCCCTTAGAAATGGTAAAAAAAACATGTCAGGCTTTTGAAACGCTCAAAAATGTTATCCGAGCTAGAAGTTAGGCCAAAAATACGATTTGGGCCCCCACAAACAAAGAACTGACGCGAAAAATCGGACTTCAAAATTTTCAACTTCTGAGCGCTCGAAACCCTTAGAAATGGTAAAAAAACATGTCAGGCTTTGGAATCGCTCAAAAATGTTATCCAAGCTAGGAGTTAAGCCAAAAATACGATTTGCGCGCCCACGAACAAAGAACCGACGTGAAAAATCGGACTTCAACATTCGAACCCCTAGAAATGGTAAAAAAACATTTCAGGCTTTGGAATGGCACAAAAATGTTATCCGAGCTAGGAGCTAGGCCAAAAATACGATTTGGTCCCCCACGAACAAAGAACCGAAGCGAAAAATCGGATTTCAATATTTTCAGCTTATGAGCGTTCGAGCCCCCAGAAATGATAAAAAAAAACATGTCAGGCTTTGTAATCTCTTAAAAATGTTATCCGAGCTAGGAGTTAGGGAAAAAATACGATTTGGGCCTCAACGAACGATTAACCGACGCGAAAATCAAACTTTAATATTTTGAGCTTCTGAGCGCTCGAACCCCTTTGAAAGGGTAAAAAAAACTTGCTAGGCTTTGGAATCACCCAAAAATGTTATCCGAGCAAGGACTTAAGCCCAAAATACGATTTGGGCCCCCACGAACAAAGAACCGACACGAAAAATCGGACTTCAAAATTTTTAGCTTCTCAGCGCTCGAACCCTTAGAAATGGTAAAAAAAACATGTCAGGCTTTGGAATCTCTCAAGAATGTTATCCGAGCTAGGAGTTAGGCCAAAAATACAATTTGGGCCCCCACGAACAAAGAACCGACGCGGAAAATCGGACTTCAATATTTTCAGATTCTGAGCACTCGAACCCCTTACAAATGGTAAAAAAAACATGTCAGCCTTTGGAATCGCACAAAAATGTTACCTGAGCTAAGAGTTAGGCCAAAAATACAATTTGGGCCCCCACGAACAAAAAACCGACTCGAAAAATCGGACTTCAAAATTTTCAGATTTTGAGCGCTCGAACCCCTTAGAAATGGTAAAAAAACATGCCAGGCTATGTAATCTCTCAAAAATGTTATCCGAGCTAGGAGTTAGGCCTAAAATACGATTTGGGCCCCGACGAATAATTAACGACGAGAAAAATCGGACTTCAATATTTTAAGCATTTGAGCTCACGAACCCTTTAAAATGGTTAAAAAAACCTGTGAGGCTTTGGAATCGCTCAAAACGGTTATCCGAGTTAGGAGTTAGGCCAAAAATACGATTTGGGCCCCCACGAAGATTGAACCGACGCGAAAAATCGGACTTTTAAATTTTTATCTTCTGAGCGCTCGAACCTCTTACAAATGGTAAAAAATCATGTCAGGCTTTGGAATTGCTCAAAAATGTTATCCGAGCTAGGAGTTAGCCAAAAATATGATTTGGGCCCCCGCAAACAAAGAACGGACGCGAAAAATCGGTCTTTAATATTTTCAGCTTCTTAGCGATCGAACCCTTAGAAATGGTAAAAAAAAACATTTCAGGCTTTGGAATCGCTCAAAAATGTTATCCGACCTAAATGTTAGGCCAAACATACGATTTGGGCCCCCACGAACAATTAACCGACGCGAAAAAATCGGACTTCAATATTTTCAGCTTCTGAGCTCTTAAACCCCTTAAAAATGGTAAAAAGACATGTCAGGCTTTGGAATCGCTCAAAAATGTTATCCGAGTTAGGCGTTACGCTAAAAATACTATTTTGGCGCCACGAACAAAAAGAACCGAAGCGAAAAATCGGACTTCAAAATTTTCAATTTTGGCGCGCTTGAACCCCTTACAAATGGTAAAAAACATGTTAGCCTTTGGAATCGCTCAAAAATGTTATCCAAGCTAAGAGTTAGGCCAAAAATACGATTTGGGCCCCCGCGAACAAAGAACCGACTCGAAAAATCAGATTTAAAAATTTTCAGCTTTTGAGCGCTCGAACCCCTTAGAAATGGTAAAAAAAACATGCCAGCCTTTGTAATCTCTCAAAAATGTTATCCGAGCTAAGAGTTAGGCCTAAAATACGATTTGGGCCCCGACGAATAATTAACCGACGAGAAAAATCGGACTTCAATATTTTAAGCTTTTGAGCTCACGAACCCCTTAAAATGGTTTAAAAAAACCTGTGAGGCTTTGGAATCTTTGAAAACTTTTATCCGAGTTAGGAGTTAGGCCATAAATACGATTTGGGACCCCACGAACATGGAATCGACGCAAAAATCGGACTTCAAAATTTTTTTCTTCTGAGCGCTAGAACCTTTTAGAAATGGTAAAAAACATGTCAGGCTTTGGAAATGCTCAAAAATGTTATCCGAGCTAGGAGTTAGCCAAAAATATGATTTGGGCCCCCGCGAACAAAGAACCGACGCGAAAAATCCGTCTTTAATATTTTCAGCTTCTCAGCTCGAACCCTTAGAAATGGTAAAAAAACATGTCAGGCTTTGGAATCGCTCAAATATGTTATCCGAGCTAGGAGTTAGGATGAAAATACGATTTAGGCCCCCACGAGCAAGAACAGACGCGAAAAATCGGACTTCAATATTTTTAGTTTCTGAGTGCTCGATCCCCTTAGAAATGGTAAAAAAACATGTATGTTACGCTTTGGAATTGCTCAAAAATGTTATCCGGACTAAGAGTTAGCCCAACGATTTGGGCCCCACGAACAATTAAATGACGCGAAAAAACGGACTTCAAGATTTTCAGCTTTTGAGCGCTCGAACCCGTTAAAAATGGTAAAAAAAACATGTTAGGCTTTGGAATCGCTCAAAAATGTTATCCGAGCTAAGAGTTAGGCCAAAAATACGATTTGGGCCACTACGAACAATTAGCGGATGCGAAAATCGGACTTCAAAATTTTCAGCTTCTGAGCGCTCGAACCCTTTAGGAATGGTAAAAAAACATGTCAGGCTTTAGAATCGCTCAAAAATGTTATCCGAGCTAGGAGTTAGGCCAAAAATACGATTTTCGCCCTAACGAACAAAGAAAAGACGCGAAAAATTATACTTCAATAATTTTAGTTTCTTAGCGCACGAACCCCTTAGAAATTGTTATAAACATGCCAGGCTCTGGAATCGCTCAAAAAATGTTATCCGAGCTAAGAGTTAGCCCAAAAATACGATTTGGTCCCCACGAACAATTAACAGACGTGAAAATTCGGACTTCAAAATTTTCAGCTTATGAGCTCTCAAACCCCTTAGAAATGGTAAAAAAAACATGTCAGGCTTTTGAATCGCTCAAAAATGTTATCCGAGCTAGAAGTTAGGCCACAAATACGATTTCGGCCCCAACGAACAAAGAACCGATGCGAAAAATCGGACTTCAAAATTGTCAACTTCTGAGCGTTCGAACCCTTAAAAATGTTTAAAAAAACATGTCACGCTTTGGAATCGTTCAAAAATGTTATCCGAGCTAGGAGTTCAGCCAAAAATTCGATTTGGGCCCCCACGAACAAAGAACCGACGTGAAAAACCGGACTTCAATATTTTCAGCTTCTGAGCGCTCGAACCCCTTAAAAATGCTAAAAAAAACTTGTCAGGCTTTTGGATCGCTCAAAAATGTTATCCGAACTAAGAGTTAGTCCAAAAATAAGATTTGGGCCCCATGAACAATTAACCGACGCGAAAAATCGAACTTCAAAATTTTTAGCTTTTGAGCGCTCGAACCCCTTAAAAAAACATGTGAGGCATTGTAATCTCTCAAAAATGTTATCCGAGCTAGGAGTTAGGCCTAAAATACCATTTTGGCCCCCACGAACAATTAACCGACGCAAAAAATCGGACTTCTGTATTTTCAGCTTTTGAGCTCACGAACCCCTTAAAATGGTTAAATAAACATGTCAGGCATTGGAATCGCTCAAAAATGTTATCCGAGTTAGGAGTTAGGCCAAAAATACGATTTGGGCCCCCTCGAACATGGAACCGACGCGAAAAATCGGCCTTTAATATTTTCAGCTTATGAGAGCTCAAACCCTTAGAAATGGTAAAAAAAACATGTCAGGCTTTGGAATCGCTCAATAATGTTATCCGAGCTAAGAGTTAGGCCAAACATACGATTTGTGCCGCCACGAACAATTAACCGACGCGAAAAATCAAACTTAAATATTTTCATCTTCTGAGCTCACGAACCCCTTAAAAATTGTAAAAAGACATGTCAAGCTTTGGAATCGCTAAAAAATGTTATCCGAGTTAGGCGCTTAGACCAAAAATACGATTTGGGCCGCCACGAACAAATAGAACCGACGTGAAAAATCGGACTTCAAAATTTTTAACTTCTGAGCGCTCGAACCCTTAGAAATGGTAAAAAAAACTTGTCAGGCTTTGGAATCGCTCAAAAATGTTATCCGAACTAAGAGTTAGGCCAAAAATACGATTTGGGATCCCATGAACAAAGCACCAACCCGAAAAATCGGACTTCAATATTTTCAGTGTCTGAGATCACGAACCCCTTAAAAATGGTATAAAAAAACATGTCAGGCTTTGTAATCGCTCAAAAATGTTATTCGAGCTAGGAGTTAGGCCTAAAATAAGATTTGGGCCTCCACGAACATAGAACTGACGCAAAAATCGGATTTCAAAATTTTTACATTCTGAGCTCTCGAACCCCTTAGAAATGGTAAAAAAATCATGTCAGGCTTTGGAATCGCTGAAATATGTTATCCGAGCTAGGGGTTAGGATTAAAATACGATTTAGACCCCCATGAACAAGAACAGACGCGAAAAAATCGGACTACAATATTTTTAGTTTCTGAGTGCTCGAACCCCTTAGAAATGGTAAAAAAACATGTTACACTTTAGAATTGCTCAAAAATGTTATCCGGACTAAGAGTTAGCCCAACGATTTGGGCCCCACGAACAATTAAATGACTCGAAAAAACGGACTTCAAGATTTTCAGCTTCTGAGCTCTCGAACCCCTTAGAAATGGTAAAAAAAACATGTTAGGCTTTGGAATGGCTCAAAAATGTTATCCGAGCTAAGAGTTAGGCCAAAAATACGATTTGGGCCACTACGAACAATTAGCGATGCGAAAATCGGACTTCAAAATTTTCAGCTTCTGAGCGCTCGAACCCCTTAGGAATGGTAAAAAAACATGTCAGGCTTTAGAATCGCTCAAAATGAATTCGGACTTCAAAATTTTCAGCTTATGAGCGCTCAAACCCCTTAGAAATGGTAAAAAAACATGTCAGGCTTTTGAATCGCTCAAAAATGTTATCCGAGCTAGGAGTTAGGCCACAAATACGATTTCGGCCCCAACGAACAAAGAACCGACGCGAAAAAATCGGACTTCAAAATTTTCAACTTCTGAGCGTTCGAACCCTTAGAAATGTTAAAAAAAATCATGTCAGGCTTTGGAATCGCTCAAAAATGTTATCCGATCTAGGAGTTAAGCGAAAAATACGATTTGGGCCCCCACGAACAAAGAACCGACGTGAAAAATTGGACTTCAATATTTTCAGCTTCTAAGCTCTCGAACCCCTTAGAAATGCTAAAAAAAACTTGTCAGGCTTTTGAATCGCTCAAAAATGTTAAGAGTTAGTCCAAAAATAAGATTTGGGCCCCACGAACAGTGAACCGACGCGAAAAATCGGACTTTAAAATTTTAAACTTCTGAGCGCTCGAACCCCTTAAAAAAATATGTCATGCTTTGAAATCTCTCGAAAATGTTATCCGAGCTAGGAGTTAGTCCTAACATACCATTTTGGTCCCCACAAAAAATTAACCGACGCGAAAAATCGGACTTCAGTATTTTCAGCTTTTGAGCTCTCGAACCCCTTAAAATGGTTAACTAAACATGTCAGGCTTAGGAATCGCTCCAAAATGTTATCCGAGTTAGGAGTTAGGCAAAAAATACGATTTGGGCCCCCACGAACATGGAACCGACGCAAAATATCGGACTTTAATATTTTCAGCTTCTGAGCGCGCAAACCCTTAGAAAAGGTAAAAAAACAGGTCAGGCTTTGGAATCGCTCAATAATGTTATCCGAGCTAAGAGTTAGGCCAAACATAAGATTTGTGCCCTCATGAACAGTTAACCGACGCGAAAAATCGGACTTGAATATTTTCAGCTTCTGAGCTCACGAACCCCTTAAAAATGGTAAAAAGACATGTCAAGCTTTGGAATCGCTCAAAAATGTTATCCGAGTTAGTCGTTAGGCCAAAAATACGATTTGGGCCCCCATGAACAAATAGAACCGACGCGAAAAATCATACTTCAAAATTTTCAACTTCTGAGCGCTCGAACCCTTAGAAATGGTAAAAAAATCATGTATGGCTTTGGAATCGCTCAAATATGTTATCCGAGCTAGGGGTTAGGATTAAAATACGATTTAGGCCCCATGAACAAGAACAGACGCGAAAAATCGGACTACAATATTTTTAGTTTCTGAGTGCTCGAACCCCTTAGAAATGGTAAAAAAAACATGTTACACTTGGGAATTGCTCAAAAATGTTATCCGGACTAAGAGTTAGCCCAACGATTTGGGCCCCACGAACAATTAAATGACGCGAAAAAACGGACTTGAAGATTTCCAGCTTCTGAGCGCTCGAACCCCTTAGAAATGGTAAAAAAAACATGTTAGGCTTTGGAATCGCTCAAAAATGTTATCCGAGCTAGAAGTTAGGCCACAAATACGATTTCGGCCCCAACGAACAAAGAACCGACGAGAAAAATCAAAATTCAAAATTTTCAACTTCTGAGCGTTCGAACCCTTAAAAATGTTTAAAAAAACTTGTCAGGCTTTGGAATCGCTCAAAAATGTTATCCGAGCTAATAGTTAGGCCAAAAATACGATTTGGGACCCCACGAACAAAGCACCAACCCAAAAAATCGGACTTCAATATTTTCAGTGTCTGAGATCACGAACCCCTTAAAAATGGTAAAAAAAAACATGCCAGGCTTTGTAATCGCTCAAAAATGTTATTCGAGCTAGGAGTTAGTCCTAAAATAAGATTTGGGCCTCCACGAACAAAGAACCGAAGAGAAAATCGGATTTCAAAATTTTCACATTCTGAGCTCTCGAACCCCTTAGAAATGGTAAAAAAAACATGTTAGGCTTTGGAATTGCTCAAAAATGTTATCCGGACTAAGAGTTAACCCAACGATTTGGGCCCCACGAACAATTAAATGACGCAAAAAATCGGACTTCAAGATTTTCAGCTTCTGAGCGCTCGAACCCCTTAGAAATGGTAAAAAAACATGTCAGGCTTTGGCATCGCTCAAAAATATTATTCGAGCTAAGAGTTAGGCCAAAAATACGATTTGGGCCCCTAGGAACAATTAACGGATGCGAAAATCGGACTTCAAAATTTTCAGCTTCTGAGCGCTCGAACCCCTTAGAAATGGTAAAAAAACATGTCAGGCTTTAGAATCGCTCAAAAATGTTAACCGAGCTAGGAGTTAGGCCAAAAATACGATTTTGGCCCTAACAAACAAAGAAACGACGCGAAAAATTAGACTTTCAATAATTTTAGGTCCTTAGCGCTCGAACCCCTTAGAAATTGTAAAAAACAAGCCATGCTTTGGAATCGCTCAAAAATGTTATCCGAGCTAAGAGTAAGCCCAAAAATACGATTTGGGCCCCACGAACAATTAACTGACGTGAAAATTCGGACTTCAAAATTTTCAGCTTATGAGCGCTCAAACCCCTGAGAAATGGTAAAAAAACATGTCAGGCTTTTGAATCGCTCAAAAATGTTATCTGAGCTAAGAGTTAGGCCACAAATACGATTTCGGCCCCAACGAACAAAGAACCGACGCGAAAAATCGGACTTCAAAATTTTCATCTTCTGAGCGTTTGAACCCTTAGAAATGGTAAAAAAAACATGTCAGGCTTCGGAATCGCTCAAAAATGTTATCCGAGCTAGGAGTTAAGCCAAAAATACGATTTGGGCCCCCACGAACAAAGAACCGACGTGAAAAATCGGACTTCAATATTTTCAGCTTCTGAGCTCTCGAACCCCTTAGAAATGCTAAAAAAAACTTGTCAGGCTTTTGAATCGCTCAAAAATGTTATCCGAGCTAGGAGTTAGACCAAAAATACGATTTTGGCCCTCACGAACAAAGAAACGACGCGAAAAATCAGAATTCAATAATTTTAGTTTATTAGCGCACGAACCCCTTAGAAATTGTAATAAACATGCCAGGCTCTGGAATCGCTCAGAAATGTTATCCGAGCTAAGAGTTAGCCCAAAAATACGATTTGGTCCCCACGAACAATTAACAGACGTGAAAATTCGGACTTCAAAATTTTCAGCTTATGAGCGCTCAAACCCCTTAGAAATGGTAAAAAAAACATGTCAGGCTTTTGAATCGCTCAAAAATGTTATCCGAGCTAGAAGTTAGGCCACAAATACGATTTCGGCCCCAACGAACAAAGAACCGACGCGAAAAATCGGAATTCAAAATTTTCAGCTTATGAGCGTTCGAACCCTTAAAAATGTTTAAAAAAACTTGTCAGGCTTTGGAATCGCTCAAAAATGTTATCCGAGCTAAGAGTTAGGCCAAAAATACGATTTGGGACCCCACGAACAAAGCACCAACCCAAAAAATCGGTCTTCAATATTTTCAGTGTCTGAGAGCACGAACCCCTTAAAAATGGTAAAAAAAAACATGCTAGGCTTTGTAATCGCTCAAAAATGTTATTCGAGCTAGGAGTTAGGCCTAAAATAAGTTTTGGGCCTCCATGAACAAAGAACCGAAGCGAAAATCGGATTTCAAAATTTTCACATTATGAGCTCTCGAACCCCTTAGAAATGGTAAAAAAACATGTTAGGCTTTGGAATTGCTCAAAAATGTTATCCGGACTAAGAGTTAGCCCAACGATTTGGGCCCCACGAACAATTAAATGACGCGAAAAATCGGACTTCAAGATTTTCAGCTTCTGAGCGCTCGAACCCCTTAGAAATGGTAAAAAAACATGTCAGGCTTTGGCATCGCTCAAAAATATTATCCGAGCTAAGAGTTAGGCCAAAAATACGATTTGGGCCCCTAGGAACAATTAACGGATGCGAAAATCGGACTTCAAAATTTTCAGCTTCTGAGCGCTCGAACCCCTTAGAAATGGTAAAAAAACATGTCAGGCTTTAGAATCGCTCAAAAATTTTATCCGAGCTAGGAGTTAGGCCAAAAATACGATTTTGGACATAACAAACAAAGAAACGACGCGAAAAATTAGACTTTCAATAATTTTAGGTTCTTAGCGCTCGAACCCCTTAGAAATTGTAAAAAACAAGCCAGGCTTTGGAATCGCTCAAAAATGTTATCCGAGCTAAGAGTAAGCCCAAAAATACGATTTGGGGCCCACGAACAATTAACTGACATGAAAATTCGGACTTCAATATTTTCAGCTTATGAGCGCTCAAACCCCTTAGAAATGGTAAAAAAACATGTCAGGCTTTTGAATCGCTCAAAAATGTTATCTGAGCTAAGAGTTAGGCCACAAATACGATTTCGGCCCCAACGAACAAAGAACCGACGCGAAAAATCGGACTTCAAAACTTTCAACTTCTGAGCGTTCGAACCCTGAGAAATGGTAAAAAAAACATGTCAGGCTTTGGAATCGCTCAAAAATGTTATCCGAGCTAGGAGTTAAGCCAAAAATACGATTTGGGCCCCCACGAACAAAGAACCGACGTGAAAAATCGGACTTCAATATTTTCAGCTTCTGAGCTCTCGAACCCGTTAGAAATGCTAAAAAAAACTTGTCAGGCTTTCGAATCGCTCAAAAATGTTAAGAGTTAGTCCAAAAATACGATTTGGGCCCCACGAACAGTTAACCGACGCGAAAAATCGGACTTCAAAATTTTCAACTTCTGAGCGCACGAACCCCTTAAAAAAATATGTCAGGCTTTGAAATCTCTCAAAAATGTTATCCGAGCTAGGAGTTAGGCCTAAAATACCATTTTGGTCCCCACGAAAAATTAACCGACGCGAAAAATCGGACTTCAGTATATTCAGCTTTTGAGCTCTCGAACCCCTTAAAATGGTTAAATAAACATGTCAGGCTTTGGAATCTCTCCAAAATGTTATCCGAGTTAGGAGTTAGGCCAAAAATACGATTTGGGCCCCCACGAACATGGAACCGACGCAAAATATCGGACTTTAATATTTTAAGCTTCTGAGCGTGCAAACCCTTAGAAAAGGTAAAAAAACAGGTCAGGCTTTCGAATCGCTCAATAATGTTATCCGAGCTAAGAGTTAGGCCAAACATACGATTTGTGCCCCCATGAACAGTTAACCGACGCGAAAAATCGGAATTGAATATTTTCAGCTTCTGAGCTCACGAACCCCTTAAAAATGGTAAAAAGACATGTCAAGCTTTGGAATCACTCAAAAATGTTATCCGAGTTAGTCGTTAGGCCAAAAATACGATTTGGGCCTCCATGAACAAATAGAACCGACGCGAAAAATTGTACTTCAAAATTTTCAACTTCTGAGCGCTCGAACCCTTAGAAATGGTAAAAAAATCATGTCAGGCTTTGGAATCGCTCAAATATGTTATCTGAGCTAGGGGTTAGGATTAAAATACGATTTAGGCCCCCATGAACAAGAACAGACGCGAAAAATCGGACTACAATATTTTTAGTTTCTGAGTGCTCGAACCCCTTAGAAATGGTAAAAAAACATGTTACACTTTGGAATTGCTCAAAAATGTTATCCGGACTAAGAGTTAGCCCAACGATTTGGGCCCCACGAACAATTAAATGGCGGGAAAAAACGGACTTCAAGATTTTCAGCTTCAGAGCGCTCGAACCCCTTAGAAATGGTAAAAAAAACATGTTAGGCTTTGGAATCGCTCAAAAATGTTATCCGAGCTAAGAGTTAGGCCAAAAATACGATTTGGGCCACTACGAACAATTAGCGGATGCGAAAATCGGACTTCAAAATTTTCAGCTTCTGAGCGCTCGAACCCCTCAGGAATGGTAAAAAAACATGTCAGGCTTTAGAATCGCTCAAAAATGTTATCCGAGCTAGGAGTTAGACCAAAAATACGATTTTGGCCCTCACGAACAAAGAAACGACGCGAAAAATCAGACTTCAATAATTTTAGTTTCTTAGCGCACGAACCCCTTAGAAATTGTAATAAACATGCCAGGCTCTGGAATCGCTCAAAAATGTTATCCGAGCTAAGAGTTAGCCCAAAAATACGATTTGGTCCCCACGAACAATTAACAGACGTGAAAATTCGGACTTCAAAATTTTCAGCTTATGAGCGCTCAAACCCCTTAGAAATGGTAAAAAAAACATGTCAGGCTTTTGAATCGCTCAAAAATGTTATCCGAGCTAGAAGTTAGGCCACAAATACGATTTCGGCCCCAACGAACAAAGAACCGACGCGAAAAATCGGAATTCAAAATTTTCAACTTCTGAGCGTTCGAACCCTTAAAAATGTTTTAAAAAACTTGTCAGGCTTTGGAATCGCTCAAAAATGTTATCCGAGCTAAGAGTTAGGCCAAAAATACGATTTGGGACCCCACGAACAAAGCACCAACCCAAAAAATCGGACTTCAATATTTTCAGTGTCTGAGATCACGAACCCCTTAAAAATGGTAAAAAAAACATGCTAGGCTTTGTAATCGCTCAAAAATGTTATTCGAGCTAGGAGTTAGGCCTAAAATAAGATTTGGGCCTCCATGAACAAAGAACCGAAGCGAAAATCGGATTTCAAAATTTTCACATTTTGAGCTCTCGAACCCCTTAGAAATGGTAAAAAAACATGTTAGGCTTTGGAATTGCTCAAAAATGTTATCCGGACTAAGAGTTAGCCCAACGATTTGGGCCCCACGAACAATTAAATGATGCGAAAAATCGGACTTCAAGATTTTCAGCTTCTGAGCGCTCGAACCCCTTAGAAATGGTAAAAAAAACATGTCAGGCTTTGGCATCGCTCAAAAATATTATCCGAGCTAAGAGTTAGGCCAAAAATACGATTTGGGCCCCTAGGAACAATTAACGGATGCGAAAATCGGACTTCAAAATTTTCAGCTTCTGAGCGCTCGAACCCCTTAGAAATGGTAAAAAAACATGTCAGGCTTTAGAATCGCTCAAAAATGTTATCCGAGCTAGGAGTTAGGCCAAAAATACGATTTTGGCCATAACAGACAAAGAAACGACGCGAAAAATTAGACTTTCAATAATTTTAGGTTCTTAGCGCTCGAACCCCTTAGAAATTGTAAAAAACAAGCCAGGCTTTGGAATCGCTCAAAAATGTTATCCGAGCTAAGAGTAAGCCCAAAAATACGATTTGGGCCCCACGAATAATTAACTGACATGAAAATTCGGACTTCAAAATTTTCAGCTTATGAGCGCTCAAACCCCTTAGAAATGGTAAAAAAACATGTCAGGCTTTTGAATCGCTCAAAAATGTTATCTGAGCTAAGAGTTAGGCCACAAATACGATTTCGGCCCCAACGAACAAAGAACCGACGCGAAAAATCGGACTTCAAAACTTTCAACTTCTGAGCGTTCGAACCCTGAGAAATGGTAAAAAAAACATGTCAGGCTTTGGAATCGCTCAAAAATGTTATCCGAGCTAGGAGTTAAGCCAAAAATACGATTTGGGCCCCCACGAACAAAGAACCGACGTGAAAAATCGGACTTCAATATTTTCAGCTTCTGAGCTCTCGAACCCGTTAGAAATGCTAAAAAAAACTTGTCAGGCTTTCGAATCGCTCAAAAATGTTAAGAGTTAGTCCAAAAATACGATTTGGGCCCCACGAACAGTTAACCGACGCGAAAAATCGGACTTCAAAATTTTCAACTTCTGAGCGCTCGAACCCCTTAAAAAAATATGTCAGGCTTTGAAATCTCTCAAAAATGTTATCCGAGCTAGGAGTTAGGCCTAAAATACCATTTTGGTCCCCACGAAAAATTAACCGACGCGAAAAATCGGACTTCAGTATTTTCAGCTTTTGAGCTCTCGAACCCCTTAAAATGGTTAAATAAACATGTCAGGCTTTGGAATCGCTCCAAAATGTTATCCGAGTTAGGAGTTAGGCCAAAAATACGATTTGGGCCCCCACGAACATGGAACCGACGCAAAATATCGGACTTTAATATTTTCAGCTTCTGAGCGCGCAAACCCTTAGAAAAGGTAAAAAAACAGGTCAGGCTTTGGAATCGCTCAATAATGTTATCCGAGCTAAGAGTTAGGCCAAACATACGCTTTGTGCCCCCATGAACAATTAAGCGACGCGAAAAATCGGACTTGAATATTTTCAGCTTCTGAGCTCACGAACCCCTTAAAAATGGTAAAAAGACATGTCAAGCTTTGGAATCGCTCAAAAATGTTATCCGAGTTAGTCGTTAGGCCAAAAATACGATTTGGGCCCCCACGACCCAATTGCCACCGATACACATAGACATAGGGGTGTTTCTAATTCTTCCTAGCTTTCCACCAAAAATTGAAACATCGTTTTCTGTTAGTTTCGGCCGGGATCATCATGAACATAATTAAGCATGTGTTCTACAAGAACCTCTCTCGCTCTCACTGGATTGTTTAGGTGATGATTTGGAAGTTCTGAATTGAAACAGAGCGAGGAAGGTGAGATATATACCAAGCACAGATGATATAAAACCAGGTAAAAAATTCCCTATTTTCAAGATATAGGAGTACCAAAGAAAGCATCTTTAGCTGGGTTTTATCAATTTCAGTCTATCATGTCTACTTTCGCTTCTGTTTCTAGGGAAACTAAGTCCATTAAAACTCTATCTGCAATTGTATTAAAGGGTAATTGGACCCAACTTTTGAAACCCCAATTTGGTTCTGGTTTGAGCTCAGTAACAGTTGAGAAAGTATTATCACAACCCTCTTTAGATATCTATGATTCCTGGGCTTTTTATGAATGGGTTGAAAAGATTCCTGGATATAAGCATTCCCTTGAATCTACTTGGTCTATGATTCATGTGCTAACAAAACAAAAGCACTACAGAATTGCACAGAAGGTGCTTGAGAAAATTGCTCTTAAGGATTATCTATATTCCCCCACTGTTTTGAAT
Source organism: Patellifolia procumbens (assembly GCA_947645195.1). Taxonomy (NCBI): domain Eukaryota; kingdom Viridiplantae; phylum Streptophyta; class Magnoliopsida; order Caryophyllales; family Amaranthaceae; genus Patellifolia; species Patellifolia procumbens. The sequence continues at coordinate 182,704 of CANSGD010001189.1, read as the reverse complement.
TCCCTTGTTGATTCCCGACGTGACCCGGATTTGAATTCGCAGATTTTGAGTTGGTTGGTCATATTTTATGCAAATTCTAGGATGACCCAGGAAGCAATTGAAGTTTTTGAGCACATGAAAATCAATAGGATTAAGCCTCATTTGCATGCTTGTACTGTGCTTTTGAATACACTCGTGAAGACTGGGTTTACGTCTACCATGTGGAAGATGTACAAAATGATGTTGAAGCTTGGGGTTGTTCCTAATCTTCATGTGTATAATGTATTAATTCATGGTTGTTGCAAATCCGGGGATGTGGAGAAGGCTGAAGAATTGTTGAATGAGTTGGAATTGAAGTGCATATTGCCTGATCTTTTCACTTACAATACGCTACTTTCTTTGTATATGAAGAAGGGTAAACACTACGAAGCTTTGTCGGTTCAAGATAGGATGGAAAACGCCAGCGTGGCCCCAGATATTGTGACTTATAACTGCCTCTTATTTGGATTTTGTAGGGAAGGTAGGATGAAGGAGGCTTTGAAGCTCTTTAGTGAAATTAAGGGCACAAAACCTAACCTTGTTACATATACCACTTTGGTTGATGGATATTGTCGAGCAAATGACATAGAGGAGGCATTGAGGTTGTGCCAGGTAATGGAGGTTGAAGGTATATATCCATCAGTTGCTACTTACAATTCGATCCTACGCAAGTTGTGCGAGCAAGGTAGGATAAGAGATGCAAACAAGCTCTTGAATGAGATGAGCAAGAAGAAGGTACAACCTGATAATATTACATGCAATACATTGATAAATGCTTATTGCAAGATAGGAGACCTGCAATCTGCCTTAAAGGTGAAAAATAAGATGTTGGAAGGTGGGTTGAAACTTGACCAATATACTTTTAAAGCACTAATACATGGTTTCTGCAAGGCTAAAGAGATAGATGGAGCGAAAGTGCTGCTCTTTGAGATGCTTGATGCAGGTTTCTCTCCAAGTTTTTGCACTTATTCATGGATTGTAGATTGTTACTGTCACCAGAATAATGGAGAGGCAGTAGCAAGTCTGCCAAATGAGCTTGGAGGGAGAGGACTTTGTGTCGATATCTCAGTGTATCGGGCTCTCATTAGAAGCCTGTGTAAGAAAGGCTTGATTGAATGGGCTAAAAGGATTTTTGATTGTATGGAAGAGAAAGGTCTTAAGGGAGACAGTCTTATATACACTAGCTTGGCTTTTGGTTACTTTAAAGAAGGGAAGGAAAAAGTGGCTTCGGAGTTACTGAATGAGATGTATCGAAGGAGGTTAAGTGTAACTTTAAGAATATATAGGTGTTTTAGTGCAACAAATGCTAGTGAGAACAACTTATTAGGGGTCTTTTGGGATCATTGTCTCCAGAAAAAACTTATATCGAAGAATGTTTACAAGCAAGTGCGAGATTTAACTTGACACCCATTGAGAAAATGACTATTTCACTGTAATCTGTTATTGGTACTTACAGGGCTATTGACATTCTTGCTGAATCATCCTTCCTTACCTGGTGCAGGTAATAGAAATTGTTGTAACTAACAATTTACTTTATAGAATTATCTTAAATAACGCTGATGTTCTCTTCATAGAAATTTAGTCGAAGCTACGGTAAATAGTACTAGTCTAGTGTGATTCATAGCAATGTGGTAACTCTTGGGGACTCATGGAAACTTTTTTGACTTTGTTTCCTTCATGTTTATGACAGATTTTGCCAAAAAAAATGTGCACATTGATCCCTATCCCCCTTTCTCCGGGCTCTCAATTTAGGCTCAAAACAGAAAACCGTTTATCTCACCAAATACAAGCAATTACAAGATATGGTGGTTCTGGTGCATAATCGAGTAATGGACTAGGCTTTTGTGCGCTTTGCTGTTGCTACATATATCCGAAGAAACTCATAACGGAACATGAGTGGAAATGCATTTGCATAGGTCAATTAGAAGCTTTTACTGGTACCCTTGTAGCAGGTATCTCCTGGGCTCCTGCCACATGCTCTGTATTTAGATATGTTATTATAGAAGAGGCTCGCGCCATTGGCAGTATATGCCCGCCAAGAGTATTGGACGGCTCGCACCATTGACAGTATACGCCCACCAAGAATTTATAGCTGTGTTCATTTTATCTATCATTATGTGATCATTGTAATTATTATTCATGATTTAGGAAGATCTTCTTTGGTAGCAAAAGCTAGTAGAAAATAGAATGGTTTATCTGGTCGTGTTCTTATTTTGTTTTTGTTTAGCTGATGCTCCAACTCGACGAGAAAACAAAAAAAAACTTGAATCATTTTATTCATTTACCTGATGTAATATTAAGGTTAATTGATGCGAAAGTTGGGTTATTCTTGTTTGTATTCCTTCAAGTTCTGGTTTCTCCAAGTAATTGTCGTGTGCTCGTGTCCAGTTCAGTTGTATAGTTGTGTCATGTTAGAGATTGCTAGCTTTGTTTGTTACTCTGTTGATATTCTAGTATTTCTTCTGTTAGGAATTGGTCATTCCCTTTTATCGGTTAGGAGCTTTTCGATACTTGGCCACAGGTTTGACTCATCCAACTTGGAGGATGAGAAATGGGAATATGGGATGGAGCATGCTCTGCAATGCGCTAGCTGCTCTATTCTTTTGCCCAGCCAATCGACAGTTGGGCAGGGTTTTCTGCATCAAGCTTGCACATCCTAGTTCTTACATTGCTTTTATATCCCTTGTGTCTAAGGCATGTGATGTTTATATCAAAAATTAATATTTACTATGTATGCTGCAAATGCAATGATAAGTATTTTTTATCCAGTTTTGTGGCAACCATTAATGATTTAGCTATTTTTTCAAAAGAACAAGAATCATTTAGAAAGGCAAACGAGTAGTCCATAATCTTCTATTTTTTTTACTAATTAGAAGTTTTAAAAAACATTACTGATTATTATAGATTTCTTTTCATTAAGTGGCTTTGCTTTAATTGTATAAGGTATAGACGGATCTTGTTTAAAAGTATATTCCAAACTGTTCTAATGTTACCAAAACATAAAACATTCAAAGCATATAAAAGTTATAATTAACTTACCATCATTAATTATCTCTAATAGTTTATTATAAAGGAAAAATTGTCAAATTAAGTCAATCTATGGTCCACCCGCTAAAATAAGTTATCACTTTGATTATTTCATAATAAGTGTAACTTTCACACCATTCTAGTTTTAACAGGTTAAATGACTGGTTATTGGTTCAACCTCCTCCTCATTGTTTAATCTTCAATTAAAATTATGTTTTATGTTAGAAACTGCTTTTCGAAACTAAAATAAAATTAAAATAAAAACCACGCCCATACTTCCTCCTTTCACTTTTTACCTCCCCCACCCCAAACCCTTTCCCCCCACCACCCTGCTTCCATTCCCTTTTCAAACCTCCCCACCACCACCTCCACCCCAAGTCCCCCACCCCCTACTCCCTTTCCCTTTTCTGACCACCCTACCACCATCCCCACCCTCCTGTACACTTATCGACAATCTTAATCTCCATTTGCATAGACTGTAATTTTCTATTAATTAGCAATTTGCTCTTAGCGGGTGACCACATATATTTACCTATAAGAACAAGCAAGGGAAACATGTTGATGAGTTTCCATATCAATCCTACACAAGCTGCAAGTTTCATCACACCCCAATTCCAAGAGGCAACTCTGTCTACAATAAGCAATTTATGTTGAAGCATGTAATATACAGGCTCTTAGGAGCACCTTATCCATTGCAAGTAACCCTTTTCCAAGAGACAGAGCCAAATCTCCCCTACAGCTTCTTATGCATAAAATTATTAGCTAAATTCCCATTCTTAGTCATAGCATCCCACCCCCACAAATAGTATATTTGAAATAGCAACAAAATGTTTTGGACGACTAATGCTAGTACAATTCAATAGCATAATATGTTGTAGAGCAATACAAGATAAACATTACAATATTTATATAGTTAGGTTGACGAATCAAGCCGCCACCACCTCCTCCAACGTACTCCCTAGAATCAAGGGATTCACGCTAATCCTTTCCTTCTTTCTCGTTGGACCAAGTCAAGGTTGTTAGCAGCTTACACTCTTTTCTCATATGCAATGGTTGGTCAAGCTTTAATGCTTCTGATCCTCGCCACGTCATCGATCCAGGCCAAGCATGAAAACCCACTAACATATAGACACATGGAGGCGGTTTTTCCACCTCCAATATTGCCCCCAATTTCCCTTTCTCGACTGAACATCCAGAGAAAGAGAAAAGGAAGGAAATTTTAAGTTCTTGAAAATCGTGCCACTTTCCCTGCTTACATGTGACAGTTAACGCCATCACGAAGGCTATTACTTCTTATCCCATCAAACATCCTCTCTCATGTAAACTCCACTCATGAGGTAAATTTTCTCTCTCCTCTGTTTCACCTCTTCGCCATTCTCGCTTGAGTTTTTCGTCTTCCTCTTCTTCCTTTCCACCCCTAAGTTGGTGCTGTAATCCCCCGTAATTTTATGAATTTTATAAATATATTTAAAGTATATTTATATCATTTTCATATTTATTTTATTTAATTATCTAAGCGTTGACTGTTTCGAAAGTCAAATGATTATTTAAAAGTTTTAGATAGTCATTAATATTTATTGGGTTGGATTTATTGAATATTTTATTAAAGGTTTTGGGTCGTGTTTAAAATGATTTTTAATGTTGGGTTGAGGAGCCCAAACCATTTATTTAAGTTTGATGATCAACTTGAGTCCAAACCTAAACCTAACCTAATTACCTTAGGTTTTAGGCAAAACCTATAAATACCTCGCTAAACACCAATTTTTGCACACTTTATTTTCTCTCCTTTCTCCCTCACAAACCGTCACCCCTCCTTTATTTTTCTCTCCTTTGGTTCCGGCCATACACCGCCACAAACATCACCCCTCTCCTCCACTTTTCCGGCGAGGTTCACACATCACTCGCCCCTCTTTTATCTCGTTTCGTGCGCTTCCACCAGCAGCCACCGCACGTCCCTCTCCCTCTTTCGCCTTCGTTCACCCAACAGCCAAGCAGCGGCAGCCGCAAGTTTGTGCACGCTCCACCCCGCAGCCACGCGCCATCTCCCACGTGTGTCCTTCGGCCGTTTTTCTGATTTTTTTGTGGTTTCTTTGGTTATTTCTTAACCCTTATCCTCTACTTTAATGTTTGATTGTGGTTTTAATATTGAGTTGTGGTTTTTAAGAATTTTATTATCTTTTTATAATAAAGTTGAAAACTTTATTATTCGACTTATTAAAAATATGATTTTTATTTATTGAGAATATGAATTATAATTTCAGATCTATTTTTTATTAATTAAAGTGAGTTCTAAGCATGAAAGTAATGGTTTTTGAGGTTTTAAAACCTAAGAGTTTTGGGATTATTTCTGCTATGCAAGCGTAGAAGTTGATAAAGAAAGGTTGTGAAGTATTCTTGTGTAGTGTGCAAGATGTAATCAAGGAAGTTGAGTCGAGAATTGAGGATGTACCTATTGTGAATGAGTTCTTAGATGTATGTGTTTCCAAGTGAGATTTCTAGAATGCCGCCTAAGAGAGTCGTTGAGTTTACCATAGACATAGTTCATGGTACTGCACCTATTTCGAAAGCATCGTACAGGATGGCACCTCCCGAGATGAGTGAATTGAAGACTCAATTGCAAGAGTTATTGGAGAAAGGTTACATTAGACCTAGTGCGTCACCTTGGGGAGCACCAGTTTTATTTGTGAAGAAGAAGGATAGTAGTATGAGGTTGTGTATTGATTATCGTGAGTTGAACAATGTGACCATTAAGAACAAGTATCCTTAGCCTAGGATAGATGATCTTTTCGATCAGTTGAATGGAGCTAGTGTTTTCTCGAAGATTGATTTGCGTTCAGGGTATCATCAATTGAAGGTAGCCGATAAGGATATGGTCACTATGAGTTTACAATGACGCCATTTGGGTTGACCAATGCACCTGCAATTTTTATGGACTTGATGAATAGGATTTTCCATGAGTTCTTAGACAAGTTTGTCGTAGTATTCATTGACGATATTTTGATCTACTAGAAGAATGAAGAAGAGCATGATGAGCATTTGAGAATGGTTTTTAAATTTGAGACGCTTAGGAGAAATCAATTGTTTGCCAAGTTCTCTATGTGTGAGTTCTGTTTGGAGAAAGTTGTATTTTTGGGTCATTATGTGTCTGAGGAAGGAGTTTCTGTGGATCCTGCGAAAATACAAGCCGTTAGTGAGTGTCCTAGACCGAAGAATGTGTCTGACATAAGAAGTTTTATGTGATTGGCTGGTTATCATAGAAGGTTTGTGAAAGATTTCTCAAGGATAGCAAGACCTATGACTACTTTGATGAAGAAAGACTCGAAGTTTGAATGGAATGAGAAGTGTGAGGAAGCCTTTCAAATTTTTAAGGATCTTTAACCTCTGCACCTGTTTTGACTCTACCCGATGGGAATGATGGATTCGAGGTATATAATGATGCTTTGAACAATGGTCTGGGATGTGTGTTACAGCATAATGGGAAGGTGATTGCGTATGCATCGCATCAGTTGAAGCCGTATGAGTCTAATTATCCTACCCATGACTTAGAGTTAGCTGCTATTGTGTTTGCATTGAAGATTTAGAGACATTATCTCTATAAAGCGACTGTGAAGATATTCACTGACCATAAGAGTTTTAAGTATATTCTCACTCAGAAGGATCTCAATATGAGACAAAGGAGATGGTTAGAGTTGATCAAGGATTACGACTTAGATATCCAGTATCATGAAGGGAAGGCGAATGTAGTCGCCGATGCTTTGAGTAGGAAGACGAGCCATAGCGTTAATGCGTTGGTAGTTTCCGAAGAGTTGTATCAAGATATGCAAAGGCTTGAGATTTTGTCGTTAGGATCGTCGAATTTCGATGAGATCTTGGAGAGTTAAGTTGGAGATGAACATCTTGACAAAATTAAAGAGAAGATGAAGCAAGGAAAGGAAATTGATTTTAAGATCCATGAGGATGGAAGTCTGAGATTCAAAGGAAGGTGGTGTATACCATAGAAGTGTGAAGAGCTTAAGAGGAAGCTTATGGAGGAAGGTCACAATACTCCGTATTCTGTACACCCTGGTGGTGATAAGTTGTATAAAGACCTTAAGGAGAATTATTGGTGGACGAATATGAAGCGAGAAGTCGCTGAGTTCGTATCCAAGTGTTTGACTTGCCAGAAAGTGAAGATAGATCACAAGAGACCTATGGGAAAGGTCCAATCGTTAGAAGTCCCTGGATGGAAGTGGGATTCGATTTCTATGGATTTCGTGACATCATTGTCGAAGACCAAGACTGGCAATGATACTATTTGGGTGATCGTGGATCGATTGACTAAATCTGTCGTCTTTATTTCGATCAAAGAGACGTGGAAGAAGAAGCAACTTGCAAAGACCTATATCAAGCACGTCGTGAGACTCTATGGTGTGCTGAATGATATTATTTTAGATCGTGATTCGAGATTTCTCTCGAAGTTTTGGCAGAAAGTACAATAGAATCTTAGAACTACGTTGAAGATGAGTACTGTTTTTCACCCTGCGACAGATGGTTAGACTGAGAGGACCAATCAGACTATGGAGGACATGTCGAGAGCATGTGCGATTGATTTTCAAGGAAGTTGGGAAGACCAATTAGATTTAATTGAGTTTTCATGCAACAATAGTTACCATGCGAGTATGAAAATGGCACCATTTGAAGCTTTGTATGGACGGAAGTGTAGAAGTCCTATTTGTTGGAACGACTTTAGTGAGAATATAGTCCTTGGGAATGAATTCATTGAAGAGACCGTTAAGAATGTGAAGTTGATTCAAGCTAGAATCCAAGCTGCCCAGGATAGGCAAAAGAGTTACGCTGATTTGAAGAGGCGTGAAGATGAGTTCGCTGGCGATAAAGTTTTTTTTGAAAGTCTCACCGATGAAAGGTGTTATGAGATTTTGTAAGAAAGGCAAGCTGAGTGCCAAGTACGTTGGTCCGTATAAGATTTTGCAACAAGTTGGTAAAGTAGCCTACAAGTTGGCTTTACCGATGGAATTCGAGAAGATGCACTATGTGTTTCATATCTCACAGCTTAAGAGGTAAATTCTTGATGAGAATCACGTTCTAGAACCCCAAAGAGTTCAAATTGATAGTAGCCTCATGTATGAGGAAAGACTTGTGAAGATTTTGGACAAGAAGGTGCGTAGTACACGCAATAAGGATGTGAGTATCGTGAAAGTACTATGGTCTAACCATGAGTCCGAGGAGGCAACATGGGAAGCCGAGGATGATATGAGGAAGAAGTATCCTGACTTGTTTGTTGAGGTGAGTTACGAGGGTGTAACTCGTTTTCTTTAAGAGAGGTAGAATGCGATAGAATTTCGCGCTTTTTGCCTATTTTATGGTATTTTTATGCTTATTTTTTGCATTTGCACATGTTGTTGCAAAATAACGTGTCATGAGTGACACATTTGAGTTTGGGTTGGTAAACTGTGCACATGTGTGACACAAGCTTTTCCGAGTTTTCAAGTTTTGAAAAGTTTTAGTAAGGAAATTTTTTCCAAACGATTTAGTTTTTCGTGCCAAGTTTCGAGACAAAACTTCTTTAAGAGGGGTAGACTCTAATCCCCCGTAATCTTATGAATGTTATAAATATATTTAAAGTATATTTATAATCATTTTCATATTTATTTCATTTAATTATTTAAGTGTTGACTATTGTGAAAGTTAAATGATTGTTTAAACGTTTTAAATAGTAATTAATATTTATTAGGTTGGATTTTAAGTATTGAATATTTTATTAAAGGTTTTGGGTCGTGTTTAAAATGATTCTTAATGTTGGGTTGAGGAGCCAAAACCATTTATTTAAATTTGATTATCAACTTGAGCCCAAACCTAAGCCTAACCTAATTACCGTAGGTTTTAGGCAAAACCTATAAATACCTCCCTAAACACCTATTTTTGCATACTTTATTTTCTTTCCTCTCTCCCTCACAAACCGGCGCCCCTCCTTTCTTTTTCTCTCCTTTGGTTTCGGCCGTGCACCGCCACAAATACCACCCCTTTCCTCCACTTTTCCGGCGAGGTTCACACATCACTCGCCCCTCTCTTCTCTCGTTTCGTGCGCTGCCGCCAACAGCCACCGCATGTCCCTCTCCCTCTTTCGCCTTCGTTCGCCTAGCAGCAGCTGCGAGTTTGTGCACACGCCACCCCGCAGCCACGCGCCACCTCCCACGCGTGTCCTTCTTCCGTTTTTTCGATTTTTCGTGGTTTCTTTGGTTATTTCTTAACCCTTATCCTCTACCTTAATGTTTAATTATGATTTTAACATTGAGTTCTGGTTTTTAAGAATTTTATTATGTTTTGTAAATAAAGTTGAAAACTTTATTATTCGAATTATTAAAAATCTGATTTTTATTTATTGTGAATATGAATCATAATTTCAGATTTATTATTAATTAAAGTGAGTTTTAAGCATGAAAGTAATGGTTTTTGAGGTTTTAAAGCCTAGGTTTATAAGTGTTATATTAAAGGTTGTTAAAGGTTGGAACTTTAATATTTTTAAAGTATTTTAAAACATGTTTTGAAGCATTTTAAAATAAATTATATTGTTGTGGATTAATTAGGATATTAATTCATTGCTCTATTATTGTTTTGTAGGCGGAGAATTTACTTTAGGCGATTTCTAGAGTTTTAAAGTGGCCTCTCACTTTGTCTACACAAGGTACGTACATGTCCTTATGTGTTAGACTACTACCATGTCCTAAGGATTAGGATTATTTATAGTATCATGTATAGGGAACCCTTTTGTGGTTCATACGTGGCTATTGAATAGGAATTACGTGTTGTTGAGCATGTTAATTGCATTTATGATTTATTACATGATTGAATGGATGTTTGATTCAAACATGTTGTTTGGAAGTATTTATATTTTGATTCATCGTGTGATATGGATTAATATTATTATATCATTGAATTATGGATTTTGGTATTGTTTCCCTTAGTGGATATTTTATTACTTCTAAAAGGCCGACGACTTTGTGAGTAAGTTGGATTATTATTGGTTATTATTATTTTACTACTTTGCAAAGACCGAGGGCTTTGTATGGTTGATAGGTTTTAGTCGTATCACCTAATCAAAAATAAACCTATGGTCCTCTAACTAAGGTAGTCAGTGGAAGCAGGGTCGAATCCACAGGGAGACAGAGTTTCTAAATCAATATTCAACCAATTCAGCTACTCCAGAGTAAATCAGGAAGGAATTAATTAAACTAATGATTAAGCTAAGAAAGACGAATTAACTAAAGGAATTAAGTATGGAATAAAAACCTAGGGTATTAGGTCGGTCCACCATGCTTATACCAATCAAACAAGGTCAACAACTATCAAAACCTAAGTCAAGAGTCGGGGGATTAGAGCCTATGTTGAGCTATGGTTAAGACTCAACGCTCATAGTTCAACATACGCCGCATGTTCACTAACGTAATCAGAACTACTGACGTGTCCTAGGCCTCTAGTCGTAAGACGGATTTATGTAAACAACTGTTAACCACAAGCAACCAACGAAACTGCGCAATAATTACTCAATAAAGAACAAACCACATCACAATCACCCTAATCAAGCCCTAGAAATCACTAAGAGTCTAAATCACAATCATGGTATAAACATGGCTTTCCTATCTAACACCCTAGAAAGAGACTACTCACTCATAATCGAATTAACAACAACAAAACTAATATGAAACCTAACAATTGCATCATGAACGATTAAATAAATAAACTAAGCAATTGAGAATAATAAAGAGATTAGGGTAAGAAAGAATACCAATTAAGGGAAAGCAGGAACTTTATTGAAATCGAAATAGGTTTGATCACCTCTAAATTAATCTAAAGTGTTTGAATTGAACTAAGAACAATGAAGAATAAAACTAGTCTAAAGCTAATGGAAGATGAATAAAAGATCGATCTAAATAATGAGGAAAAAGGTATTTATAATACCCCTCAAGTTCACTAAAAACGGAAATAAGAAAGCGAAAAAGTGCGATTTAAGCACCAGACCCGATCGGGCCCGAGCACAGTACCCGATCGGGTCAAATACAAATTCAGCCCAACTTTGTTCCTTGGTTAGCGTAACAGCAGCAGCGTCAATTATGCAAAAATACAGTCAACCCGATCCAGCACCCGATCGGGTCTAGGATCGGGTCCTCAACGTATTGGCCCAGCAGCTCCCTTAGCGTAACAGCAGCTGCGTAGGAAACTGAGATGGCCCACCCGATCAGGCCTTGGGCATCCACCCGATCGGGCCTGGGAGCAAATTGAGCCCAGCAGCACCACAGCGCCTGTAGCATCGCAACGAGACCAAGCAGCACTCCACCCGATCGGGTCGGGCGGTGGTCACCCGATCGGGTCTGGGGACATGCTTCCTAGCCCGATCGGATCGGGCAACCCTCGCCCGATCGGGTCCGCAACTTTCATACCCGATCAATAAATCTTCGCCCGATCGGGCCATTTCTGCCCGATCAGTGCACGGAAACCTCCTTTTTGACTCTTTGGCTTTCTAATCTTCACGTTTAGGGGTCTTGGGACCTCCTAAACTATCCATAAAGCTCGTGAGCCATCCTACGTGCCTCGTAACATCTCGTAAAGCCGTGGTTGCTTCCAAATGGCTCGGGAATAAGGAGAAAACTCCATAAGACCTGCAATTCAACACTAAAACACGAAACCACAACTATATACGAGAGTTAGCACAAAATAGCTCCCAAGAGCTCCAATGACGCACAAATTAGCTTGTAAATAAGGGAGAAAACTCTATATAAATACGTGATATCAAACTCCCCCAAGCTAAACCTTTGCTTGTCCTCAAGCAAACAGCACATGAACATGGAATAGATTGCCTCACCCCATAGGTAAAAAGCAATTCACAGCTCAAAACATTTTCAAGACTAAGAATCGTTCAAGCTGGCATAATTCAATTTTGGCTAATCAAATCCATCCAACCACCAATCATCCAAGCAATTTATCAAACTCAAGCATCCACAAGGCATACAAGTCCTGAAAAGGCTCTCACAAGGGTGTCACTCCTCTCTATTTTGTGGCAGGCAAAGAATATGCCCGAACACTCACCAACCCGACCATGAGTACCCTTCCCACTCACACTCTCATGTGCTTAAGAAGGTTCAATGACGCTCATCCTAGTCAAGTCGACTCAATTAGCAGAAATACTCTTTAACTTTGACAAACTGACTCGAAATCAATCAAATGAACAATGCAGACACAAGCTCAAGAGGACTTTATAGGGTTGTAATGGGGCTTAGGTGAGAGGTAGGGGATACTTTTGGGTAATGTGGTGGAAAAACCAAGAAAGGGGGAGCATAAATCATTCAAACAAGGCCTAAGATGGCCTACACAACTCCCAACAATCACCATAAAATCATGTAAAGTAACCCAACTCTCATAAATCAATGAAGAGCTCATAACAAACCCAAGTTTCTAGCAATGAAGCGAATATTCCTTTATGAACGTACGTGAATGAAAGAACTTGAATTTTTTTGAATTTTCATTTCATTTTTCTTCCATTTTATTCTGAACTTCATTCACGCAACTCTAAATTTGCTTTTTCTTTTCTCTTCCTCACTCTCAAACCACAGCAAATACACTTTTAAATTCCTCAAAAACCAAACTAAACCAACAAACCAATCTCAAACTCAACCCATACAAAAGCTCCCCAAGCTAGGCTTGGAATAATATCAAGTGAAGGCTTTGGGCTCATAATAGGGGTTTAAGTAACACGAAACAAGTCATTAGGCTCAGCGGGGCTAAGGAGGATAAAAGTATATCAAAAACTCGCTCTAAAGCTCAAGAATAAGACAAAAGAACGCCTCTATCACAGCAAATGCTCCAAGTCATCTAAAATCAGACAAGTACGAATCAAAGTCAAGATCAATCCACTAAAAGAGGAACTAACACACAAGAATAGACTGGATAATAATATGAATCCAATAAGCTACAAAGAGGCCTCACAGTCTAACCAATTCAGGTATGCAGCACAAAGTGGTCTAATATAATCCAAAAATGCTCGAAATCATAGCAATCAAACATCAAATCATAGCCTCAAGATCACAAATGCCCAGCTATCCAGAAAACAAAGTCAAATCATTTTCAAATAGAGCACAGCAAGGGGCACAGGGAGGCAACTAAACCAGTCATCGGAACCATATTTTTTTTTTGATTTTTTCAGTATTTTTCGAAAGCAGTAAAACTATTCTAGAAAGCAGTAAAAGAGATAGGGAATACAAACAGAACTCCTCCCCCAAGCTGAACTTGGCAGTGTCCTCAATGCCAAAAGGTGATAAGGACTATGCTAAGAGGAAAAACAATGTTAGTACCCTCACTCTCGCTCACAAAAAGAAGAAAAATAAAAAGAAAAGGAAAAGGGAAAGAAAAGAAATTCGAGTTGCCTCTCGCACAGCGCTGGTTTATAAAGGTCCCGCACGACCATAATCTGCCCTCTCTCAAATAGGAGGGGCGTGGCAGTGAGTGCCACCCTCATCAAAAATCTTTCTTCTCCAAATGTTCTTGACTATGCCTTCAGATGGTGAGGCAACCTTAGGTGGAATTGGAGCCTTCTCCACCCCTACTTCATCTAAAACCTTATCCCTGCAAAAAGATTGTTCAAGCATAGGTGCCTTAACAGCATTGGTTAGATTAAACATCACTTTGTCATCACCAACACTAAGAGTTAAAGACCCAGACTTAACATCAATTACAGCACCAGCAGTACGCAAAAATGGCCTACCCAAGATGATAGGGATCTGGGCATCTTCATCCATATCTAATACCACAAAATCAACAGGGATATAGAATTTCCCAACCCTAACAGGAACGTCCTCTAAAACACCTAGAGGGTATTTTATAGAACGATCCGCCATCTGCAAAGTGATTTGTGTGCATTTAAGTGCTCCCATATTTAGTTTCTCAAAAACAGATAATGGCATAACAGAAACAGAAGCACCTAAATCACATAAAGCCTTGTCAATAAAAATCGGTCCAAGATGGCAGGGTATAGAAAAACTACCAGGATCTTTTAGCTTTGGTGGGGTTTTATTTTGGATAAAAGCACTACACTCTTCGATAAGAGCGACACGTTCTACCCCACCAAATTCTCTTTTCTTAATGATCATGTCTTTCAGAAATTTGGCATAAACGGGCACTTGGGTAATTAAATCTGCGAAAGGAATTGTTACCTCAAGGTTCTTGACCATAGTCAAGAACTTACCAAATTGTTGATCGACCTTGGATTGTTGCATCCTGTGAGGAAAAGGTAGCCTTGGTGTAAAAGGCGTTTCAGAAACCTTCTCTTTTTTCTTCCCTGTCTGTTCAGCTTCTGCAGACAAATCGACTTCAGACGTCAAATTTTTCCTTTTTCCATCCTCTACCACCCTCTTCTTCCCTGCAGTCGGGGTAACCTCATCAATGGGCACTGGAGGAGCATCATAAGCTATGCCACTACGAAGAGTGATGGCATTCACATGTTCTCTCTGAACGAGTTGCCCTGGCAATTGTCCCTGCTGCCTCTGTGCATTAGTTTCTGCCAATTGAGCAACTTGAGCCTCGAGAAGTTGGATGTGATTCTCTTGGGCCCTCCGTGCTTCCTCTTGGGCCCTCCGTGTTTCCTCATTTGCCTTTTGCATAGACAATATCAGTTTCATCAATTCAGAATTGCTAGGCTCTTGTGGGTTGTTGTTTTGTGGAGGTGGGGTGTGGAAATTTTGTGGAATTTGGAAGTTATTGGGATGATGGAACTTTTGTGGTGGTGGTCTTTGGAAATGTTGTGGGGTTTGATGGTATGAGGGTTTAGGATAGTTTTGTGGAGGTGTAGGTTGATAGTTTTATGGGTTTTGGTAGTTATGTGAAGGGGGAAGGTTTGTGGTCTTTGTTGGAAGGCATTGGCCTGCTCCATCTGAAATTGACTGAACTGAAAGTCATGCCCAAAGTGACCCTGAACACCACATACCTCGCAGTAAGATGAGGTAATAGGTGCTACGACAGACATAGCATTGATGCTCATAGGCGGAGGTGTCGAACTAGAAGACTTCATTAGCTGCTGAGTCAGTTGCGCCATCTGAGATGTAAGCAATGAAATAGCGTCAACCTCGAGTACCTTCTTAGTCAAACTCCTAGATGATGAATGGTCATTGGATGCAAGATTTGATATGAATTCATAACCCTCATCAACTGCCTTATCTAAAAACACTCCTCCTGCAGACGAATCAACAATACACTTCGTCTGAGGCTGCAGACCATTGTAGAATGTCTGCGTCAAGAACCATTTGTCCATATTGTGGTGTGGACACTCTCTCTGTAGATCTCTAAACCTAGCCCACGCTTCCCGTAATGTTTCATCGGGCCCTTGGGAAAACGTGGCCAGTTTATTTCTGATTTCTGCTGTTTTAGTGGGCGGGTAATACTCTCTCAGAAATGCAGCAGAAATCTCACTCCACTCGGTTTCCTTAACATCGTTCAACCATTTCTGGGCTCTATCTCTCAGTGAAAACTCGAACAACATGACTTTGAGTTGATCTGGAGTGACATCGGCATGTTTAACGGTTCGACAAAGTTGTTGAAACCGTTGCAGATGATTTGCCGGATCTTCAGTAGGATGCCCACCAAACTGATTTTGCTGGATCATGCTGATGAGTCCAGGCTTAATCTCAAAATTTGCCGCGGCAATGGTGGGCATAGTAGGTCCAGTGGAGAGACCATCTGGGTTGGGCATCCCATATGATTTCAGTGACTTTGACATGACTGAACCCAAGGTGTCTGTTCCAGAGGTGTTCAGCTGAACAGACTGCTTTTCTTTTTGCTTTATCTTTCGGATCCGCCTGATTGTCCTAGTAAGATCGGGGTCCGCTGGAATTGGGGAACCGTTTCTTTGGGACTTGGGCATACAAAAGAAACAAAAAGCAGCAGTAAAACGTACCTCGATTGAAACAATGAAGTTCCAATGAGGTACAGAGAAGTAGACCAAATAATCAAATAAAAACTTAGAAAACTAGCCGTCTCCCCGGCAACGGCGCCAGAGTTTGATAGGTTTTAGTCGTATCACCTAATCAAAAATAAACCTACGGTCCTCTAACTAAGGTAGTCAGTGGAAGCAGGGTCGAATCCACAGGGAGACAGAGTTTCTAAATCAATATTCAACCAATTCAGCTACTCCAGAGTAAATCAGGAAGGAATTAATTAAACTAATGATTAAGCTAAGAAAGACGAATTAACTAAAGGAATTAAGTATGGAATAAAAACCTAGGGTATTAGGTCGGTCCACCATGCTTATACCAATCAAACAAGGTCAACAACTATCAAAACCTAAGTCAAGAGTCGGGGGATTAGAGCCTATGTTGAGCTATGGTTAAGACTCAACGCTCATAGTTCAACATACGCCGCATGTTCACTAACGTAATCAGAACTACTGACGTGTCCTAGGCCTCTAGTCGTAAGACGGATTTATGCAAACAACTATTAACCACAAGCAACCAACGAAACTGCGCAATAATTACTCAATAAAGAACAAACCACATCACAATCACCCTAATCAAGCCCTAGAAATCAATAAGAGTCTAAATCACAATCATGGTATAAACATGGCTTTCCTATCTAACACCCTAGAAAGAGACTACTCACTCATAATCGAATTAACAACAACAAAACTAATATGAAACCTAACAATTGCATCATGAACGATTAAATAAATAAACTAAGCAATTGAGAATAATAAAGAGATTAGGGTAAGAAAGAATACCAATTAAGGGAAAGCAGGAACTTTATTGAAATCGAAATAGGTTTGATCACCTCTAAATTAATCTAAAGTGTTTGAATTGAACTAAGAACAATGAAGAATAAAACTAGTCTAAAGCTAATGGAAGATGAATAAAAGATCGATCTAAATAATGAGGAAAAAGGTATTTATAATACCCCTCAAGTTCACTAAAAACGGAAATAAGAAAGCGAAAAAGTGCGATTTAAGCACCAGACCCGATCGGGCCCGAGCACAGTACCCGATCGGGTCAAATACAAATTCAGCCCAACTTTGTTCCTTGGTTAGCGTAACAGCAGCAGCGTCAATTATGCAAAAATACAGTCAACCCGATCCAGCACCCGATCGGGTCTAGGATCGGGTCCTCAACGTATTGGCCCAGCAGCTCCCTTAGCGTAACAGCAGCTGCGTAGGAAACTGAGATGGCCCACCCGATCAGGCCTTGGGCATCCACCCGATCGGGCCTGGGAGCAAATTGAGCCCAGCAGCACCACAGCGCCTGTAGCATCGCAACGAGACCAAGCAGCACTCCACCCGATCGGGTCGGGCGGTGGTCACCCGATCGGGTCTGGGGACATGCTTCCTAGCCCGATCGGATCGGGCAACCCCTCGCCCGATCGGGTCCGCAACTTTCATACCCGATCAATAAATCTTCGCCCGATCGGGCCATTTCTGCCCGATCAGTGCACGGAAACCTCCTTTTTGACTCTTTGGCTTTCTAATCTTCACGTTTAGGGGTCTTGGGACCTCCTAAACTATCCATAAAGCTCGTGAGCCATCCTACGTGCCTCGTAACATCTCGTAAAGCCGTGGTTGCTTCCAAATGGCTCGGGAATAAGGAGAAAACTCCATAAGACCTGCAATTCAACACTAAAACACGAAACCACAACTATATACGAGAGTTAGCACAAAATAGCTCCCAAGAGCTCCAATGACGCACAAATTAGCTTGTAAATAAGGGAGAAAACTCTATATAAATACGTGATATCAAACTCCCCCAAGCTAAACCTTTGCTTGTCCTCAAGCAAACAGCACATGAACATGGAATAGATTGCCTCACCCCATAGGTAAAAAGCAATTCACAGCTCAAAACATTTTCAAGACTAAGAATCGTTCAAGCTGGCATAATTCAATTTTGGCTAATCAAATCCATCCAACCACCAATCATCCAAGCAATTTATCAAACTCAAGCATCCACAAGGCATACAAGTCCTGAAAAGGCTCTCACAAGGGTGTCACTCCTCTCTATTTTGTGGCAGGCAAAGAATATGCCCGAACACTCACCAACCCGACCATGAGTACCCTTCCCACTCACACTCTCATGTGCTTAAGAAGGTTCAATGACGCTCATCCTAGTCAAGTCGACTCAATTAGCAGAAATACTCTTTAACTTTGACAAACTGACTCGAAATCAATCAAATGAACAATGCAGACACAAGCTCAAGAGGACTTTATAGGGTTGTAATGGGGCTTAGGTGAGAGGTAGGGGATACTTTTGGGTAATGTGGTGGAAAAACCAAGAAAGGGGGAGCATAAATCATTCAAACAAGGCCTAAGATGGCCTACACAACTCCCAACAATCACCATAAAATCATGTAAAGTAACCCAACTCTCATAAATCAATGAAGAGCTCATAACAAACCCAAGTTTCTAGCAATGAAGCGAATATTCCTTTATGAACGTACGTGAATGAAAGAACTTGAATTTTTTTGAATTTTCATTTCATTTTTCTTCCATTTTATTCTGAACTTCATTCACGCAACTCTAAATTTGCTTTTTCTTTTCTCTTCCTCACTCTCAAACCACAGCAAATACACTTTTAAATTCCTCAAAAACCAAACTAAACCAACAAACCAATCTCAAACTCAACCCATACAAAAGCTCCCCCAAGCTAGGCTTGGAATAATATCAAGTGAAGGCTTTGGGCTCATAATAGGGGTTTAAGTAACACGAAACAAGTCATTAGGCTCAGCGGGGCTAAGGAGGATAAAAGTATATCAAAAACTCGCTCTAAAGCTCAAGAATAAGACAAAAGAACGCCTCTATCACAGCAAATGCTCCAAGTCATCTAAAATCAGACAAGTACGAATCAAAGTCAAGATCAATCCACTAAAAGAGGAACTAACACACAAGAATAGACTGGATAATAATATGAATCCAATAAGCTACAAAGAGGCCTCACAGTCTAACCAATTCAGGTATGCAGCACAAAGTGGTCTAATATAATCCAAAAATGCTCGAAATCATAGCAATCAAACATCAAATCATAGCCTCAAGATCACAAATGCCCAGCTATCCAGAAAACAAAGTCAAATCATTTTCAAATAGAGCACAGCAAGGGGCACAGGGAGGCAACTAAACCAGTCATCGGAACCATATTTTTTTTTGATTTTTTCAGTATTTTTCGAAAGCAGTAAAACTATTCTAGAAAGCAGTAAAAGAGATAGGGAATACAAACAGAACTCCTCCCCCAAGCTGAACTTGGCAGTGTCCTCAATGCCAAAAGGTGATAAGGACTATGCTAAGAGGAAAAACAATGTTAGTACCCTCACTCTCGCTCACAAAAAGAAGAAAAATAAAAAGAAAAGGAAAAGGGAAAGAAAAGAAATTCGAGTTGCCTCTCGCACAGCGCTGGTTTATAAAGGTCCCGCACGACCATAATCTGCCCTCTCTCAAATAGGAGGGGCGTGGCAGTGAGTGCCACCCTCATCAAAAATCTTTCTTCTCCAAATGTTCTTGACTATGCCTTCAGATGGTGAGGCAACCTTAGGTGGAATTGGAGCCTTCTCCACCCCTACTTCATCTAAAACCTTATCCCTGCAAAAAGATTGTTCAAGCATAGGTGCCTTAACAGCATTGGTTAGATTAAACATCACTTTGTCATCACCAACACTAAGAGTTAAAGACCCAGACTTAACATCAATTACAGCACCAGCAGTACGCAAAAATGGCCTACCCAAGATGATAGGGATCTGGGCATCTTCATCCATATCTAATACCACAAAATCAACAGGGATATAGAATTTCCCAACCCTAACAGGAACGTCCTCTAAAACACCTAGAGGGTATTTTATAGAACGATCCGCCATCTGCAAAGTGATTTGTGTGCATTTAAGTGCTCCCATATTTAGTTTCTCAAAAACAGATAATGGCATAACAGAAACAGAAGCACCTAAATCACATAAAGCCTTGTCAATAAAAATCGGTCCAAGATGGCAGGGTATAGAAAAACTACCAGGATCTTTTAGCTTTGGTGGGGTTTTATTTTGGATAAAAGCACTACACTCTTCGATAAGAGCGACACGTTCTACCCCACCAAATTCTCTTTTCTTAATGATCATGTCTTTCAGAAATTTGGCATAAACGGGCACTTGGGTAATTAAATCTGCGAAAGGAATTGTTACCTCAAGGTTCTTGACCATAGTCAAGAACTTACCAAATTGTTGATCGACCTTGGATTGTTGCATCCTGTGAGGAAAAGGTAGCCTTGGTGTAAAAGGCGTTTCAGAAACCTTCTCTTTTTTCTTCCCTGTCTGTTCAGCTTCTGCAGACAAATCGACTTCAGACGTCAAATTTTTCCTTTTTCCATCCTCTACCACCCTCTTCTTCCCTGCAGTCGGGGTAACCTCATCAATGGGCACTGGAGGAGCATCATAAGCTATGCCACTACGAAGAGTGATGGCATTCACATGTTCTCTCTGAACGAGTTGCCCTGGCAATTGTCCCTGCTGCCTCTGTGCATTAGTTTCTGCCAATTGAGCAACTTGAGCCTCGAGAAGTTGGATGTGATTCTCTTGGGCCCTCCGTGCTTCCTCTTGGGCCCTCCGTGTTTCCTCATTTGCCTTTTGCATAGACAATATCAGTTTCATCAATTCAGAATTGCTAGGCTCTTGTGGGTTGTTGTTTTGTGGAGGTGGGGTGTGGAAATTTTGTGGAATTTGGAAGTTATTGGGATGATGGAACTTTTGTGGTGGTGGTCTTTGGAAATGTTGTGGGGTTTGATGGTATGAGGGTTTAGGATAGTTTTGTGGAGGTGTAGGTTGATAGTTTTATGGGTTTTGGTAGTTATGTGAAGGGGGGAAGGTTTGTGGTCTTTGTTGGAAGGCATTGGCCTGCTCCATCTGAAATTGACTGAACTGAAAGTCATGCCCAAAGTGACCCTGAACACCACATACCTCGCAGTAAGATGAGGTAATAGGTGCTACGACAGACATAGCATTGATGCTCATAGGCGGAGGTGTCGAACTAGAAGACTTCATTAGCTGCTGAGTCAGTTGCGCCATCTGAGATGTAAGCAATGAAATAGCGTCAACCTCGAGTACCTTCTTAGTCAAACTCCTAGATGATGAATGGTCATTGGATGCAAGATTTGATATGAATTCATAACCCTCATCAACTGCCTTATCTAAAAACACTCCTCCTGCAGACGAATCAACAATACACTTCGTCTGAGGCTGCAGACCATTGTAGAATGTCTGCGTCAAGAACCATTTGTCCATATTGTGGTGTGGACACTCTCTCTGTAGATCTCTAAACCTAGCCCACGCTTCCCGTAATGTTTCATCGGGCCCTTGGGAAAACGTGGCCAGTTTATTTCTGATTTCTGCTGTTTTAGTGGGCGGGTAATACTCTCTCAGAAATGCAGCAGAAATCTCACTCCACTCGGTTTCCTTAACATCGTTCAACCATTTCTGGGCTCTATCTCTCAGTGAAAACTCGAACAACATGACTTTGAGTTGATCTGGAGTGACATCGGCATGTTTAACGGTTCGACAAAGTTGTTGAAACCGTTGCAGATGATTTGCCGGATCTTCAGTAGGATGCCCACCAAACTGATTTTGCTGGATCATGCTGATGAGTCCAGGCTTAATCTCAAAATTTGCCGCGGCAATGGTGGGCATAGTAGGTCCAGTGGAGAGACCATCTGGGTTGGGCATCCCATATGATTTCAGTGACTTTGACATGACTGAACCCAAGGTGTCTGTTCCAGAGGTGTTCAGCTGAACAGACTGCTTTTCTTTTTGCTTTATCTTTCGGATCCGCCTGATTGTCCTAGTAAGATCGGGGTCCGCTGGAATTGGGGAACCGTTTCTTTGGGACTTGGGCATACAAAAGAAACAAAAAGCAGCAGTAAAACGTACCTCGATTGAAACAATGAAGTTCCAATGAGGTACAGAGAAGTAGACCAAATAATCAAATAAAAACTTAGAAAACTAGCCGTCTCCCCGGCAACGGCGCCAGAGTTTGATAGGTTTTAGTCGTATCACCTAATCAAAAATAAACCTACGGTCCTCTAACTAAGGTAGTCAGTGGAAGCAGGGTCGAATCCACAGGGAGACAGAGTTTCTAAATCAATATTCAACCAATTCAGCTACTCCAGAGTAAATCAGGAAGGAATTAATTAAACTAATGATTAAGCTAAGAAAGACGAATTAACTAAAGGAATTAAGTATGGAATAAAAACCTAGGGTATTAGGTCGGTCCACCATGCTTATACCAATCAAACAAGGTCAACAACTATCAAAACCTAAGTCAAGAGTCGGGGGATTAGAGCCTATGTTGAGCTATGGTTAAGACTCAACGCTCATAGTTCAACATACGCCGCATGTTCACTAACGTAATCAGAACTACTGACGTGTCCTAGGCCTCTAGTCGTAAGACGGATTTATGCAAACAACTATTAACCACAAGCAACCAACGAAACTGCGCAATAATTACTCAATAAAGAACAAACCACATCACAATCACCCTAATCAAGCCCTAGAAATCAATAAGAGTCTAAATCACAATCATGGTATAAACATGGCTTTCCTATCTAACACCCTAGAAAGAGACTACTCACTCATAATCGAATTAACAACAACAAAACTAATATGAAACCTAACAATTGCATCATGAACGATTAAATAAATAAACTAAGCAATTGAGAATAATAAAGAGATTAGGGTAAGAAAGAATACCAATTAAGGGAAAGCAGGAACTTTATTGAAATCGAAATAGGTTTGATCACCTCTAAATTAATCTAAAGTGTTTGAATTGAACTAAGAACAATGAAGAATAAAACTAGTCTAAAGCTAATGGAAGATGAATAAAAGATCGATCTAAATAATGAGGAAAAAGGTATTTATAATACCCCTCAAGTTCACTAAAAACGGAAATAAGAAAGCGAAAAAGTGCGATTTAAGCACCAGACCCGATCGGGCCCGAGCACAGTACCCGATCGGGTCAAATACAAATTCAGCCCAACTTTGTTCCTTGGTTAGCGTAACAGCAGCAGCGTCAATTATGCAAAAATACAGTCAACCCGATCCAGCACCCGATCGGGTCTAGGATCGGGTCCTCAACGTATTGGCCCAGCAGCTCCCTTAGCGTAACAGCAGCTGCGTAGGAAACTGAGATGGCCCACCCGATCAGGCCTTGGGCATCCACCCGA
Source organism: Patellifolia procumbens (assembly GCA_947645195.1). NCBI lineage: Eukaryota > Viridiplantae > Streptophyta > Magnoliopsida > Caryophyllales > Amaranthaceae > Patellifolia > Patellifolia procumbens. The sequence goes on along the minus strand of CANSGD010001189.1, from coordinate 159,455 downwards.
TCGGGCCTGGGAGCAAATTGAGCCCAGCAGCACCACAGCGCCTGTAGCATCGCAACGAGACCAAGCAGCACTCCACCCGATCGGGTCGGGCGGTGGTCACCCGATCGGGTCTGGGGACATGCTTCCTAGCCCGATCGGATCGGGCAACCCTCGCCCGATCGGGTCCGCAACTTTCATACCCGATCAATAAATCTTCGCCCGATCGGGCCATTTCTGCCCGATCAGTGCACGGAAACCTCCTTTTTTGACTCTTTGGCTTTCTAATCTTCACGTTTAGGGGTCTTGGGACCTCCTAAACTATCCATAAAGCTCGTGAGCCATCCTACGTGCCTCGTAACATCTCGTAAAGCCGTGGTTGCTTCCAAATGGCTCGGGAATAAGGAGAAAACTCCATAAGACCTGCAATTCAACACTAAAACACGAAACCACAACTATATACGAGAGTTAGCACAAAATAGCTCCCAAGAGCTCCAATGACGCACAAATTAGCTTGTAAATAAGGGAGAAAACTCTATATAAATACGTGATATCAAACTCCCCCAAGCTAAACCTTTGCTTGTCCTCAAGCAAACAGCACATGAACATGGAATAGATTGCCTCACCCCATAGGTAAAAAGCAATTCACAGCTCAAAACATTTTCAAGACTAAGAATCGTTCAAGCTGGCATAATTCAATTTTGGCTAATCAAATCCATCCAACCACCAATCATCCAAGCAATTTATCAAACTCAAGCATCCACAAGGCATACAAGTCCTGAAAAGGCTCTCACAAGGGTGTCACTCCTCTCTATTTTGTGGCAGGCAAAGAATATGCCCGAACACTCACCAACCCGACCATGAGTACCCTTCCCACTCACACTCTCATGTGCTTAAGAAGGTTCAATGACGCTCATCCTAGTCAAGTCGACTCAATTAGCAGAAATACTCTTTAACTTTGACAAACTGACTCGAAATCAATCAAATGAACAATGCAGACACAAGCTCAAGAGGACTTTATAGGGTTGTAATGGGGCTTAGGTGAGAGGTAGGGGATACTTTTGGGTAATGTGGTGGAAAAACCAAGAAAGGGGGAGCATAAATCATTCAAACAAGGCCTAAGATGGCCTACACAACTCCCAACAATCACCATAAAATCATGTAAAGTAACCCAACTCTCATAAATCAATGAAGAGCTCATAACAAACCCAAGTTTCTAGCAATGAAGCGAATATTCCTTTATGAACGTACGTGAATGAAAGAACTTGAATTTTTTTGAATTTTCATTTCATTTTTCTTCCATTTTATTCTGAACTTCATTCACGCAACTCTAAATTTGCTTTTCTTTTCTCTTCCTCACTCTCAAACCACAGCAAATACACTTTTAAATTCCTCAAAAACCAAACTAAACCAACAAACCAATCTCAAACTCAACCCATACAAAAGCTCCCCCAAGCTAGGCTTGGAATAATATCAAGTGAAGGCTTTGGGCTCATAATAGGGGTTTAAGTAACACGAAACAAGTCATTAGGCTCAGCGGGGCTAAGGAGGATAAAAGTATATCAAAAACTCGCTCTAAAGCTCAAGAATAAGACAAAAGAACGCCTCTATCACAGCAAATGCTCCAAGTCATCTAAAATCAGACAAGTACGAATCAAAGTCAAGATCAATCCACTAAAAGAGGAACTAACACACAAGAATAGACTGGATAATAATATGAATCCAATAAGCTACAAAGAGGCCTCACAGTCTAACCAATTCAGGTATGCAGCACAAAGTGGTCTAATATAATCCAAAAATGCTCGAAATCATAGCAATCAAACATCAAATCATAGCCTCAAGATCACAAATGCCCAGCTATCCAGAAAACAAAGTCAAATCATTTTCAAATAGAGCACAGCAAGGGGCACAGGGAGGCAACTAAACCAGTCATCGGAACCATATTTTTTTTTGATTTTTCAGTATTTTTCGAAAGCAGTAAAACTATTCTAGAAAGCAGTAAAAGAGATAGGGAATACAAACAGAACTCCTCCCCCAAGCTGAACTTGGCAGTGTCCTCAATGCCAAAAGGTGATAAGGACTATGCTAAGAGGAAAAACAATGTTAGTACCCTCACTCTCGCTCACAAAAAGAAGAAAAATAAAAAGAAAAGGAAAAGGGAAAGAAAAGAAATTCGAGTTGCCTCTCGCACAGCGCTGGTTTATAAAGGTCCCGCACGACCATAATCTGCCCTCTCTCAAATAGGAGGGGCGTGGCAGTGAGTGCCACCCTCATCAAAAATCTTTCTTCTCCAAATGTTCTTGACTATGCCTTCAGATGGTGAGGCAACCTTAGGTGGAATTGGAGCCTTCTCCACCCCTACTTCATCTAAAACCTTATCCCTGCAAAAAGATTGTTCAAGCATAGGTGCCTTAACAGCATTGGTTAGATTAAACATCACTTTGTCATCACCAACACTAAGAGTTAAAGACCCAGACTTAACATCAATTACAGCACCAGCAGTACGCAAAAATGGCCTACCCAAGATGATAGGGATCTGGGCATCTTCATCCATATCTAATACCACAAAATCAACAGGGATATAGAATTTCCCAACCCTAACAGGAACGTCCTCTAAAACACCTAGAGGGTATTTTATAGAACGATCCGCCATCTGCAAAGTGATTTGTGTGCATTTAAGTGCTCCCATATTTAGTTTCTCAAAAACAGATAATGGCATAACAGAAACAGAAGCACCTAAATCACATAAAGCCTTGTCAATAAAAATCGGTCCAAGATGGCAGGGTATAGAAAAACTACCAGGATCTTTTAGCTTTGGTGGGGTTTTATTTTGGATAAAAGCACTACACTCTTCGATAAGAGCGACACGTTCTACCCCACCAAATTCTCTTTTCTTAATGATCATGTCTTTCAGAAATTTGGCATAAACGGGCACTTGGGTAATTAAATCTGCGAAAGGAATTGTTACCTCAAGGTTCTTGACCATAGTCAAGAACTTACCAAATTGTTGATCGACCTTGGATTGTTGCATCCTGTGAGGAAAAGGTAGCCTTGGTGTAAAAGGCGTTTCAGAAACCTTCTCTTTTTTCTTCCCTGTCTGTTCAGCTTCTGCAGACAAATCGACTTCAGACGTCAAATTTTTCCTTTTTCCATCCTCTACCACCCTCTTCTTCCCTGCAGTCGGGGTAACCTCATCAATGGGCACTGGAGGAGCATCATAAGCTATGCCACTACGAAGAGTGATGGCATTCACATGTTCTCTCTGAACGAGTTGCCCTGGCAATTGTCCCTGCTGCCTCTGTGCATTAGTTTCTGCCAATTGAGCAACTTGAGCCTCGAGAAGTTGGATGTGATTCTCTTGGGCCCTCCGTGCTTCCTCTTGGGCCCTCCGTGTTTCCTCATTTGCCTTTTGCATAGACAATATCAGTTTCATCAATTCAGAATTGCTAGGCTCTTGTGGGTTGTTGTTTTGTGGAGGTGGGGTGTGGAAATTTTGTGGAATTTGGAAGTTATTGGGATGATGGAACTTTTGTGGTGGTGGTCTTTGGAAATGTTGTGGGGTTTGATGGTATGAGGGTTTAGGATAGTTTTGTGGAGGTGTAGGTTGATAGTTTTATGGGTTTTGGTAGTTATGTGAAGGGGGAAGGTTTGTGGTCTTTGTTGGAAGGCATTGGCCTGCTCCATCTGAAATTGACTGAACTGAAAGTCATGCCCAAAGTGACCCTGAACACCACATACCTCGCAGTAAGATGAGGTAATAGGTGCTACGACAGACATAGCATTGATGCTCATAGGCGGAGGTGTCGAACTAGAAGACTTCATTAGCTGCTGAGTCAGTTGCGCCATCTGAGATGTAAGCAATGAAATAGCGTCAACCTCGAGTACCTTCTTAGTCAAACTCCTAGATGATGAATGGTCATTGGATGCAAGATTTGATATGAATTCATAACCCTCATCAACTGCCTTATCTAAAAACACTCCTCCTGCAGACGAATCAACAATACACTTCGTCTGAGGCTGCAGACCATTGTAGAATGTCTGCGTCAAGAACCATTTGTCCATATTGTGGTGTGGACACTCTCTCTGTAGATCTCTAAACCTAGCCCACGCTTCCCGTAATGTTTCATCGGGCCCTTGGGAAAACGTGGCCAGTTTATTTCTGATTTCTGCTGTTTTAGTGGGCGGGTAATACTCTCTCAGAAATGCAGCAGAAATCTCACTCCACTCGGTTTCCTTAACATCGTTCAACCATTTCTGGGCTCTATCTCTCAGTGAAAACTCGAACAACATGACTTTGAGTTGATCTGGAGTGACATCGGCATGTTTAACGGTTCGACAAAGTTGTTGAAACCGTTGCAGATGATTTGCCGGATCTTCAGTAGGATGCCCACCAAACTGATTTTGCTGGATCATGCTGATGAGTCCAGGCTTAATCTCAAAATTTGCCGCGGCAATGGTGGGCATAGTAGGTCCAGTGGAGAGACCATCTGGGTTGGGCATCCCATATGATTTCAGTGACTTTGACATGACTGAACCCAAGGTGTCTGTTCCAGAGGTGTTCAGCTGAACAGACTGCTTTTCTTTTTGCTTTATCTTTCGGATCCGCCTGATTGTCCTAGTAAGATCGGGGTCCGCTGGAATTGGGGAACCGTTTCTTTGGGACTTGGGCATACAAAAGAAACAAAAAGCAGCAGTAAAACGTACCTCGATTGAAACAATGAAGTTCCAATGAGGTACAGAGAAGTAGACCAAATAATCAAATAAAAACTTAGAAAACTAGCCGTCTCCCCGGCAACGGCGCCAGAGTTTGATAGGTTTTAGTCGTATCACCTAATCAAAAATAAACCTACGGTCCTCTAACTAAGGTAGTCAGTGGAAGCAGGGTCGAATCCACAGGGAGACAGAGTTTCTAAATCAATATTCAACCAATTCAGCTACTCCAGAGTAAATCAGGAAGGAATTAATTAAACTAATGATTAAGCTAAGAAAGACGAATTAACTAAAGGAATTAAGTATGGAATAAAAACCTAGGGTATTAGGTCGGTCCACCATGCTTATACCAATCAAACAAGGTCAACAACTATCAAAACCTAAGTCAAGAGTCGGGGGATTAGAGCCTATGTTGAGCTATGGTTAAGACTCAACGCTCATAGTTCAACATACGCCGCATGTTCACTAACGTAATCAGAACTACTGACGTGTCCTAGGCCTCTAGTCGTAAGACGGATTTATGCAAACAACTATTAACCACAAGCAACCAACGAAACTGCGCAATAATTACTCAATAAAGAACAAACCACATCACAATCACCCTAATCAAGCCCTAGAAATCAATAAGAGTCTAAATCACAATCATGGTATAAACATGGCTTTCCTATCTAACACCCTAGAAAGAGACTACTCACTCATAATCGAATTAACAACAACAAAACTAATATGAAACCTAACAATTGCATCATGAACGATTAAATAAATAAACTAAGCAATTGAGAATAATAAAGAGATTAGGGTAAGAAAGAATACCAATTAAGGGAAAGCAGGAACTTTATTGAAATCGAAATAGGTTTGATCACCTCTAAATTAATCTAAAGTGTTTGAATTGAACTAAGAACAATGAAGAATAAAACTAGTCTAAAGCTAATGGAAGATGAATAAAAGATCGATCTAAATAATGAGGAAAAAGGTATTTATAATACCCCTCAAGTTCACTAAAAACGGAAATAAGAAAGCGAAAAAGTGCGATTTAAGCACCAGACCCGATCGGGCCCGAGCACAGTACCCGATCGGGTCAAATACAAATTCAGCCCAACTTTGTTCCTTGGTTAGCGTAACAGCAGCAGCGTCAATTATGCAAAAATACAGTCAACCCGATCCAGCACCCGATCGGGTCTAGGATCGGGTCCTCAACGTATTGGCCCAGCAGCTCCCTTAGCGTAACAGCAGCTGCGTAGGAAACTGAGATGGCCCACCCGATCAGGCCTTGGGCATCCACCCGATCGGGCCTGGGAGCAAATTGAGCCCAGCAGCACCACAGCGCCTGTAGCATCGCAACGAGACCAAGCAGCACTCCACCCGATCGGGTCGGGCGGTGGTCACCCGATCGGGTCTGGGGACATGCTTCCTAGCCCGATCGGATCGGGCAACCCTCGCCCGATCGGGTCCGCAACTTTCATACCCGATCAATAAATCTTCGCCCGCTCGGGCCATTTCTGCCCGATCAGTGCACGAAAACCTCCTTTTTGACTCTTTGGCTTTCTAATCTTCACGTTTAGGGGTCTTGGGACCTCCTAAACTATCCATAAAGCTCGTGAGCCATCCTACGTGCCTCGTAACATCTCGTAAAGCCGTGGTTGCTTCCAAATGGCTCGGGAATAAGGAGAAAACTCCATAAGACCTGCAATTCAACACTAAAACACGAAACCACAACTATATACGAAAGTTAGCACAAAATAGCTCCCAAGAGCTCCAATGACGCACAAATTAGCTTGTAAATAAGGGAGAAAACTCTATATAAATACGTGATATCAAGGGTATGTATATTTATTGTCGTTGGACATTCGATTGTTGATTTAAGTCAACAAATAAATTTGGAGGATTAATTCTTGGTCAATTAGAATTGTTTGATCACTTATTTAATCCTAAGATAAAAGAGGAATATTGTTGTATCCATGTTATGTGTTGGTTGCTTTGTTTAGAGTCCAACATCGAATAACTTACTAATAGTTAAAGTGGAAGTGAATAGCAATAGCTTTAGACTTGTGCACGTCTGAAGTTATGGACTAGTATGAGTTGGAGAACATGGTGGTAGCCCATGGCTTTTCTTGGGGTCGAATTGATCATTGTACCCTATTTTTATTTCCAAAGGGTTCTCGATATCGTTGGTCAAGGGGTTACAGAGTCGCGCCCGTAAATCAGTCTTTTATTTTGAAGACTGGTTTTGGTTAGACAACTCGATCCATTGTCTATTCAATTTAATAAATTATTATCATATGTATGTCTTGTGTAGTCAAGTCTTATTTTACGTGTTGAAGTCTTGAGGTATAAATACTGATCATGTTCTATTACTTAGTAGTATCATGATTAGGTTTCGTGTTTCATTTTATTAATGTATGTACTCAGCTTTGCTGATTACGTGCTTTTCTGTGTATCGATCATGGTTGTGCCTATTGATCTTGTGATGACCCTTTCTTAGCGAGCAGTTTTCAATTGAGTATTTGCCTACAGGTTTTAAAGGCATGCTGCATCGTCTCAATTACTCATTTGGGACTTGGGAAGCGTTGTTGAGAGATTGTTTTATTATTTCTACTGCTTCTAACCTTTACGTTAATTTTACAAAGTTGAATTATGGATTATTTATTCAAAATGTTTTAAGTTGGTTTTGAATTATCTTTCGAGGTTTGGATAACGATTTGACAATTACTATGTATTAAGTATTTGATAAATTATATTTAATGTTTTTTCGCTGCAATACTATGAGTAAGCCGATACGTCTTCACACGGGTGATAATACCTTGATAATTCTCTATTTTTGTTGGAAAAAATATATGTTTTATAAAAAGAGAATTGTCGGGGCGTTCCAGGTGCCTTAACACATTCTCTACAAGATGAGCCGCCCAAAATTAGGGGAGCAAGTGGTGTCTTCTTCTTCAGATAATTATGAACTTGTGTTTGAACCTAGGGGAATTATTGGTGACAGAGCTTTGCATCCTTGCAGTCTTACCAAGGTCGAACTAATAGATTTAGAGAAAAACCATGGTTTTCCAGAAGAGGTGAATATGCGCTTACCCAATGGCTCGCAAAAACTTGGCTTCTTTTGTAAAGGCTGGTATGTTTTTGTAACCACCCTTTCAAATTGGGTATCGTTTCTTTTCTTCCACTCTGGTTTGTTCTTTTTGGAGGTTGTACCCATTGCCCCCTGTCAAATGATGCATTAAGTTTGGAGGATGTTAAGGTCTTTAGATTTGTTATCTTTGAGAACTGGAATGGAGTTCACGGTGGTTGACTTGGCGTACACCTATATTGTTGTGGTCAAAGGCCGGATAAATATGAAATTAAGGCGAGACCGGGAAAATATTGATATGAAAAATGATGCTGATGACATAAGGTGGATGGAGAAGTTCTTTGATGTCGAAAGAAAAAGTTTAGGAGAGGAAGGAAAAATTTTCAAGTCAGAATGGATCGTTAAAGGTAACCATCTTCCCTTTGTATGTCGTTCCTGTATTTTTTGTTAACCTTCTCACCTCTTTGTCATTGCAGATTATGATTCCAAGTTGTTCATGCGTCGTCCAGAGTTTAGGTATACTATCGACGTCTTCTTGCAACTCATTGAGGGGCAAAGAGCAAACCCTCATCTGCCTGAAAGACAAAAAGGACGATGACAACGTCGTTCAGGTTTTACGATCTCCCCTGGTTCTCCTATTGATGATTGAAGGCTCACATAAGTTGATATCCCCTCTGTTTATGAGATATCAAGTGGTAAGTCGAGTGTCCTGTTTTCTTCGTCTTTTGTTTCTTATGTTTCACTGTTGGTTTGACTTGTGTCGTCGACAAATACTACTAGGACGACCAGATCTGTGCAAATCTGTTTGCTCGGGAACTGATTGCCCGTCGTCTGGCTCGAAACTTGTCGGGTGGTAGTTCTTTCGCGCCATGTGCTTCTCGTTCCATTACTCTTCCGCTTCATCCCCCACCAACTCCTTCCTCTCCTGGATAAAAAAGGACATTAAGGATAAGAAGGTGTAACAGCCCGGCCTCCCGAGCTGCTAGCTTAACACGCTTAGAAATCTCATACTTCAATGAACATGGAATCCATAATAATAAGTAATAGTTTAAATGGAACTTGCAGCGGAAACAACCTTAAAAACACGATCCTGGACCTGTGGGTTATGGGCCCACAAAACAATTTCCTTTATATAATACTTCAATTACAGAGTCATTCGGGTCTCAATCCCAAAATAAAGGAATTAAATTAGAACATAACTCATTGTAACAGACTCCTCGTATCCAAACTTAAATCTTAGGACTTTAACCCACAATATAGATTTGAATCATAACTTTGCTCTAGATTTGACTCCGAGCTTCCAACATTAACTCCTGCAAATAAGAAGGAATAGAAAACAAAGAAAACATCCAAAATGAGTGGAAAACTCGTAACTCTTACTTCAGCCCGTTTAAAACATTTTCATTTCAAATTGTTTTATTACTTGGAAATCAATCTTGGCAAACAATAATCTTTATTTAATAATATATGGCTGGCATAGCTCAATCCCCTTACACAAATCGCTGGCAATTATAGGCTTTGGACTCGATACGACCACTTCACTTCATTTTTGATTTATTGTTTAGCTCCTCTACCTATACCTTGCCCACTTTTCATTTCAGTTCATAAACTAGCCAGCCAAAACAAATAATATTCATAATCAACCGAAACACAGTTTCAATAACAATAACACATTCATATCTATGGCCATAGTACAAACTAATTCACCAAAATAGAAGTACAAAACACATGGGCATGAAATAGATTTTGCTGAACATAAAAGTTACCTTAACCGCTTAATCCTTTCTTAGATCGATATATGATACTTCGAGAACTCCGTAGTTCTATTGGATCTCTTGAACTCCACAATCAAGGTCCCAAAACATTCACCTCATAACAGAAACAACAATAGATATCAATAACCATTGACTACTCTTCACTAGTTACATACCTCGGTAAAATCAAACTTAATATGATTCCTATTACCTCTGAGTAACGAAATAAACATGTCTCACCAATATAACCTTCCTATAGCTTCCCCTGAGTAAGTAAGGTGCTAAGGATTAGTTTAAACAAGCTTTAGAACATGAATAGGTAAGCTAAACACAAGAGGATGCAAAGCTGTACTTACAGCATCCTGTTTGATGTTTCTATGGAGTTTTTCATACCTTCCCAAGGCTTTAGAGCTTGAACAAAGGCTTGAACAGATAAATATGGATGTCTAGAAGAGATATATATAAGAAAAGGTAGGTGTTTTTGAAGAAGAATTGGGTGAAAAGAACCGAAAACCCAAAACTGCTATTTATAGCAGGTAAATGGCGGTACCCTTAGGGGAGGAAACCTCTTCTGGGTAAGGTCGGTTTCATGGAGTTTCTGGGTGATTCTTGCTTGTGGTGGTAGCTTGAGGTGTTGGCTTTCATGCACCCAAAGGGTTTTAAGAGATTGACACCCAAGTAGCTGCTAAGCAGCCTTCTTTGAGCAAAGGTCTGAGCTGTACTTTCAGCTGGCCAGTTTTTACTTAAGGAGCAATTTACCTTAGTGAGCCACGTTATTCTTGGGAATAAATGACCATTTTGACCTTAAGAAATCCCAAGCATGTCATATATCAAGTTTGGTTAGGTTCTAAGCTCGGATTCAACCCCGAAAGGCTCTTTAACTGGAAGTTCGTTGCTACCCGATAAAACGATCACTATACGATTTTCACAATCTTAATGAATAAGGTTCTTAAGGATCTTCTAACTTCTTTATTGGTTTCTAAAACCTTCCTAACCAATAAGAATGATAGATCTTACCCACTTTTGTCCTCATATGGTGTTGGAGAGTATTCTAATCTACTTTAAGCACTAAAACCAATTGGAACTTAACATAACTAACAATCCAAGTAACTCTCTTAACCTGAAATACTTTAGAATCCTAATTAAATAACTTAATATAATTACTTTAAACCCAAGCTGCTTAAAATTCCGGCTGTTACAGAAGGCCATGCTCCGTAAGGTCAAGAAATTGTTGTGTTCCAGCAACTAAGGCCAACTTGGACAATCTTCCACTGTCCGATGTGATGTCGTAGGTAGTGGTGTTGGCGTTTTAGGTTTGTGTGTTACGTTCTGTTCCAACAAATTGTTGTGTTCCAGCTACAGTCTAATGATATCAAACGACAATACGACCAAAGCATCCAACACCTCTGAAAAATACTTACATAACGTGGATATGGAATGCTTGCATGTATCAACAACATCATGACATGATTATCCATTGGTTTATATGTACGAACAAATGCCTACTTGCTCAGTTACACTTATATATTTTCCAACAACGAACAAATGACTTTCACGCATTAAGTTCACTAGTTATACAAACATATCTTTACCAAGTCTTAATTTTACTTTACAATTAGTGGCAATTTTATTTAACAATCTTAAAAATATTCTTAGCATCACTTTCCCCTATTTCTCTCCTAGGCTAACTTGTGACAATTTTGGATATTCACTTAATTCAAGCGATATCTCAATTCTTCTAATACAATATCATCCGTTCTACATTAGATAAGACATCCAAATACAAAATTCGCATTCGGATAAAAATGCATACATATACAACATAAAACAAACACATGCACAATGTTGTAGCATAGTTTGTTACCAAAGTCATACAAATCAAACCATGCAAAACAAAGTCCAAATAAAATAAATTAGACAACAAAGCATATAACTTATCACCTACTAACAGACTACTCAATGTGATATGCCATGTATCTCCTCTCAGAAAATGCCATCTTCATAAAGTGCCAAGAAACTATCAGCAAGTTTATCATCACTTAAGTACCTTGTAATAATATCCACAAAGTGCTTGTAGTCTCGTTGCTCAATCACTCCTAGATTTGAAAGAGCATCACTATTCAATTGAGCCTTTGACGAAGCAGGAGCATGGGGTGAGCTAATACCGGTCCGCGATAGTACCTTAATAACTCCATCAAAATTAGTTTACCTTCTCTTGAGTTAAGTTGAAATATTTTTTGTGCCTAATAGACCGTATTAAACTTTAAGTTATTAAAACTGTAAGGTTTTAGTTTAAAATTTTAACACATTACACTTCAAAGTAAAAACCTTACACGGTAAATTTTTAACTTAAAACCTTATTGTTTAAACTTAAAACATTATCATTGTACAATGGTCTATCTACAAGGATCTAGATAGATCATCTACCACAAGACTTTTATGCTACTATTATAATCTATTATTACGATTAGTCTACTGTAATTATACAACAACTTGTATTAGACAATATATCCATGAGTATATGAATGGACGCTATGTGACTTTTAAGTCAAAATTTCGAAGTTTAAATTTTTTAAGATTTAACACGATAAGATTTTAGGTTAAATATATGGTTATCTTACTATTGTTATGATAATAATTAGGGGCGTTCATTTCGGATTACGCGATCCGAAAGTGTGATTCGAATCCGTTTTTTTTGTAAAAAACGTTGAATTCAATTTTATTTAATGAAAAAAATAACAGATATTTCGTATCAGATTGGATTTTTCGGATATTTATCCGGATATTCGAAATCCTATATTTTTTTACATTTTCGGATATCCGAAGAGGCCAAAAGGGTTATCCGAAACAATATATTTCGGATCGGATATCCAAATTTTTATAGTGGATCAATCGAATATTTATGAACACCCCTAATAATAATATTATATATCTACGCGATGCGTGTGAAATCATGTAAATTTCTGCATAAAAATTATAACAAATAATTTGTTAGGGTGTTTTATATTTTTTTCAAAAGTCAAAAATATAAAAACCAGTTAATTATAGAGAGGAAATTGTACCATCTATTTAGACTTTTTTTTATAAAAAAATATTATTAATTTCTAGTGCTATTAATAATTGTCATTAATTATATTATTCTATTTATTGTCAATAATATAGTACTTCATCACTCGGGTAAAAAGGAGAAGCGATATCAATATAAGAGGGGAGGTTTGCCGGAGTTGATGAAATTGGGAAATAAGACGGCACATCCAACACCAGTGATGCCGGACAAATCGAAATCCGACCAATCTCTCTTTATTTAATTATAGAAGTAGCTCTCAACATCGAAAACAATATACAAATCCAAGTGGAGGGTTTCGCAATTCAATTAGTGAATCATATTCATGGGTCGACCCCCTACCCATGGAGCCCCTTCTTTCCGCTTCCACCCTTCTGAGGTTATTTCTCTCTCTCCCTTCTTTTTGGCTTTTTCATGCAATTTTGTTTCTGGGTCTTTTCTCGCTAACATTATCTTTTTTTTTATATATATAACAATTTATTTGTTTCGGTTTTGTTCGAATTTTTTTTTTGGTTGGTGCTACTTGTTACAAGTATGAATGTATGATCACAGTATCCCATTTCAAATTTCTTCTTTTTGTCAATTTTTTTGTGAATTGTTATGATTATATGAATGTATGATAGTAGCAAGATCATCTTTTTAATTTTCAAGATTTACTTATTGTAGGAATTATAGTAGTCATGGTTGTTCTTGTAGTATTAGTCACTAGATAACCTTTTTGATGGGCTTTGCACTTTCTGTTTGCCGGAAATTTCTGTAATTTATTGAGAGTTATATAGGGTAGAAGTGTATTGAATTTCTTAATAGATGTATTTAGATTTCATAATCTTCAGCATATTGCATTGTTGAGTTTTTAAAGCAATGTCCTCCTCTGAAATTTGACATTAGTATATTATCTGATTGATCTAATATGAACCTAGATTCCTTTTGGTTGCTAACATACATTTCAACCATTTGCATTTACATTACCAATTTGAGTTGTGGGAGAGGGAAGCCGAATAAATAATAATATGTGATTTGCTTAATTTTTTAGGTTGCACACATGGAAAATATTTTACGAGAACATGGTGGTCATGTTCCAGCGAAGGAGCTTCTTGTTGCTCTAGCTGAAAAATTCAGGTTTATTATTCATGTCAATTAAGGTTTGTTGATGATTCCTGTATTGGCTTATCCGCTTATCTGACTGTGGGCTGCCTATTTTGAGTGTAGTAACTCACCTGAGCGAGCCGGGAAAATCACAGTACAGAATAAGCAGGTATCAAACTTCTTAACAATTAATTTACGGCTATATTCCTGTTTTTTGGCTTCTTATTGTTCGTTTGGTAGGTGGTAATCATTGGTGGTGATGGGTTCATAACGGAAGTCCTGTGTCAACGTCCATGGTAGTGATTATATGCCCTAGAATATCTATTTTCTTTATAAAATTTCATTACCGTCAATTGTCATTTTGGAGTATGGTATCGACTGGTAATGCAAGTTTATGGAGCAAAACACATGTTTGAGGATGAAGGTTCATTACCATGGACATTGATATTGTTATTTTCTTTTTTTTGCAAAATTTGCTAAAAGTTCATTGCCATTACTGTCTATTACCCCCTATCAGATGGGCCGTAAAGAAAATGTACATTCGTTGATTGATTTTGATTCCTATTGAAGGTCTGGAACTGGTTCCAAAATAGGCGTTACGCCTTGAGGTCAAAATTAGTCAAACCGCCTGGAAGCTCGAATTTTCCACCTAATTCTCGAGATGAAATTGCTCCGCTGAGAAGTGTACCTCCAGTCCCCCAACAGACACCTGTACCATCAGGTAGGATCAGTTTAATCACCGAGCATGCCATATGCACATTACCTTACTATATGGTGTAGCCCTGGTAGGGCACTTGCTTGAATTAACTGTAGAAAGTTTTCACGTGCATTTGTGCCCTCTTTGGATTTTTATTGTTCGAGAGAATCAATAATTTTCGAATACCAAAGCATACTATAATTGTTTTCTTTCCTGCCAAGTGGCAATAACTAGGATGAGTTTGAATTAAGAGTTATATTGTGTTGTATGCAATGTATTCAAATTGGCTCAGACTCTGGCCTGATTATGCCATTGTATACGTAGTATGTGTTGTTCTTGGGATATCAACCTTTTCATATACATTTGAGTGACAAACTGTGAAGTTATGCAGTGTAAGATCCTTGTCAGTGTACCACTCCCCCCCCCCCCCCGAAAAGAAAAAAAATGAGGTTTGTAGCGGAGACTTAAACTGATGGATGACAAAGTGCACCTGGGTGCTGTAGTGTACTGCTGCTTTTCAGAGTTACTGATAAGACCTTGAGCTAAAGGATAGGAGACCATAAAAGTATGACATGCCAGAACGGCACAACTGAAGATTGTAACTGAAATACAAAGGGGGGAGTCCTCTGATGCCTGCTATATTAAGGAAGTCTGATCTCCAATTCCTTTTTGCATCTCAAAATCATTCCAAAAAAAGACCTGTCATGGCCTATAGTGATGTTTAAACACTATGCTTTCCTGTAGTGGATCCTGACTGGAGGGCATATGAAATATTAATAGACTTGGAAGTTGGAACGTGTTTCGAAATGTGAAATATTTGTATTCTACTAAAATGCTACTCCCTCCATCTTTTTCAGTTGCCTTTTAGGACCTCTAAGATCTCAGTTAGCGGACCTTTTCTGCTAATTTGTTCAAAAGAGTTATCGATTTATTGTGTGGAAACACTCTTGAAAAAGTTCTACTTCCTCTTCACTACTGAGAATGAGTACTTTTCCTTTTTTATGCCTCAATATAATGTCCACTTACTACAAGGAGTTAGCTTTCAACCACCTTAATGTTATTCAACTTCCCATATCATATTAATTTTTTTTCTCAAGAAGTGGTTTAATGCTTAAAAAACATTAAGAAACAAAACAGTTGATATAAGTTTTAAAGTTGTCAAAAACCCAATTGGGCATTTATATTGGGACGGAGTTAGTTTTACATTATGATGCATTATATCAAAAGAAATTGTGTTTGTCTAAAAGAAAATTGAACAGAATAGTCTTAGACGGAACATTTGTTTAGTTTTTTGAGCTTGTGTGTGAGTTTGACATTATTTTCTCATTTAGGAGCTGGGAGAAATTGACTCAATGGAGAGGATCCTTGAGATCATGAGAAGTTTTCATCCTCCCTGTCCAGCAAGCCCTCTCTTTGTCTAATTTTATATGTCATGCTTTGTTTAACCCAACTTCGACCTTATTGATTATTATGAGTTTGTAAAAAATCAAATCCACAATTCCTTTGATGAATGGATGTTCCACGATTAATTCAATTGTAGACTTCTAGTATTTTAAATTATAAATAATCATTATTTTTAAAAAAAATTTAATCAAAGTTTGAGTGAACTCAAATTGTGACAAACAAATTGGAGGGAGGGATATAAGAACGAACTAGCGTTGGGGCTTGATGTTTTTGTGGCATCATTTATACTCACAAAAATACGAATAAATAATCCCATGTCAATCCTTTTTAGAATGTTCTCCTTTGTTCGAGATTTCGTGGACTTGAGCACCAAATTTACTATACCAACAATCTTTTCCCACTGTTAAGTTCCTGAAAAAGAAATAAGAGCTTCAAAATTTGAAATAGCAGACATATCTATAGAAGAGCGAGATTGGCAAAGTAGAGGCAGTTATTCTTTTTGAACTTCAATAGATTCAACGCTAAAGATATGATGCAGGAGTTTTTCTTCTTCAAGTAGAGTTGTAAAATAGCAACAGAAACATTACCCACACCCCCCCTCTTAAAAAAATCACCTGGAAGATCCTGCAAAAATTGGCATATCTAGTAGATGTAGAAACTAATTTTCGGAGAAGTTGAAAGTTATAACATATCCCGACGTCAAGGTGAGATGTCCAGCTCTTTAAGAAAGAAGGTATCCTTGATTTTCTATCTAAGTAAGAGAAGAGTTGGTGTCTTTTTTTTAAGGTAGACTAATTGATACTGCTGTAGTGTATGACAGTATATGACTCTTGGTTGAAAGCGTAAGGATTGGCTTCAGTAAGATGAAAGATGTTATCTGATGCTAAGAAGACAAGGGATAAAAAAGTTGTTGATTCCTGGTTTATAATAATGAATTACACCATCTTTTTGCTTAATTATTATGATACCACAACAATAACAGTCCATTATTACAACATATTAGGTAACATTTGAGGATACCCAGTGGAATGTAGCCTTTCTCCTTGCCTATTTTAACTGTAGAGAATTTTCGAGACTGGTACAAACATATTGTAAAACAAACATATAACCATTTCTTATCAATTAACAAATAACAGTAGTGAATTTTTTTATAGTAATGATGGTATTAATCGTGGTAATTACTAAAGGTTTTGACGTTTAGTGCAAACAAGTACCTTTTATTAAATTTTAATTGAAATCTGAAATTATATATGGTAGCCGTGTAACTTAGACTTCTTTTTCTAAAATGACCCTCACTTATTGGGTTTTATGTAAAATAATTACTAACTTTGATGAACACTCAAATTTATGTATGGTAACCTTGGAGAGATCTCCTGGTTGTGATATATGGTTATATTGGAAAACTATTTAAAGTACAGGGGTCATTATAACCTTGTTAAGTATTCTATAGTTAATAAATCTACGCACTCTTTAGCAATACCGTTTTTCTTTGGCAAGTTTATTTATTTTGTCGGTTTATCTATACATCTTCTATAAGAACCTGTTGGTCATTATCATATAATTATACAAGTTTTTGTCCTAAATATGGAAGCTTTAGTTGACAAAGTAGCTAAACATGAAGAACATTTCGGTTGAATTTGTGCAGCCCAAAATTATTTAAGGGCTTGTTTATGCTTTAGGGGAATTCGGAAGGTATCTGAAATAAGGGAGGGCAAAAGGAAAAACATGGGGGACAGGGATAGAAGGGTAATAGAGGGAATGAAATCCTACTTATCTGATTCTGGCCAAATTTATTTCCTGTTTTGCCTGCCTTTATTTTGCTTCTGGTTTTCGCTGTTTTCCTTTTTTTAAAACCTTTTTCTTGTTCTTTTTCAGTCTCCTTATGCCCCTCTTCTCACTTCCCTTTAAAGGAGACCTCGGGGCTTTTTTTACCACCAGATCAGACGTCATGAAACAATCTGAATGTTTGCAGAAAAAATTCAACGCCTGAAAGTGGTACGGCTTGAAGTTGGGAAAAAAACCCAACAGCTTGAGTGAATTCTGTCTTTCCATCTTTTTTTTGGAATGATTTGTGATGAAATAGAGATGTGTCCCTTTCATTGTGGATTACTCTTCTTCTTGTCCATTGTTAATTCCATTTGCTACTCAAGTTAGCACTGAAGAGTTCCCTCTTTCTTTTTCTCCTCTCCCCTCTATATCCCCTAATATGAGCTTAGAACTGATGTTCTGATGATTGAGAGGCAAATGTATTTCCCTTGAAATAAGATCAATGAAATTGTGTCTCTATTTTGATAAAATGAAGCCAGATATTGTGCTATTATGGTGGAGGGAAAACCTATCGCTGGACTTACAGTTTAGAAGTTCAATTTTATATGTAGATTTGTGGACCAAACTTTTTGTACTCTCTCATCCAACTAATGTGATCCACGTCATTTCTTGTGTATTCATGTCTAGTACCATATATAAATATTTTTGGTATAATATATTGTTTGTTGAATGCTCTTTGATTATTCAATGTGTACGTTTGAACGAGAGATTTACCTGGGCATTTTGGGAGCTGCATTTTCTCTTTGGAAAGGCGTCTATAAGTTTAATATGTGTCTTTGTACCCTCCTTTATAACAAGTCCTAGCATTATTTGTCAGGTCATAATGTGGTAAGAAATACATCCGAAAATCCTCCAATGGAATTTGAAGCCAAATCCGCTAGGGATGGTGCTTGGTAAGTGGATCTTCCCTTTATATAATAGTAGTTGTCTATGCTGTAGTAGTCATTTAACGGTCATCCTCAAATTGATGCTTGATGTTTCTGTGTTAGGTATGATGTTCAAGCATTTCTCTCTCATAGATATCTTGAGACTGGTAATCCTGTAAGTGTTTCAGTTATTTCTCCATAAAATTTCTCACTAGAGGCTAGTGTTTTTTATATTGTATGGCCTTAGAGTCATTCCCTCTGTACAATAGAAACGGAGTACAATACCGACTCGGTAGAGGGCTTGGGTATCTGTACCTTTGTGTCGTTTAGTTCATATTATCATATATTTCTCTCTTTCCTCATCAACATTCCAGTCTGCAGCCCCCTTTCCCGGGGCCCGCATTTTGGGGTTTGCAAATCCGTAGGTCTGCAGCACCGCAGTACTGTGCAGTGAATCAACATGGTCCTAAACCTTTGATCACTTATGTGAGGAGGGGTAAAAAAGGGAATGCATAATTACTCAGTTAGTGAAGAATAGGAAGATGCCTTTTTGGGGTTCTGACACTTTCAGTTAGTGAGGGAATATGGCAGGGATTTTCTGCTATGCATCAGTGTATAAATAAGAGAGAGAGAAAAGAAGAAAAGAGAAGTTATCAGTGTTATAGCAGCCTTTGGAGAGCTCCTCTCTTGAATGTGGGATAGTTTGTATTAGCTAATCACTCTGATTTAAGCAATACAGCCATATCTTTCTCTTGGTGCCTTAATTCTCTATTTTTACTCTTTAAGTTGTGCAGTTGATTTGTAGATCCTTTTGTCTTTGTTTTACAGTACTTTGTTATTCACATCATTTTGCCTTCATTCTACACCACAGTTCGACTCCTTCACTGCTTGGTTGCCAATTTACAGCCTGAGAGGTGGGTCTTGAGGCCAAAACGATGATGGTGGTCCCTTTTTGTCCCCTAGATTTTTTAGTTTAAAAGAAAATCAATCTTTTCCTAGTTTTTTAAGATCTAGACAAATTTCTTTGACAAGTTACAACCTCTCATTTCTAAACCTTAGACTTCCAAAGTGCCATGTCTAGCCTACCAAACGTCCATTCCCCGGAAAACACTCATTCATGCCTACAAAGCCCTCAATCCAACTCCTCAGCCCCTCATTACCATCTGTATGTGTTTGTGTGAGAGACAGGAATGGCCTAGTGTTGCTTCCATGCTTGCTAATGGCTACATATCTGTTACCCTTCTGCCTTCTTGCACATCACTGTAGCTTTGGAATTATCAAAGCTCCACGACTGGCCGTGGTGACTGGAACCAACTTCTACAATGTTTCTAGTTCTTAAAAAAGTCAGACTTTGAATTTGTAACACCTCGGCCAACCCGGACTCACTTTCATTTTATGAAACATGATAAGGGGGAAATCCATTTGGGGTTCGACTTGACGGGCGTGCTACTGCAGCACCTATTTCCATGGAAATAAATGCAAGTCTATTAGAATAAAACATGCTAAATTTCAAATTAAATAATCCTTACAACTTATGAAATTGTTTTATTATATATTAATAATTAAAAGTTTCGGAGTTCTAAAACTCAATATTTAGGTGAATGATGACTCTAGATTAATCTCTTTGCACATGCACAAGTACATTGGAAAGAATCAAGAGAGACAAGCTCCCAAAAATAAAATAAAAACACAATATTTCCAACTCCGCCCGTAAACATTTTAAGTTGAAAATACTTTGTAAAACATCAGGCAATTAGGGTTAAAAACATAATATATAGGTAAATCTATACAATTAATACGCACATAGGTAAATCATCATTTCAATATTATACAATTATAAAAGGGAAGGAAAAAGAACGTTGGTCAATCCCATACTATCCACCAACGTCATCATATATCATAATTCACAATGGTGATAATAACATAGTTCCCTTCTACTTGGGATCACATCAGGAAGACAAATCACGAGCATCAGCATAATCAACCTTGCATAGAGGGCAACCTGTTTATAATTTACCTCTAATATTTCACTTTAAGTGATTAATATCTTTTATGGAAGTCATCGCTTAATACATGTATACACATATATATCGTTTTATTCAACATTCAACCAAATGTGAATATATATCGAATTCAATATCCAAAATTTCCAATTCATATGTGGCTTAACCATCCAACCCATATTTATTCACAACCATCACTTGGCAAAATTTAATAATCCATTTTTTATTGATTCAGTTACTTGTTATATTTTCGGTTTTTCATTTCTAAAATTTCAATGATAATGATGAAGATAAAGATAATAATAATAATAATAATAATAATAATAATATGTTAATAAAATTAACAATGTAATCAATGATAATAGCGTTGAGAATAACGTTAATTATAATAACGTTAATAACGATAACGTTAAGAATGATATTAACGACGTTAAGAATAATAACATTAACAATGATAACGTTAACAATATTAATAATAACCTTAATAATATGAGATAATAATTATAGCTTTAGCGTTAATTATTGTCATTTCAATCATTATAAGATTCATTTCGTATGCCATACTGGTTATCTTCCATAGTCATGTTCTAATTCAAATAATCATGTACTCTATAGTTATCATTTAAACTCAATGGGATCTACTTTTAAATGAACATCAAAGATTACCTCGTGAAGTGTGTGAAGTGTGTCCAAAATCAGACCACGAATAGATTAAAACAACGAGAAGTAACGAGACATGAAATTAGTTACCTAAATAATCCTTTTTTTTTAATAAACAAACTTATATAAACTTGATGAATTTACTACCTCCGTCCCAAAAAACTCTATACACTTTCCTTTTTATCCGTCCCAGAAAGCTCTATACACTTCTATATTTGGACATGGCGGACTACTATTTTATTCTTTTGACTTTTTCAACCATGACTTGTTACTCTCTCATATCCAAATAAAATAATACCCCACTAACTCCTATTACATCTACCTTTTTAATTAATTACAATTGATAACCAAACAACAACTTATCATTTAAAAGTACGTGCATGATCAATTGTATAAAGCATTTTGGGACGCATGGAGTATTAATTACTTAAATGGTGCAGCCAAGCAAGGTGTAGGCGGAGGATGGGCTGCGGGGCTTCACGAGGAGGAAGCGGATTAGGAGAGAGAGAGCATGAACAGGTAAGGAAGCGTTGGATGGTTTCGGTGGCGTTTGTTCAGGTGGTTTGAGTGGTGTCAATGGCGGTTTTCCGGCGAAGTTCAAGTAAATAGGAATACCGGAAGAAAGAGGTCATTGTGGTGGTGTTAATGGAAGAATTTCTATATTTTTTTGAACTAAAATCAGAAATTAGAAGAGAGGGAGATTTGAAGCAAATCTTTTTGAATGGATGTTTGCTTGAGCAATTGGATGAGTTTAGTTTAGTATTTATACAAGACTTTAGTCAACCTGAGCTAACAAGCTCCGTTAATGGTGAAGATTTGAGGAATGGAGTTGGGATTTGCTTTTTGACTATGGGGCGAATTTCTCCGACTTTTTCTCAGTTGTCTGCTTGATTTTCAAAGATTTGAGTGTCGAATTTTGGCTCCATTAATGGAAGAGAGTAATGTGAGACGGGAAGGAGGAAGAGGATGAAATCAGTTTCCTGATTTTTCTGTTTGATTTTTCCTTTTCTTTTGCTAGACAATTTATTTGGCTATGGATCTATTGGACATTGGACTTTGGATTATGGACTTGATACATGGGTTTCTATATTGGTCTAGTTCGATCAAAGGTTGGGTAAAACAAGAATAAAATTAACTAACATATTATTAACAATGGTTATCCATTTAATTATTTTAATAAACAATGGTTGTTTAATCAAATCATTCTATTTAACTCATTTATCGAATGATCCAAAAACTCAACTAAATCACCTTTAATAAACATATTTATCAAATAAAACAAATTAATTGATAATTTATTTTAATGAAAATAATATCAAACTTCAATGAATAATAAAATAAGTTTTAAAAATTTGGGGTATTAAAATTGAGGATTTGTAATTGCCTGTAAATGGAAAGGTTATGTTTCAGTGTTACTTAGTTATGCTGCAGAAGAAACTACAGTCATTTGATTAGGATGGGCCATTTGACTAACTCGATCATCAATTGGGAACGCCACCCTATATCCTACGAGGTCCAAGGGTATATGTATGTAGAAGAGCACCTTAGAAGTTCGTTGAATTACATCTGACAACTGCAACGTATCATCCACAAAAAAGTATGATACATAGGTCATAATTATTTTGATCTATGTGCTTGATCTGTATGAACTCAGGGCATCTTTTGTACAGTATGTAGCTTGAGAAAGACCTTTAAACTCCTAAATTTGTGTCTGTGGAGCAGTGATGATGAAACAGATTAGCTGCAACATGACCCTTAAGAACTAATCTTTGTAGTGAATGTATGGACCTTGGAGTATCTGTCTGTATGACTGCGTCCTTGTTGGAGCAAGAAGAGACGAAGATTTAAATCTTCTGGAACAAACTAAATCTGAAAACTTCTTTAAAGACAAAATTTCCTGCGAAAACTTTCATCTGCTGTCTTGCCTTCCTCTTTTTGACTGTTTGGTAGATGGGGATATAGGTGAGAGGGGGAAGGTTTGGCGACTTGGGTTTTCTCTTGTGTGCAAAACTCACAGGTGGAGAACTTTGATATATCGGTCAAGAAAACAAAAGACCTTTAGAAAACACCCAAATCGGAGCAGGATATCTGTTATGTAACTGGATTTTCTGTTGTTACAACATTGACTTTTGTGCCCCCTTCCAACCGTAGACAAACACTATGTTCTTTTTCCGATAAACCGATAGAGATAAGATCCAAAGGAGATGTTGGAGGTAGAAAGGGAACCAAAAGAATGAAATTAGGGGGTAAAAGAAACATGATAGAGGGACAATGAAGCTAATATGCAGAGGATACTGCTTTGCGGCATGATAAATTTTGACAGTAGATTGCTCAATTGATGTGTAATTGTATGAGATCACACTGATCTTGCAGTACAATCTATCTATTCATTGACTTATTTGCCTTGCATTTTAAGACTTGCACTTAATTTCTTAGCTTGAAAGCATGAATTGTCATCAAAATGTAATAGTTTTCTGACTACTAGACTCTGTTATACAAATACAACAATGATATTCTCCCTCTATCCCAAATTGTTGTTTATTTAGGAACACTACAAGAGGGGGGGGGGGTTGAATTGTATGTGTGGGAAATGAACGTACTTTTTGCGGAATTAATAAAACAATGAAAGGAACAAGAGAAAGATACAAGAGATTTTTACGAGGAAAAACTTCCTGGACCCAACAGGAAGAAACGACCTCGACCACAAGGGATTTTAAACTCAACTCTTTCACTATAATAGGCCAAACACCTTAGTTACAAACCTATTAACTCTCGGGCCACTACTTGAGTTCCTCTACAAATACCAACAACAGTTCCCTCTAACTGTTGTTCCTCTCGAACTTCAATCGAAGTTCCTTTCTTTTTCTCTTGCTTCACTCAAAGCCTCACACTTTACAGGAGTTCACTCAAACCCCTTACCCAAACTCAAACTACAAGAGTTCCTCTCAACTCTTTTCTCAACTCGAAATACAGAATAAGAACAATGAACTCATATGGTAATGGAACTTGGAACTTGAAACTTTGGTGGTACTGACTCAATATACGTGATACTCAAATTAATACCCTTTTAAATCAATTATCACTTTGTCAGACACACTTATGACTTAGTTGGAACAACCCTTTTATAGCAGTCATTTAGAATAAACATGATTTCAATCATGGGTTAGTGGAGTAGTGGAGTGAAGCCATGTTTGTTCCTTTGCTTGAGGAACAAACAACATTATCCCACTACATGCACGTAATAAATTAAACGTTGGATTACCATGTGATAATGGAGTAGTGGAGTCAAGTCATGTATGTTCCTATGCTTGAGGAACAAGGTAGCACTATCCCACTATTCCCACTAATTATACACGATTTCCTAAATTCAAGCAATTCATTTAAGATATTTTTGACCAAGAAAATCAGTTATAAATAATTAAAAGCTTATTTAAATCTTTTCTTAACAAATAATATCTTAATAAGATTTTCTTTAATTAAAAGATATTATTTATGAAAACAATAAATATCTTTTAGAAATATCCAAAATATCTCTGAAAATCTTTTCCTAAATTTCCTCCATTGTCAGTTAAATGATTCTAGGCATGTGAAAGAGGAACAAACAAAATTAGTTTGTTCTTTTATCCTAAGACAATGTTTGTTCCTTTGCATAATAAAACATTAGGCGTGTAGACATATTTTGCAAAACAAAATTGTTTGTTCCTTTAAGGACATTGCTTGTTCCTTTAAAAGTTAAATCCATTGCACACATGTTTCAAGGAATTTCAAGGAATGGAACAGACAAACATTCAATTCATAGGAACAGACATATATTTTGTTAGTATTTCTTTTTAGACACATGTTTCTTATATCAGTTCCACTAACATAGTTCCATAGAAACAGTTCCATAGAAACAGTTCCAATTCCTTACCATATGATGATCTTTGTTCCTTACATAAGAGACCTAATTACACCCTTATGTAACTAAACTCCTTTTCTCATGGAGTTCCCACTCAGAAACTTCACTCTTCTGTTGGAGTTCCAACTCAGGAACTTCACTTATTACATTCATAAAGCACCATTATTTATTGATGAACCTTGCACTCATAAAACTTATAAACCTTGTTAGTTATTACTTTAGTTTGTCATCATCAAAACCATATAGGGTCAACACAAATGATTGCCACAAAACATTTTAGGACATCTTCTACGGAAATGAAAGTAGTACAGAGAAAGAAGTGGGTGGTGTAGGCCCGATTGGAAGTAGAGAGAATAAGATTCCCAAAAAGGGTATGTGGCAAATAAATTGAGACGACCCACAAAGGAAATGATGGCAATAAGTTGAGAAGGCGGGAGTATCAGATAACTGAGACACACTCGATACTCTGGTGTACTAGTAATGAGGCGGGTCCAGTTTGCAGTTGGTCCTGCTGCTACTATTTGTACCCGTGATCTTTATTCACTATTAGCTTGGCTTCTAGTAAATTGGAGTTCTTACTGGCTTAGGGTAAGCCTCTGTACGTATTCAGCTCCTTTTGAGGGGTCCAAACGGGAAATGTTTTCTCCTTGATAATTTATCAAGTCATTCTTGTACCTCTGCTGAAGAATTCTAGAATTAGGCAATATCTTGGTAATTATTGTGATGGTCAATATATATCCCATATAAATTGTATCACTTATTGGAACTCATGGATTTCAGGAAGTCCTAGTCCGCTTTGCTGGATTTGGGCCAGAGGAGGATGAATGGGTTAATGTTCGCAAACTTGTCAGACAGCGGTCTCTCCCATGTGAGTCATCGGAGTGTGTTGCAGTTCTTCCTGGGGATCTCATACTCTGCTTTCAGGTAGGAGTTGGTAGTTTACCTTACATAGAGTTGGCAGTTTACCTTACATAGAGTTGACAAAATGTTCTAACATTATGCTTGTAAACTGAAAATATTTATTCAGGAAGGTAAAGAGCAGGCTCTGTACTTTGATGCTCATGTCCTCGATGCTCAAAGGAGGAGACATGATTTAAGAGGCTGCCGCTGTAGGTTTTTGGTCCGTTACGATCATGATCAATCTGAGGTACTTCTCCACCTCCGTGTTTCTTTATTTTTATTTCACAACATTTTTCAACTTAGTCATGCCCCATGAGATCAGACAACAACTCCAGGTTTGACCGTTTTAAGCTGAAGAAAGTTTTTGATTGGTCCTTGCAGAGAAGTGGTTCAAATTGTAGATCATATATCGTCCTTTTCACTTCTATAACGGGAGTGATAAATACCGCATGTCCAGCTCAAATCATTTTCTTTATCTTGACATGCAAAAGACAGTGAATGACGTATCATGCCTTTTGTCAAAATGCAATTCCTGTTCATAAATGGGTGCAGTTGGTATAATGATATATTATACCTCTTGTCAAAATGGACTTCCTGTTGATAAATAGGTGCAGCTGGTAGAATACCATCTATCTGGCTTTAAGTTTGAAAATTTTCAAGTAAGACAAAGATAGCTAAACTTCAACTTTTTAGTTTCGGGATTTAGGAAGATGGAGTAGGGTTCTTTTCTTTTTCTAATAATTTTTGTTCGATCCATGAAAGTTTTCTCACATGATAACATGACAAGTGCAAAACTTTTTTCAAATTTACACTTATGCTTGTGCACCAGTGGACAAAGTGACCAAAAAACGCGGAACACAGTACACAACTGAAGAAGCTATCATTCTTCCCTCAATCGCCAAAGTCGTCGTATAGGCCAAGACCCATTTCCCAGTTTCACCCCTTCTGAAAGGGATAGAAAAGTATTAATAATTCTTTCAGAACTTTATACTGGAAATGTCATACCCCTGATCTCTAGGTTCGGTATTCTTGTGTTTGACTCTTTGGTCTGTGTCTTTGTTATGCGATTACTTTATTTTGGTAAGTTAACAGAATATTATTTGCCAAAAAGAAGGGTCATACACTCATACCCTGTATTGTACGTAAAAAGATTTCGGTTTTCTGCAGCTTTACAAATACTCATTGATTCTGTTGTTTCCACTTTTAGGAAATTGTGCCCCTAAGAAAAGTATGTCGTCGGCCAGAAACTGATTACAGGTTGCAGCAGCTTCATGCTGCAAACGAATCAGCATCTACTTCGGTTTCTGCAGAGTCCAGAAAGCCTGTAGTTGACCCAACTTCGAGCAGCATGTTGAGGGTGACTAACGTGAATACCAGTGCTGCTGGTGCAGTTAATGCTCCTATAATCATGAATATTGCAGCTGCTGCTCTACATCCACCTGCACCTCCAACTCCAGCTGCAGCACCAGCACCCATTTCTGCTTCAACTCTATCTCCGGTTCCAGTTTCTGCTCGAACCCCATCCGGGGCTCCAATTTCCCCTCCAGTTTTATCATCGACTCCAATTTTTGCTCCAAACACATCTGCAACTCTGAGTTTTGCTTCAGCTCCACCTGCGACTATCACTTCTGTTCCAACTCCACCTGCGATTGTCGCTTCTTCTCCAACTCCAACTGCGTTTGTCACTTCTGCTCCAACTCCACCGGCAACTCTCCTTTCTTCTCCAACTACATCTGTGACTGCAATATCTGCCCCGGTGACATCTGCAACTCTGATTTCTGCTCCAATTACATCTGCGTCTGCAATTTCTACTTCAACTCCATCGATGACTCCGCTCGCTCCATCTATAACTGCAATTTCTGCTTCAACTCCAGTGTCTACTCCGGTTCTCACTTCATCTCTAACTCCAGCTCCAGTTTCTGCTTCAACTCCAGCGCCTACTCCAGTTCCATTTCCTATGCCATGTGTAGCTCCAGAACTGATGAAGATAGAGAGTGACAATCAAGGAAGTTCAGCTGGTGAAGCCTCTACTCAGGATGTTATTATCAATCCTGGTGCTGAAAGCATAGTTATGGAGGTGAAGAAGGAAGAGATCAGTAATTCTGAAAATTCTTTGTTGACAGGAAACAGTGCCTCCCAAGGGGAAACATGTGGTAATCCTGCAGTAACAGTTGAGCCAGAAAAGGTTGGAATTAGTGCACCAAACGAACCTACAGTGGCTGTCAGTGTCAGTACTGCCACAACGGATGGTGGTCCAATCGTGTCAACAATGGAAGAGAACAGCAATCTGGTTGTTTCAGCTGTGGATACCAAGGAATGAAGCAAGCATTATACTTAGCTTAGGTTAAATTAGTTTTTTGTTAATCTCTTTCTTAGATTTGCTTAGTCTTTCTTCACATGTTCTCTTGAAAGCAAGCAGTACTTGACAGTGATACCGACCAAGTCATGTCAAAATGTAGAAATTGGTATTTACTCTTTCAGTCCTCTTGTTCTTGAGTAATTTATTGTAGCTATAGGTCAATAGTGGGTGTAGTTGGGACTTGGGAAATCCTCATTACCTGAGCTGAAAAAAGTGGAGAGTTCTTTTTCTTTCCGCACCTACTTTATATGTATTTGACAATTAGTTTCATTTATTAAATCATTAACACAATAGCAAATGGAATTTTTAAGGTTCTGCTCGAGAATAGATTGTATGACATAGCATAATTTTTCACGATTATGATGACTTTATTGTGTGTGTGTAATATTAACATGACTTTAACGTAGAGGATAGATATTATATATCACTCAAGTCCTTAGAAAAACAAAATGCTATGTTTAGGGCATTTTTGAGATGAGGATAATGTATTAAAGAGGTAATAAAAGTCAAACATAGGAAAACTAAAGTATTTAGTGGTGATAATAAAGGGGATAGAGTGGTGGTGGAGAGGATACGGTGCTGTTGGAATGAAGGAGATGGAAAAAGAGGGGAATTATTACTCTCATTATGGGGGTAATAATTATCCACCACCACCCCTAGGTAACTATTACCCTCATTTGAAGGGTAATAGTTCCCCTCTTTCTTCCATTTCCTTCCTTCCAACACCACCTTGTCTTCTCCACCACCACTAACCATATTATTACCACCTCTAAATGCATTAGTTTTGCTATGTTTAACATTTATTACCCCCTTAATATATTACCATCATCTCAAGCATGCCCTTAGAGTGAAAAAAGTAGTGAGAGAAGCTCTAAATAGTACTTATCATATGCTTGTATAAGATAGGAGAAGTTTCGGGGAACGCTTACTTCTATAGAATTTGAGGGCGACGTCAAGGGAAGTCGTAGTTCAATAAGTGGGGGGCACAAGAAGAACAAGTCTCTTATTTTAAGCAAAATTGTGTGTTTTTACTCTGAACATGATTTTTTATGGACTGGATTTAAACATGACCATGTCGAGATTTTAGTTCATTGAAAACAACAAATTGAATTAGCAGTTTTGCCCATTAAAGCACATGTGATCATACTCTTGATTATGTAACTTGATCTATGGTATCAAGCATCGATCGAAGTTTGGTATTGAGGTTTCATGGGTCGAAGCATTGAAGCAAGGTAGAAGAAGATCGTGCCACGGTCGTGGGTCGTTAGTGAAGCTGCCAATGCAAGCCAAGTGTATGGCTTTTTTATGACAACTTTCAAAGATAACAATAGCATAGACACTCCCTGCCTTTGTCCTGGACAAGAGCCCAACTCCTCAACATTTGGAGTTGTCTGTGTGGATGAAAGTTGCCAAATTAAATATTAGAAGGATCTTGATAAATACTAGGAGCTCCACGGACATCATTGGCGTTGATTGCTTGTCATGAGTAAAATTTGAAGAAGATTAACTAATCCTCGTCCATCATCCAATTATTTGGTATAGCGGAGGAGTGATCAACCTTATGGGGACTGTGACTTTACCCATCAAGGTAGGAGAAAAAGAGAGATACCGGACTATTTTCATCAAGTCTTTCGTCGTCAAAGAGCTGACAGCTTACCATATCATTCTTGGACGACCCACCTTGAACCACATCAAGGTGGTGATGGTCAGGCACTTGATGCTAATGAAGTTTGAATGTGGTGATGAAACGACAGGGACTGTGTTTGGAGTTCATTGGACGGCTAGGTAATGTTATGTGATGACCTTGTAACCATCGTCTTGAAGGCCGAGGAAAAATCCCAAGCTCGGGTAGCTTGCTCGAGGAAGGCGACTGAAAAATCCCAGTCAGTCATTGCTTCCTTAAGGAAGGCGACTGAACATGCCCTAGAGAAAAAGAGGGAGTATTTTGAAGTGAAAGAGGAGTGCTCGTCCAAAGAGTGGATATGGCCATCATAGGACCAACCTTAGAACATTTAGACACCGTAGAGGTTCCAAACGATGTTTGTTTGGAAGATAATCATCCGAAAAGGACTGGTAAGGTATGCTCATCCTTGAATTAGAGAGGTTCATATCCGTCTTCTTAAAGAATATTAATACGTGTTTTCCTTACGCATAGACCAGATGTTGGGGATAAACCCAATAGTGGCAAACCACAGACTAAAGGTTGATCCAAAATGAAGCTTGTTCGTTAGAAGAAGAGACACTTAGGTGAAGCCCGAAACCAGAGTGTGGACGCAGGATTCCATAAGTTTTTGAAATCAAAGTCCTTCAAAGAAATCTTCTACTTTAACTCGGTGGCAAATATCGTGGTCCCCAATAGTTTAATGAGACTTGGAGAATGTGCATTGATTATATTGAGTTTAACAAAGCAACATTAAGGCCTAGGAAAAATCGTAACCACGAAAACTGTTTAATCGCGTATCCGCTCTTACGGTACGATTAATTTGGCGTATCGCTAAGAATGCAGTTGCTTATAAGTGTCGTGGTTAACGACTACGGTTATGGTCACACATTTTCACTAATGGTTAACCAACATTAAATTGTTTATTAATCTATATGTTTTTAAAAATATTTTGTACAGATATACACCTCACTTACTAAATATATGATTATTAGTTTTCACACTATTATACAATTACTCTTAACAAATTCACAATTTCACCCTTCCTCTTTTCTCACTTACTGCATTAGAACTAGGTTTTAGACCCGTGCAAAATGTACAAAAAACTATTTTTATTCAGTTTATTAATATGCAACAAAATCATAGATAATGATCGCATTTGAAGTAAGAAAAATAAAGATAATAAGATGTATAATTTATGATATGTTTCTTGTCACCATGGCGTGCAGATAGATGAATAAGTAATGAAATATGATATTCAATTGTGGAAAAACTATTCATTGATTGTGGAACTTAACGCTAGCCGCTTTCCTCCCCTCCTACATACTTTTAATTTTTTTCTCTTTCTTTGGCCCTTTGAGGTCGGAACTAATCTAATATCTTCGGAAGTTAGACTATTTTCGACCCTTTTTCTTAGTTTTCATTCACTTCTCTTTGTTTATTTTCTTTAAACCCATCGGTTATGAGGCTAATTCGTCGTTGTCTGTTCGTCTCCCCATAGTGGAGTGTGATATCAAGTATTTATATAGAGTTTTCTCCCTTATTTACAAGCTAATTTGTGCGTCATTGGAGCTCTTGGGAGCTATTTTGTGTTAACTAGCGTATATAGTTGTGGTTTTGTGTTTTAGTGTTGAATTGCAGGTTTTAGGGAGTTTTCTCCCTATTCCCTAGCCATTTGGAAGCAACCACGGCGTTACGAGATGTTACGAGGCACGTAGGATGGCTCACGAGCTTTATGGATGGTTTAGGAGGTCCCAAGACCCCTAAGCGTGAAGATTAGAGAGCCAAAGAGTCAAAAAGGAGGTTTCCGTGCACTGATCGGGCAAAAATGGCCCGATCGGGCGAAAATACATTGATCGGGTATAGAAGTTGCGGACCCGATCGGGCGAGCACACATGTGCCCAGACCCGATCGGGCATCCACCGCCCGACCCGATCGGGTCAAGTGCTGCTACGTCTCATTCTGCTGCTGCTTTCGAGAGGATCTTGCTGGCCCATTACGTCGCCTGGCCCGATCGGGTGGCTGCCCAAGGCCCGATCGGGTGGGCCGTAATATTAAGCTGATGCTGCGCTGCTGCTACGCGAAGGCCCAAGACGCAAACCAATGACTTTTGTACCGCGGCCCGATCGGGTGCATGCCTCGGACCCGATCGGGTCCGGCGCTTAATTACGCGGATTTTCGCTTTTTGTTTCCGTTTTTAGTTAACTTGAGGGGGTATTATAAATACCTTTTTCCTCATTATTTAGAGACACCTTTTATTCATCTTTTCATTAGCTTTAGACTAGTTTTATTTTCTCATTGTTCTTAGTTTAATTCAAACACTTTAGATTAATTTAGAGGTGATCAAACCTATTTCGATTTCACTAAAAGTTCCTGCTTTCCGTCAATTGGTATTCTTTCTTACCCTAATCTCTTTTGTTATTCTTGATTGCTTAGTTTATTTATTTAATCGTTCATAATGCAATTGTTAGGGTTTCATATTAGTTTTGTCGTTGTTAATTCGATTATGAGTGAGTAGTCTCTTTCTAGGGTGTTAGATAGGAAAGCCATGTTTTATACCATGATTGTGATTTAGATTTCTATCAATTTCTAGGGCTTGATTAGGGTGATTGTGATGTGGTTTGTTCTTATTGAGTAATTAATGTCAGTGTACAATTTCATTGGTTGCTTGTGGTTAATAGTTGTTTGCACAGATCCGTTTTACGACTAGAGGCCTAGGACACGTCAGTAGTTCTGATTACGTTAGTGAACATGCGGCGTTTGTTGAACTATGAGCGTTGAGTCTTAACCATAGCTCAACATAGGCTCTAATCCCCCGACTCTCGATTTAGGTTTTGATAGTAGTTGCCCTTGTTTGATTGGTATAAGCATGGTGGACCGACCTAATACCCTAGGTTTTAGTCCATAGTTAAATCCTCGATTTTTCCCGTTTTTCTTAGCTTAATCATTAGTTTGATTAATTCTTCTCTGATTTACTCTGGAGTACCTGAATTGGTTGAATATTGATTTAGAAACTCTGTCTCCCTGTGGATTCGACCCTGCTTCCACTGACTACCTTAGTTAGAGGACCGTAGGTTTATTTTTGAATAGGTAATACGACTAAAACCGTATCAGAGTGTCGTACTTCGATGTTTCTTAGTATCTCCATAGTGAAAATGTTAGCTGTTTGTTTTTCTTTGATTGTTTACCATGAAATTGATTCGTTGGTGAATTATGCGGGATTGAATACATACAGAAGAATCAGACAGGAATCATCCTCACAACTACAACCAATTGTTAGGTCGTCTCTCTACAAAGGCTGCATGTTTCAGTGATTTACACGAGAGATATTCCACGTTGCACGTTATACTTGACGAATGTAATTATGAGATAGGATAACTTTATTTGCTTCATTATGTTATGCATTTGTTATTTTCAGTTTCTATTGTAGATGTCGTATGACTTTTATTAATGAATTAAATTTCACCGTACAATAGGTAATGATATATTGTTTACATTAAAGTTGTAGCACATTAATTATGTGATTTTACTAATGCAATCTAATAAAATAAAATAGGAAATAAATCATCCATTTGGATGAAAGAAGAAAACTTTGTGACACATCTTATTAAATAGACAATAATCAATACATATATTATAATACATGAAACCTTCCTATAGAATTTTATTAAAAATCTTGAGTTTTGGGTATTACTTTTGACATAAGTTGGTCGTATACTTGAGAATTGATTGATGTGTATGAGAAGATCTTTATTTTAAAAAAATTATGTTTCATATTAATGATTCTATCAAAATATTTAACGTAGGATTTATATTTCTTCTGGAAAAAAATTAATTCATGTGATATATTGAATTAGTATCTTTTCATATCCTTTCATGTATCCTATTTTGGGAAATCAATTGAGAGAAAAAGGAAAATGTATGTTCCATGTCGTAGATTTTTTTTTTTTTTTTTTGAAATTCTATGATCTCTTATCAATTCTTTAAACTTGGCTTACGACCTGTGCATTGTTCGGTTATGAGTTATAACTTATTCATTGTAATTAATATTTTTTATTCTTTCCTTACACTTGACATAAATAAATCATATATTCATTCCATACCAAAATACTTACGACATTCACATTAGATGATAAATAATCAATTATTATTTTATTATATAGGATGTGATAGAAGTTAGTGATTATCTTTTATTTTAAATAGAGAGTGTGCACCCAAATTATAGAGAGAAGCGTAGGTTGTCAGGTTCTTAAGAGGGAAATTAGGGCGCTGACAGGCTAAAGTGGTATCACCTAATTAAAAATAAATCCTAAAGTCCTCTAACAACAATAGTTAAGGGAAGTAGGGTCGAATCTACAGGGAGACAGAGTTTCTAAGTCAATATTCAGCCAAACAGCTACTTCAGACAAGATCAGGGAAGAATCAGTTGAACTACTAATTAAACTAAAGAAAGTAATATAAATAATGAGATTAAACTATGGATTAAAGGTCTAGGGTATTAGTTCGGTCCACCATGCTTATACCAATCAAAAGGGTCGAATAACTAATAAAATCTAGGTTTAGGGTCGAACAATCGGAGCCAATGTTAAGCATATGATCATAACGCTCTCAATTCAACATATGAAGTACGATTACTCACAGAATCAGAATCAATAGTGTGTTCTAAGCCTCTAAAAGTAAGCCTACAATCAGGTCATACTCAAGTTGCCAGACATAGTTCATGAAATTGTACACTGACATAAACTACGAAATAAAGAACAAATCACACTACAATTGAACTAATCAAAACCTAGAACTAATAGAGATTCAAATATGAGTCATGGTATAAACATGGTTTTCCTCCCTAGAACCCTAGAAATTAAACTACTCAGACATGATTGAATCAAAAATAATAAAACTAATGTGAAACCCTAATATTTGCATCATGAATGAATTAAATAATCAAACTAAACAAACAAGAAATAAAAGAAGGAATTAAGAGTAAGAATAATACCAATTGACGGAAAGCAGAAACTTTTATTGAAATAATACAAGGTTCGATCACCTTTGAATCTACTCTAAAGTGTTTACTCTAAGAAAGCTCTAAAACTAATACTATCAAAGCTGAAAATAAAGATGTACTCAAAATAATGAGTCTTAAGTATTTATAAACCCCCTAAAAACTAATAAGAAAGCAAATAAAAAGATAGATTTTGGGCCGTAAAGCCTCTTGCCCGATCGGGCTAATCCGCCCGAAGCCATCGTGCGAATGTTTCGGACATATGACGTGTTTCCCGCCCGACTCCATCGGGCGGAAAATTTTTTACTTTGTTTTCAACTCCTCTACGCAGCCAGAACAAAAAGGGCTCGCGCCCGATCGGGCTAATCTGCCCGATGCCATCGGGCGGAATTCCTGAAATCTCCGGTCAACTTGCGAAGGCCATATCTCTCAAATCAAATGTCCATTTGGGGCGTGTGACCTATAATTGGAAAGCTCTTGAAGTCTAGAATCCAACCCAATTGGAATTTCTTGATTATCAATTTTCTGTCAATAGTTATGATCAAAATAGTGAACATGTGTCAGTTTTGGCACTTCTTTCACTAACCCTTTGCTTCATTCCAACTCAAAATTGTCCCAAACGGATGCATTGTGATCCTTGTGCAAGCTACCTTCATCTTCAATGAATAATAGGCTATATCCTTGATAATCATGATCAATCTGTATCAAAATAACCTGAAAATCATCGAAACACACAAACGGGGAGTAGTAGAGCACAACTTATGTAAATTCATGTCATTATGTGCCTAAATGCTCTAAAAGGAATTCAAAATGCAATCTAAATGCATCTAAAAACTATATATAAATGTGATACATCAGGCGCCAGTGTCATTTCTAATTTAAATTGACACAAGAAATTTGACTTACCAAGGGTTGGGTGGGTGAGTTACTTGTGATGCTTTGAGGGAATTTACAATCCCTTGAAAGTTCTATTTCCTATATATGCTAACTTCTTTTTAGTCATTAAACACAAGCCCATTTATTCATTTCCTAAGAATTTCTATTTCCAAGGGAAATTAGCACCAACCAAACAACCTCTAAGAGTCGATGTGAGAAGAGTTAGGGTCCATTCTTTTCAACTTATTTTCAGTCCTTATAAGTTTAGATAAGTTCAGATTAGTTCAGATAAAGTCGAATAAAGTCTAATAAGGTCGAATAAGGTTTAATAAGGTCTAATAAGGTCTAGTAAGGTTCTTATATATTTCTTATATTATAAGATTATTATTATTATTATTATTATTATTATTATTATTATTATTATAATATCACCATCATCATTATTGTTATTTTTCGACAATATTATTATTTTTACTATTATTTTATTATCATTTATTATTATATTATTATTATTATTATTTTCATTTGACTATCATCGTTGCTTGTTGTACGGTGAAAATTTTATTTCGTCTACATGAAAAAGGATACCCAATTTCTATGGATTGTCGTTTGCAAAGTATTCCTATGAACATTAAACTATTGTAGTTGGTGCTTGTTCTTAAATCAATTGATATACATCTTTTAAGTTTGCCTCCGTAGAAAATTTTAAATAATAATAACAATAACAACAAATAATGACTTATACACTAGTAAAAATAAATAATTATAGTAATATAATAGTAATAATATAATAATTTTAATAATAAAAATAATATAATAATAGTAGTAGTATTAATGATAATAAAAATATTAAAAAAGATATAATAAGAAAAATAGTAATAATAATTTATTATAGTAAAGATATGAATGATAATAATTATAATGGTAATAGTATAAATAATGATAATAAATAATAATGATAAGAATAATGATAAGAATAATAATAATAATAATAATAAGGTCAAATAAGGTCTAATAAGGTCGAATAAGGGTGAATAAGGTCTAATAAGGTCGAATAAGGTCTAATAAGCTCTAATAAGGTATAATAAGTTTAGATAAGTTCAGATAAGTTGAAAAGAACGGACCCTTAGTGGAGGGGCCAATGAAGTATGATAATAACTAAAATTGTTTACATGAATATCTACATATAGCCCAAACGCATGGAATATATTTTATAAGTGAAAATCCTTCAAATATTGTGCAATAATTAGAATTTTAGAAATAATAATCTACTCACAAAATGTTTGCCAAATTGATTTTAGTAAAATATGATAACGTATAAAATCATTTTTGTATCATAATGTCCACCATCAATTCTTTTAATTTATAGACTTTGACGTGTGGCCACAAATTTTTACTTTGACTTTTAATTGTGTTTGGGTAAGGAAACATATATTCATGTGGATCTTATATGATTCGTCTAGATATGTACTTTAGGAATTTTTATAAGTTTTACAATACACAACTAGAGATATTAACGTTCAAACATTTGTATTGGCAAATATAAAAAGTTAGAGTATAACAATTAAAATGAAACGAAGGGAGTATTAAATACAGATTTCATGATCGTAAGGAATGTATTTTTTTCTATTATTTTTGGAATTATTCCATTCACTTAGGCCCCGTAAATTCCCTAATCACTTTCTACATCATTCTATGAAACTATTTCATTCACTTAGGCCCTTAAAAATTTATTTCTTATTTCATTATTATATGAAAAATTCCAAATGGTGAAGTTGTGTGATGATAATATGAGTTGAATTTCACGATTTTTAAAAGGAAAATTTTCAAAAAATACATTATATAATGCACGATATTTTTCCTTACCCATACATCACAGATGATAGTATTAGTGAAATTTGTTAAAAATGTCAACTGTCAAAGTGTAACAATAATTAAAAGGAACAGAGGTAGTATGTGGTAAAAAATTTGGAAAGCATTGACATAAAATAATATCTAAAATATTTGTTCAAAAAGTCATAGCTCTTCACATGGTGACATGTGGTATATTGTGTGTAACATGAAATGTGACCTTTATTAATGGGTTGAATGACACATGTGATATGGATTTTGTTTTACTTAGTATATATTCTAGTGTTAGATGTTATTCTTATTCTAAACTTATTATTATGAATATTTACATTTCTGCACAATTTATTGATTTTCGGATGTTAGAAGTGTTAAAACAATTCAACGATTTACTGTTGTTGGTACTCACTAGTGTAACTTATATTCGGTAATTGTTGATCAACTATTTTTATTTTAAAAATAAATGTTTTAGGTTGCATATTTAACCAATAATCATTATGTTAATCTATGGTTAACCGTTGTGGTTTACCGCTCCTTAACGATAGCTTATGGTTACTAAAGTAGCGTAGCCTTTATAATGGTTAATTGTACCGTTAAGCTATATGAGACAGTTAACCGACAATGAACACCTGTACCAAGGAAATTTTTAGCTACCTAAGCTAACCGGCTGGTTGGCTCCACAGTCGGTCATGTTTTGCTAAGTGTTATGGATGACTACTTCGGGTTCCATCAAATACCAATGTGCCACGATGACCAGGACAAGATATCGTTCATCCCTGAGAAAGGGCTCTATGGTTGGTTAGTCATGCTATTCAATACAGTGTTTCAAAGGCAGTTTGGGAGGAACATGAAAGTATATATTGACGACAGGATCGTCTAAACCTATAAGAAGACAACTATGTCGCTGATTTAAGGGAAACTTGTAAGACATTAAGTTCATACATACTATGGATGAACCCAAAGAGTGTGTCTTTGGACTGTCAACAAGTAAGTTCTTGGGCTTCATGGTCAACTAAAGGGGACTAGAAGCTAATTCCGAAAGATTTAAGTTGTTCTTGACATGAAGTCGCCTAGCAACACCCCTACCAAGGAAAAATTTTCTCTGCCTAAGTTAAACCGACTAGTTGACTCCACAACCGATCATGCTTTTCCGAGTTTTATCGATGCCTACTCCTGGTTCCATCAAATCCGAATGTGTCCGAGGACCATGACAAGACATCTCTCAATACTGAGAAAAATCTCTATGGTTGGTTAGTCATACCATTTGAACAGTGTTTCAAGGACATCTTGGGAGTAACATGGAGGTATATATTGATGACATGATTGTCAAAAACCAACAAGAAGACAACCATGTCGTTGTTTCAAGGGAAACTTTTACGACAGTAAGATCATACAAACTACGTCTGAACCCAACGAAGTGTGTCTTTGGAGTTATTAGAGGCAAGTTCTCGGGGTTCAAGGACGACCAAAAGGGGATAGAATCTAACTCCGAGAAGATTTAAATTGTTCTTGACATGAAACCGCCCAGCAAGATCAGAGAAGTGTAGCGCTTGATTGATTGCTTGGCTGCTTTGGGGCGATCTCTGTTAAAGTTCGGTGACGTATGTCATCACTTCTTTGCTACCATCAAGAAAAAAGCTAAGTTTGAAAGGACTGATGAAACTGAAGAGTCTCTTCTGCAAGTTAAAGATCACCTCAAACAGCTTCCTAGGCTGATTAGCCCAGCTGCGGGGGGAAAGGTTGTATGTGTAATTGCCTAGCTCTCCCCTATGTCATTATTGCCATACTTTTAGCTAAGAGAGATGTCATACAGATCCCAATCTACTTTGTTAGCCATGAGTAGAAAGACGTCGAGCTTAGATACTTAGAATTAATAAGTTAGGTTTAGCATTGGTAATGGCCAGCGGGAAGCTCTAACTATACTCTTTAGGCACACTATCTGAGTACACAGTAACTAGTCGTTAAAGCAAATTTTCTCAAGATAGAGACAGTTGGACGAGTTGAAATGGATCGTGGAACTAAACATGTTTGACATAACCTTTGCCCTCAAAAGGCCATAAAAGGAAGACATTGGCTAATTTCATTGTAGAGCTCACCAACCACCTGACATGGACTTAAATAGTTTCAACCCAGCTAAGGGAAGAAGGAAAATCACCTTGATGGTGGATGGACCAAAAACAACCAACATCAACGAAGTAGGTGTTTTGTGTTAATCGCCTAAGGGTCATAAGTTTGAGTACGTTTTCAGGTTTCAGTTTTAAACCTCCAATAATGAACCTTAACCACCACCATCACTCACCTGAACCACCCCCTTCAAGATGAGCTTCTTAGCCTTCCAACAGGCCCACGTTAGATGACTGCGGAGGAGAGAATGGTGGTGGCAGAGTGGGTGGGTGGGAGGAGTAGAGAGATTGTGAGGGTGGGGGGAGGAGAGAGAGTGGGAGGTTCACAGATTTTTTTCTCTATTTTTTTTGTTTTTTAAATTAAAGCTAAAGTATAATTAAGAATACTTAACATATGTTAGTAATAATGACATTTTGGCTATTTATACTGACTATAGTGGCATCTGAGCTAAGTCGAAAATCAGGGGTGATCTGGCTATTAGCCCTAACCTCAGGGGTACCTCGGGAAATTTCCCTAGTATTTAAATGGGTATGTGTTTATTTTATCGTTGTTGGTATTTATATGTAAAGTCTAATGTGTATGTTATTTATGTACTTAATGTTCATTATATCGCTATTGGTGCTCATATTATTATGGTGTTACATATTATATACCCTCTCCGTTTCACATAAATTGTTAAACTTCTTGTTTTCACGCATGCCAATGCAAACTTTTGAGCGTTGATATCTCAAGTTTTGTATTTGTAAAAATTATACTACCTCCGTTTTTATTTAGTTGCAATGTTTCTCAAAAAACGGAAATCAATGCAAAATTTTTAAGTGGGTATATAATTAATGGGAGTGGGGACCATTACTATGTAATTAATTGTGAAGAATATCATCACCCACCAACCATCACTGCCACCAGAACACCACCAACCATCACCCACCACCTTCACTGCCGCCACCAAAAACTCACCCTACGCTACTTCGACCACCACTACACCACTGAAAACACCAAAAATCGCACAAACCACCACCACAAACCACAAACCACCACCACACCACCACAAACCACAAACCATCACCACACCACCATAAACCACAAACAGATTGTTATATTTACAGAAACAAAAACGTAGAAAAGAAGTAAAGAAATCAGACAGATTGTGTGTGTCTCTCTCTCTCTCTCTCTCTCTCTGTAAAATCAATTGAATTGAAGAAGAAAGAAATCAGAGAGCTATTTCAGATCTAACAATGGCGGCAGCAGCAGTTGCAAACGGCGATATTTCCACCGGAAAAACTTCTCCGGCAGTCGGAAGATTCTCGAATGTGTACAGTGAGCTGGGTCGCACCACCACCAAAAATCACACCACCAAAATTGCACAAACAGATCTGGGCAATTTCGCACCACCACCAATTTCGCAACACCAATTTCGCACCACCACCAATTTCGCACCACCACCAAAAATCACACCACCAATTTCGCACAAACAGATCTGGGCTTGGTGGTGGTAATTTCGGCCATTTCCGGCTTAGGCGGTGGTGTTTCTGGCCGTTTTCGTTCTTTGTGTGGTGTTTTATGGTGTTTACGGTGGTGTGCGATTCTGGGCCATTCGTTTTCGGCCTTGGTGGTGGTGTTTTCGGCCTTGGTGGTGGTGTTTTCGGTCTTGGTGGGTGGTGTTGAGTCCGGCCTTGGCGGTGGTACAGAGGAAGGTTGAGTGAAGGGGAGGAGAGGTAGAGAACTGGTTAAAAAATGGTTGGGGTGGGGGTGGGGATGGGGGTGGGGGGGGGGGGTTAGGTTAATTGGGTGGGGTAATTAGGTTTAATGACTTAACATTAATTGTTAATAATATAGCATTATATATTAATAAGTGATGTTAATTATATTTAGTAAGGGTAATATAGTAATTTCATAGGGTTTTTTTTTACTAAAAATGGAAAGAAATAGAAACATTGCAACCTTTGAGAAAATTCCGTTTTAGGAAACCATTGCAACTAAAAAAATGGAGGTAGTAAAAAGTAAAGATCATTAATTAGATACATATCAAGACGAATCCAACAATATCTCATATGACTATAATTTTTTAGATATAAATCACAAATGACGGTCAAAGTGAACTTTGTAAATAGTATTTACTATGCAATTGTAACATTCTTTGTAAAACGGATGGGGTAATATCTATTGTTCCTAGATGTTTATTTTATCCATATTGATGTTCATCAGTGTAATTCTAATGTTCAATGACTGCAATAATTTAAAAATGGCAAATGCTAAGACAACTAAAAGTAAAAATATTAAAATTAACATAAACACTAATTATACTCATCCATCCATGATTTTGGCATATATTCTAAAATTAAGAGGCGGTTTATTATCAGACGATTTTAGGTTAAGTATTAACATCAAACCAGCTCAATAAACTAATTAGAAGCCCAATTATGCGCGCCACATACTAAGCAGCACAGACATATTGTTTTTTTTAACTTTTTGACCTAAAACTTTAACTTTTGCGTGTTTTAACTTTTCAAACTAAAACCTTAACTTTTGCATAAAAATCCATAACTAATGCCATATATATGGAATCGACATTAACAAAATAGGCTAAAAATGTTAAATTTTAAACTCAAAAGGTTAACTTTTGGACCTAAGACCTTTAACTTTTAAATATTGACATAAGTTATTTTGTTTAACAAATAGACTTAAAATATCAACTTTTAAACCTTGAAAGTTAACTTTTAAATTCAAACATCAACTTTGGAATATACTTATATAATACTCCCTCCGTTCCCAAATGTTGTTCCCATTTGGAATCGGGGAGAGAATTAAGAAAATGGAATCTTAAGATAAAATATTAAAAGTTACATGTTTGTGGGTTAAGTATTGATTGTTTTATTTTACCAAAGCATAGGTAAATGTAAAAGAAGTATTTAATGTAAGGAAATTACAAAATACTATACAAAATAAATGTGTTATTTTAGTATTACAACCAATAAAATTGAGAGTTATGTTGACTTTATATGAGTTAATATTAGAAAGATTCTAAATGGGAATAACTTAAAGGAACACCAATTCGGGAAATGGGAAGAACATTAGGGAACGGAGGGAGTACATAATAAATCTTAAATTTTTGACAAAAAACCTTAACTTATAAGCAAAAAGTATTAACTTTTCACCCTAAAACATTAACTTTAATTAGAAATCGGAAACAGGTTATGACTTTAACAAATGGGTTAAAAACCTTAACTTTTGAAAGTGCAAGAAGCGTGTGTAACGGGGGAGGGGGGAGGAAAGACGCGCATGCGTGGATCTATGCTAAATGGACCTATTGGGCTTGTCTTACATTAAGATTAATGTAAAACCGTCTTTTACAAGAATTTGCCCAAAATTAATACCATTTTGAGAAATATATTGAATGTCAATAAACACTCTGGGGCGTTTATTAGCAAGATCCTTTAAAAATATACATGTTGTAAGGTAAAATCAACACTTTGATGTTGGATGGTACAATTAAGGTTATTAGAGACAATTACTTTTAGAATATGGATTGAAAGTAGGAGGTCGTTTTCTTGGAAATTACTTTGAAAATAACTAGGCGCCTAAAAAAAATATTGATTGGCACGAAAGACCAATAAAAACCTAGGCTCCAAATACCATATTTCTCATAGTATATTATTTTATGTTTTTTTAATCTTTTCTCTTAGAGTATATATTTTATATATCTTGTTATTTATGTTTAGAATCATAATTGCCTTGTATATTTATGGCAACTCTACATTTGTATGGCTATATTATCTTAATGAAAGGCATAACCCAAATCAGGGGATTATACCATCTTTCAGTATATAATCCTGCTTGTGCATAATGAAAGCAACATAATAAAAACTGAATGTTAGTTGCTAAATTGTTGTAAGGGTGACTTGTGAGAAAGCTCAGAAGGCTTATACTTAATCATATTTGGTGTGTGATAAGAGGTTTTTAGCGTGTCGTTAAGGCACTAAGAACCGCTTAGCAAATACAATTTATAAACCTAACGAGCAACTACTAAGCACGTAGTAACGGCAAGTCAAGGGTCGAACCACAAGGAAATTGGGATTGAGTTCAGTCCACTAAGTCCAAAACTACCTAAGTGAAGGGTTTTTGAGGGTTTTGGATTGAGTAAGTCACCGACTAATTAACTAGCTAAAGAATACCGACTAAGAATTAAATAGAAGAATTAATAAGATAGAGAAAACACTAGAGCTTGGGTTACTCGCATGAACTCGGGCAAGACACGACACAAATGCAACTACGAAGCTATTGAGAATAACGTGCAAGGTTAAGTTTCCCTCTAAAGTCCTTGAGTCCTCT
The DNA here is from genome assembly GCA_947645195.1 of Patellifolia procumbens. Classification (NCBI taxonomy): domain Eukaryota; kingdom Viridiplantae; phylum Streptophyta; class Magnoliopsida; order Caryophyllales; family Amaranthaceae; genus Patellifolia; species Patellifolia procumbens. The sequence goes on along the minus strand of CANSGD010001189.1, from coordinate 115,345 downwards.
CTCGAATGGTCCTCAAGAGTAATCAATTAATCAATCGACTAAATCCTCTCTCGAATGGTCTTTAGCCAATTGATTAATGGATTCAATTTGATTGGAAAACCCCTAAATAGGATCCTCTTAATTTCTACCCAATCTCTTGGTCTAGAAATTAAGTTGATTCATGGGAATGACTAGACAACAACAATCAATTAAGAGTAATTGAAATCTAAGCCCTAGCATAAACTTGATCAAGGTCTACCCTAAGGTGTCAAAACACCAAGAACAATGCACATTAAACATGAAGAAAGCAATTACAAGAACATCTACATTAAGCCCCTAATTCATGCTTTCACCCAAACTCTAGATTAGAAAATACTCACTAATCATGGATTTTAAGCAATTAAGATTCAATAAGTTAAACATCATGAACAAAGCAATGAGATTAAAGGAAAGAGATAGAAAAGAAATTACTTGAATTAATTGATGAATTCGATCTTCAATAATGAAACAAATGAGTAAACTAGTGTTTGAGAGAGTTATAGGGCTAAGAGAGAGTTAATTAGAAACTAAGTATGAAGTAGTGTCGAGTCTAAGCTAAAAAAAACTAATTAAAAGAGTCATTAAACTAAGACGGAGAAAACGGGTCAACACCCGAAGTCAGGTCACCACGGTCGTGGTGAAATCACCACGACCGTGGCCCCTGACTTTCATAGATCAGTTTCCAATCTTCAACAGTCTGTTTTGCTCGCTACAGGTCCCCACGACCGTGGTGACCTGCTGGTCAGCGGACAGCTCAACTTCGAACGATCATATCTCTCTCGTCTCTTATCGGAATTGGGCTCATGACCAGTCGTTGGAAAGCTATCGAAACGAGCTAACACCTCCCACCGGAATCACCTTAATCCGATTTACGGATCAAACGTTATGTCCATTTGAAGTTCAACAGTCCACAACTAATCTTCCAATGATCATATATGACTTCAAAAACCTGTTAGTTAGTCTGAAAATCATCCAAAACAACTAAACGAGTAGTGAAGCAACCATTTAGCTCAAAGTAATCAAAACCATGCAATGCAAGACTAAAATGCTCTAAATTTATATGCATCGACACTAAAAATGCAGCATGGATAGGCACAATAAAGTACTTATCAGTGTGGTTTAACTCCTCATTACATACACAATTGTGCGAGTAATAGAAACTGAAGGTTAGTTGCTAAATTGTTGTATAGCAAGCATCATTCCACATCCGAATTCATATAAACAACGTCAAGCTATCATAATATTAAACTCAAACAAAATGAAATTTCAGACTAAAAGTACCTAAGATAACGCATTAGTAACATAATCACCATCCTCTGCTACTTTAAACAGGAAAAGGAGCAGCTACTGCAAGTCTGCTATGGTCCCCCCCCCCCCCCCCCCACACACACACACACACACACACAATCAGCATGACAATCATTCCTAGGGTTTTGCTGCTTGTGCATAAAAATCCAGAAATGCAGCACCAATCTATCACTTAATAAAGGTGGGTTTAATCCTCAGATGACTTGTTAATTAGAGATTTGTGAATGAGTAATAACTCCACCACGGGCAATGGTTCCTTTGGTCCACAAATAGCCAACTACAGATGTATAGGAGTGATCGGTTCACCTTCAGAATTTCAGATCCTTGCATTTCCTGCAAGCTCCTATACTACTGCAGTTAGGTACCCCAGTATTGCTGCATTGCACACAGCAGCTGTTGCACCGACCCTCCCATTTACAGTAACCCTTGTCTTCAGCAGACGGTAAACACCACCCACACAAAACTGCACATTAACCAGCAGGAATCTTATCTCAGCAAAATGTCCCACAACCTCACTAAAATTATAGCATCAAATGTCATCTTATTGAAAAACTATTTAAATGGGGCTTCAGGCATGGCTGCAAGTATAACAGTCTAGAAAAGAGCAATAAAACGCGAAGAGCCCCCAAAACTGAAGCATATGAATTGCTATGCAGTAGAATTTGGCAAAGAATTCCAAGTCGGACACTCACAACTAACTCAGTATCAATTCATATTAGGTAGTTCATTCTCAGTTTGATGCAGTTTGCACAGAATGCAAACAACACCCGCAAACTCACCTTAGCCTGTTGTTCCATAATTGCTAGAGAAAGAAAATACGAGATGAGGCATACCAAATCCAGAAGCTCCTTGGAGACACAACCTAACTCGTTCTACACATTAGAAAAACAAATCAAATCAAACAAGTGTAAGAAGGCGGAGTTATTCAAATAAGAAAATAAAAAAAAAAACCTAGAAACGAGACCTTCAATCATTCATTTGCTCTGTTCATCACAAAAGGAAGAAGAAACAAATCCAGTGGTGCTAGTAGAGTGACTATTATTGTTAGGAATTCGCTGAGACTGAGAGAGCTCTCTAGGAGGGGAATGAGTATGATTATCAACAATTGAAGAAGATATTAGATGGAGAACATATCTAACTTCCAAACACAGATAATCTGCAATTATTTATCAACCTAACAAAGAAAACACAGAAAACAGTAGCCCACCAAACATTTAAGCGTCCCAACATATTTGTGAGCCAAAAAATTACAGGAATTTTACCTCACTCAATAGCAACTAACGGGTACTTTCATGTTGTTGGCTGGTCGCAACATAATTGTCGTAACATATTGAATCTACGAACAAGAAATAAAGAACGTAAAGCAATAAATAACATGCGGAATTATTAGACGTGATTCACGAATAATGTGTTAGCTACGTCCACCGGGTAGAGGGAATAAAACTTTTTATTAACACGGGGAGAGAATACAAAAGCGTATTCATATTTGTCAATATGTACAAGCTCAATTACTCACGCTCCATTGTCCAATTATGATAAACAGTGCAAATGATTTCCATTCTTTATCCTCATACATAATCAAGCACCTCTTCAGATCAAAGATAACAACATATTAGAATGCCTTTTCAAATCAGCACGTATTCAGTCTTAACCCTGATTAGTGGTTCTCTCTTGTATTTGGATTAATGGGTTGAAAAAGGAAAGAAAATAAATGAAAGAAGAGCAGAAGCAAGGCAGTAATATTCCAGCCAGATCAAGTAAAATGTGCAGAAAAATATAAACTTGAAAGCCAGAGAGGGCATATTCTTCAATTCATTGTTCTCCAATAGTTCAGCAGTCAGGTACTCCAGTGTCGCTGCAGTGTACACAAAAGATGTTGCACTGACCCTCCCGTTTGCAGTAACCCTCGTCTTCAGCAGGTGGTGAACACGAACCACAGGAAACTGCAAACTAATTGTCATGCAGCAAAACTTGGCAAAGAATTCCATCTCAGCCAATTCACTAAATAAACTTAGCAAATGAAAAGAGTCTAACTCGGACGTTCACAAACAATTCAGTAGCAGTCCAGATTATAGTTTATTCACAATTTGCTGCAGTATACAGAGAAAATACCTGCAAACTCACCTTACCCTCTTGTTCACAAAGAAGAGCAGTTAACCACAAAAAATAAGGGAATAACTAAAATCATAATCATCACCAAGATAATCACAATAACACTCAACTTTTTTCATTAAGATTCTAAGATATAATACAATGTGTTAGGTACACCCATAATATTATTGTTTGATTTGATTTATCGTTGCATCATTGTTATAAGTATACGCACGCAATCAAACTTGATCACAAGTTTCTTGAATCGCTTTTCTTGATCGCAGCAACTGTTTTCTGATCTTGATCATTTTTTACACACGTCTGTGTTCTTTTGATCTTCGTCACTTTTGGCTGTTTCACCCAAACTGACATCCTATTTCTTGGCCGCTTCCTCTCACGTCTGACTTTGGAAAAGTCAAGTTAAGCACTTGCGTCACATCTCTTGTACCATTGTTTAACTCAAAACTAGTGCCAAAATATGCGCCATGAATCACCTTTAAAATTTTAAGAACCCTACTAAGGTCGTCGTCCTTCGCGGTGGTTTCTTTATTCTTTGAAAAGAATTCATAACGATCAATTCTTATCAAATTCGCCCTACAAGATTCCTCCCAAACTTCCTCAGTGTCATCCACTATCAAAATAACTCGTTTATCTGCTAACACCACATCTAAATTCTTTTGCTTCTCCTTCACACAATCTTCCCTCGTGATCACCCAAGCAAACTTCGGCCTCGGTTCCTTCTCTGAATCAACGAGCTTCTCAAGAACTTGATGTGCATAGCGTCGGGTACCCATTGTGTATATTGACAAATCAAACATGGAACTAACTTCTTTAAGGAATTTACGAGCACCCGGCCGTATCTTTACCGTAGAAAGACCATCTGAAGTCTCGAATACTTCCTGTGTGGATTTGATGATGTCTTTTTGTTCAGACGTGAGTTTCTTGATGGGTCTTGAATGAATAAGTGTATGATCCAAATCAAGAACTAAATGCAGCTTCTTGCTTTCTAATAAACGCTGCATGTTAGCGACTCGAACACGGTCAATCTCTTCGAGTGTTAGGCTTAATTCAGACTGAATGTAGCGAATGGGTAGTGTGACAGGATTGCCGCAGTCGATCATTGTTTGATTGCACCAAACACACTTGTTGTGCATGAAAAAAGAATGTGTGCATAGCAAACTAGGGAACTCCATTGAACTGTTTTTTTCTCTCCGATCTCTCGTCTCTTTATTGTGTTTTGGCAAGAAGGAATAAATGAATTTTGTTGGCTATTGAGTATCGATAATTGAATACACAGACTCGTATAAAACCTGTAATGTTTCCCGCTATATTCAAGTTCAGCTGAAACTAGAACTAGAGATTAAGTCTGCGTCAGCGCTTTAACTGAAGCTATGACAGATATCATATTGCGAGCCTTCCTCAGTTTATCTAATCTTGTTTGGTTTAGTTAATATTCTCTTGTATCCTCGTAAATTAAGTTGGTGAAATATCAAAATATTATCGTTGTTTTTCTAACTTTCAGTTAAGGGTACATTATCATTCTATAATACGAAAAGAGCTCTAAAAAATGATTCTAAGGTAGCTTATCTTTTTTCGCTCAATCCCCTAAAAGTTTGTACTAATTTTTAATTTACTTCTTTCAAAAAATTTAATCTAAACTCTAATTTAATCGGTTTTGGAATTTTAAAAAAAGAATATGACTAAGACAAATTATTTTGATTATCAAAGATCATATGACACTCTATAGTATAGATTTGTAATAATGATTGAGATAATGAAAATAAATAAATATTACAACTTTTTTGAAATCTCAAAGAAATAATTAGACATTACACCTATTCCGTCACTTAAAAATTTACAAAATATGTTCTTTCAATTACTAAAAATTCATGTAAACAAAATAAACCAAAATATGTCTATAGTAGAAATATGTCACACTTAAATACTAATTCAAGTATTTTGATCACATGTTCTAAAATAATTGGCCCCCAAATATAAAAACTTTCAACATCCGCTATTGTAAGAATTACCGAAGAGTTGGTTAGATATATTAGACGACAGTCATTTAAAAAATTGTCTTAAGGTCTATTCTCTTCAGCTTATTTTCAGTTCAATTCAGTTGAGCTCCAATCAATTCAGTTCAGTTAGCTCCAATCAGCTCAGTGTAGTTCAGTTCATTATTTGACCATTTTGATTAATATTATTATTATTGTTGGTGTAATTTATTTTACTTATTATTATTGTTATTATTGTTATCTTACTTATTACTCCTTCCGTCCCCAAATAGATTTCTCATTTGTTTTTTATACGGTCTTCGATGTACGATTTTGACCATTAATATATTTATATGTGTGTTAATAAAAATTATAAAAAGCTGATATTTAAAATCTACATATTGATACGAACCTAATAAGATCCGACATGAATATTTTTAATATTATATAATAGTGAGAATTTTAGGCAAAGTTTACAAAATTTGAGTTAGAATAAAGCAAATGGGAAGTCTATTGGGGACAAAGGGTGTAATATTTCTATATATTATTTTGTTATTATATCTTTACTCATTATTATTACTATTATTATTATGGATGAGCATGATTTCGGTTGGTGCACGGTTTAACCATATTTTATCTCAATATGAGTATTCTAATTTTTTTTTGTTTTATTTTATCTACTAGGATTTCATTATTACATCATAAAAATAAGCTACAAAAAGTTAGAAGATATTAAAAAATTATGAAGTTGCTAATAATATTGGAGTATTACTTAAGGTAAAACATCTTCTTTATGTTGAATATTAAAGATACTTTGGCGGTTAGGTTTTGTTTATAAAATATAATAGACCAACCCAAAACCGCAAACCGTGGTTTGGTTAAAAGCATAAATCAACCCATGTTTTTAGCTAATTATTATTATAATTTCTAATCATTATTATAATAGTAATATTAATTTACTTCTTTAACATTATTTTTATTATATAATCATCATCAAGTATTAATATATTAATACTAATAGTAGTAAATAATTATTATTAATTATAATTTCTATCAGTAATTATTATTTTTTAAATTAATTTATCATTATTACTATTATTTATTTATATAACTATCATTTAATAATATCAAGAATAATATTATCATTATTCATTAATTATTGTTCTAAATTATTAATTACTATTTTTTATTACTTAGAATTATAATTATTATTTATATAGGTATTACAATTCTATTCAATTCAGCTCAGTAATCCGCTCCAATAAGTTCAGCTTAGTTCAGCTCCAATAAATTAGTCTAGTTCAGCTAGAAATTACTTATTATTAACTTTCGTAATAATTAGAAATTACTTATTATTAATTTTTAGTAATGTTAATTAAAAAGGAAAAAAAATCGAACTAAAAATAATAATTTTTGGACCTTCATGAAAAATATAATTCGAATTCCTTAAATACAATTTAAGACAATGAATAAGTAGGAACTCATTTTCTTGGAAATTCCTTTGAAAATAACTAGGCGCCTAAAAAAATATTAATTGACAAGAAAGGCCAATAAAAACCTAAGCTCCAAATACCACCTTGTAACACCCGAACAATTCTCTCTTTTATAAAATCATTTTCCAACTAAGCTTAGAGAACTATTGAAGCCTTATCGCCGATGGGGAAAAAGTATCGGCTTGCTCAGAATTTTACAGGCGCGACTCCATAATCCCTATGACCAACGATATCGAGGTATTAATTTAAATAAAATAGGGCATGGGGGTCTAATAAGAAAAGTCATGGGCTACCACCATGAACTCCAACTCATACTAGTCCAAAACTTCAGATGTGCACAAGTCTAAAGCTATTTCTATTCACTTTACTTTAAGCATTATTATCTTATCCAATCTTAAACTCCTAAGAATAAGGACAACCAACAAATAAACATGGATACAACAAAACTGCAATTTTTATCTTAGGATTAAACACTATGATCATATAATTCAATTGACCGAGATTTAATCCTCAATTTATTTGTTGACTAAAATCAACAATCGAAATATCCATAGACAAAGGTCAACTTACCCTACAAATCCCTTGGTCTTTGCAAAGTAATAAAAATAAGAATATGTCAACACCAACTTACTCACAAAACCCTCGATCTTTGCGAAGTTATAAAACATTCATAAGGAAAACAACATGAACAATTGATGATCGAATAATAAAACATATTCATTAAACCCTTCATGTAAATTAATAAATAAATATCCCTTCCCAAACATGCTTTTATCAAACATCCATACAATCATATAATAAATAATCATAGGCAATTAGTATGCTTCACAAACACGTAATTCCATAATTGAAAGCCACGTATGAACCATAAAAAGATTTCCTATACATGATACTACAACAAATCCTAATCTTAGGACATGGTTCTAGTCTAACACTTATGATATAAGTACATGTACATACCTTGTGTAGATAAAATGAGAGGCTACTTTAAGTGTTCTAAAAATCTCTCAAAGTGTAGTCTCCGCCTACCAATTGCCAAAATATTCGAGTATTAAGATACTAATAAATTTACAATAGTTATTAATTACTTTAAAACGCTCTTAATTATAAACTTGTTTTAAAACTCTTTTGAACACCAAAGCTTCAACTTGTAATACTCCTTAACACAGTATTACCAAAATAGCTAGTCTTTTTAAAACCCTAAAAATCAATAATTAATATTCAAATTCCACTTTAACATAAAACATTAAATCTAAAATTATAAATTTAAACTAATAATTAAAAAAATCAGAATTTTATTAATTAAAACAATAAAGTTATTAGCTTTAATTAATAGGAAAAATTGTCAAGAATAAGTTAACCTTTGGGCCATCCGCGAATATTAAGTCAAATTTTGGATCATCTTAGAATAAGTCAAGCTTGTAGGTAGGGGTATTAATTTTAAAAAAGTCATATAACCTGAAGCCTCTTTTATCGATTAAAAAAATCCGATTTTTTCTTTTTTATTTATTTTTTGAAAAATTCTTTTTTCTATTTCTCTCTCACATCTCTTTCTTCACCCTCCTCCTTCTTCTCTAGCACCAACTGACCACGCAACCCCTCCATATTCTCTCTCTTCCCCAAAACAACAGCTGCAAACACCTCACTAAACCACCCCCCACCCCCTCTGAAAACCACCTACAACCCTTAATCAAATTACTACCCTCACCGGATCCCACCTAATCCAGTCAAACCACCAACCCCACTAAATCCCACCCTAACCCCAAGCAAACCAGCCCACCCTTTGACAAAACACTTACAACCCTCAATCAAATGACCACCCTAACCCCACTCAAACCACCACCACATCGAATCACATCCTAACCCGAACGAAACCAGCCCACCCCTCTGAAATATCACCTACATCTAAGGCTTTGTTAGACTCTTTTTTACATTATTTTTAGAGGGGTATAAGTACTGTTTAGCCCTAATTTCGTAGACACTTAGATTTTACAAGCTTTTGAAGATATAATAGTGAGATTGTTGAGTACTCTTCTTCCATATTGTGAAACTCCATTGTTGAACAAGAATTATAGCTCGGATTGCTTGCAAGTTTATATATTTTATTTACGGAATTTTATTTTCCATCTTGTAGTATTGCTTTCATCTACTTTCTCTCAAGTATATCTCATCTCTAATCTAATTACCATGTTTCCTTTTTTTATTCTAAATCAATTTTATATTCAATTTCCTTGCATAATGTCTAGTGAGTAGTCTTTTATGCTAGGAATGTAGTGAAACATGGTAAAGGGGAGTTAAATTATTGTTCTTGAATTGTTAGGGGATTGTTTATCAATTGTTTGTATTGATTGATGATTAGGGCTTGTTACTAATCGTTGGCCATGATTATGAACTTGTATTGTGGATTTTGATTATCATTGTCTATGTTTATTTCAAAATGCATTCCTTTACTCAATTTGAATTCTAATTTAAAACCAAGAGATTGACTTAAATTAAGAAGGAAATCCATTGAAGGACTCTAGATTTTTCGTGAGTTTTTAAGTGATTATAGGCTATTCGAAAGAGGCCTATTGTTGCTTATTTTCTCTAGTTTGCTACTATTCGAGAGAGGTTGTGAGAATTTAGGAAAAGAATATTTTCCCATTCGATTGTGAAGCATGTTTATCCCTATATCTCTTGAGTTGGTTTCTCGCTTGACTCCCCAATGCCATGTGTAGCTACATTCCTAGTGTCTTTATTCTCGTATTCTTAGAACTACCTTTTAATCGAGCATTTGTGCATTTAGTTTAATTTAGAGTACTCTTAGTCATTATTCTCTCCATTCAACCAAACATAAAAACCCTTAGAACTAGGATTAGTTGGACAAACATAAGTACTACGTTCAGTTCCCTGAGGATTCGACCCCGACTTACCCTTGCTATATGTTAGTAGGAGAGTTAGAAAATTTAATTACTTTTTCATCGGCTTTAGAATCTAACGCCACTTTTGAGGCCGATCAAAATTTGACGTCATTGCCGGGGAAGGTACGGTTTAGAACTTGTGTAGTCTTATTTATTTTGGTTCTATTTAAATTGCTTTCATTTTTTTTCCTTTTTACTTCCCTCATCCTTGTCAGTGCTAAAGTATCTCTTAGCTTTGGTTTTGTATGCACACTCGACCGCAAGGGAAGCCTCATTTACCTTTAATCTTGAGGTTGAGATAACTCTCAGGGCTCGTAGAAGAATACTTTACCCAAGCAGTGACAGCGACACAGAAAGTACTAGCACAATGGATGACGAAGAGGTACCACCACCCCACAAAGGTTATTCAGGGATTTTGGGACAATAGGAAGTTATGATTCCCCAGGTCCCATTGTTCTTCCACCACCACCACCAACTTTGTAATGCATCCGCAATTCCCAAACATGGTGAAGGCTGAGGCATTCGGTGGGAAGATGAATAAGTGTCCATATGAACACTTGGATCAATTTCTTGAGATATGCTCTATGGTGACCGCAAATCTAGTTTCTCAAGAATACATCAAGCTCTGCCTTTTCCGAGTTTCTCTCTCGGGGGATGCAAAGAAGTGGTTCAAGTCACTTCCGTCCCAATCATTGACAACATGGGAAGAAGTTACCGATGCTTTTCTTCACAAATCCTTCCCTGAGTGGAAGACGGTTGATATGAGAAGAAAGATTTCCCATTTTGAACAAGAAAGCGGAGAGACATTATATGAAGCTTGGGAAAGATTTTGGTCTCTAGTAAGAGCATGTCCTCATCATGAGTTCGATCCAATATTGCTCAATCAGTTCTTCTATGATGGTTTAGATCACTTCTCTAGAGCCAACCTTGATGCAGGATCTGGAGGTTAGTTATCTGGCATTCATGTTGACCAAATTGAAGCAAAAATTAATGAGGTGGTAAAAAATGATTCTTGGGGTGTTCAAAGAAGAAACCAACAAGCCAAGGGTTATGGAAAGTTTGGAGTTGAAAGCATAGACCAGATAAATGCCAAGTTTGATATGTTAGCAAAGCTAGTGACAGAAGGGCAACAAAGCAAAGTGAATTCTACATCAGCCATGCAATTCTCATGTGATTTATGTGGTGGCACAGACCATGCAAGATCCTACTGTTGCGGTCAAGATTCAGAACATGTTGCTGCTGTGAAATCTAGGGATCAATTTCAGTCAAACAGAAACAATTCATGGAGGAATCAAGGGTTTAGGCAAAGTTCTTTTGGCAATCCACAAGGTCCCTATGGAAGCAACTCTTATGGACAAGGAATCAATAGTGGTAAGTGGTAACTATGGGAATTTTGGTCAAGGTCAAGCATTCAAACAAGCTCCACCACCTTCTCATACTTACCAGCATCCCAATGCCAATAATAGGGGCAACTTTTAAGGACAACAACAAATGCAAAGAAGCTATTAACCCAATCAACCTCCCTACAAGAATTCTTCAGAGCCTCCTAGTAATGGATCATCTCAAATCTTGCAGCAACTTCAGATCATCACTCAGCAGCTCAATCAGCAAGGTCAACAACTTCAACAACAGGAACACAAATATAACGAGCTGCAGGCACATAATAAGATGTTGGAAACCCAACTTTCACAAAATGAATAATGCACCTTCCTGGACAACTGTTGCCTAATCCAGCTCAACATCAAGCCAAGGCAATCAGATTGAGATCTGGAACTTCTTATGTTGCACCTCCTGACCAAAGTGTTCCCATTGTGGGTGATGTATCTACAAATGTTTCAAGTGAAGTGAGAATTGAGGAAGAAAATGCAGAAGTAGAGGTCGTGGAAGACTTGGATGGCACGACAAAAGAAAGATAAAGATCAACCTCCAGTGAAAGCCTATGTTCCTCCTATTCCTTACCCTCCTAGGGTTGCTCAAGGAATCCGAAAATGACAAATTTGCTAAGTTTCTCGAAGTGATGAAAGGGCTCCAGGTGAACATTCCATTCTTAGAAGCTATGAGCCAAATGCCTACTTACGCAAAGTTTCTCAAGGATTTGTTGACCAACAAGAAGAAGTTGGAGAAAAATGTGGCCCTTCCATACCAAGTTAGTTCTTACATCTCCAAGACAATTCCGAAAAAGCCTAGAGATCATACTTAAACCACCACCAACGAAGCACAGCTTAACCCCAATTAAACCACCACCAACAAATCACACTTTAACCCAATCAGCCCATCCCCATCAAAATCCACCTAAAACACGTCCTAAAATCATCCATAGATCCACCAATTTAAAAATAAAAACAAAAAGAAGGGAGGAGAGAGGGAGAAGAGGTTGTCATCTTCTTGTTTCGTGAAACTGATGTATCACATTTATATGTAGTTTTTAGATGCATTTAGATTGCATTTAGAACTCCTTTTTGAGCATTTAGGTGCATAATGACATGAATTCCATAAGTTGTGCTCTACTACTCCCCGTTTGTGTGTTTCGATGATTTTATGGTTATTTTGATACAAATTGATCATAAGTATCAAAGATCTAGCCTATTAATCATTGAAGATTAAGGTAGCTTGCACAAGGATCACAATGCATCCGTTTGAGACAATTTTGAGTTGGAATGAAGCAAAGAGTTAGTGAAAACTGACACATATTCATTATTTTGATCAGAACTATTGATAGAAAATTGATAATCAAGAAATTACAATTGGGTTAGATTCTAGACTTCAAGAGCTTTCCAACGATAGGTCTCACTCCCAAAACGGACTTCTGATTTGAGAGATACGGCCTTCGCAAGTTGATGCGGAATTGCAGTTTACCTACCCAATCGGGCGGGATTCGACCGGATCGGGCCTGAAGCACGGACAGCTCGTTTTCCTAATTTGTTTAGCTTTAGGAGGTTAATATAAATAGTTTAACTTCATTATTTTTAGAGACAACTTTTTTCTCTGTTTTATTTCAATAGTTCTTAGCTTAGTTTGTATTTAGATTAAACACTTTAGATTAGATTAAAGGTGATTGAACCTCGTATTTGATTTCAATAAAAGTTCTTGCTTTCTGTCTTCATGATGTTGAAATTAGGGTTTCTTATTAGAATTGTTATTGTTGATTTAATTATGTCTGAGTAGTTTAATTTCTAGGGATTTAGAGAGAGAAGCCATGTTTATACCTTGATTATTTGAATTGCTATTAGTTTCTAGGGTTTGGTGAGATAGGTTATGGTGTGATTTGTTCTTATTGAGTAATTAACGTTATTGCGCAGTCTATTAAATTACTTGAGGTTAATAATTATTTGCACAGATCCGTCTTACTTTGAGAGGCCTAGTACACATCAGTAATTCTGATTATTTTTGTGAACGTGCTGCATATGATGAATTATGGGCGTTGAGACTTAACCATAGCTTGACACTGCTCTAATCTATCGATTCTCGACCTAGGTTCCGATAGTTGTTTGATCTTTTGATTGGTATAAGCATGGTGGATCGAACTAATTCCCTAGACCTTCATTTTATAGAGTAAAATCCAATTTATTTTGCTTTCTAGTGTTTAATTAGTAGTTCAGTTCATCCCTATCTGATTTTGTCTGAAGTAGCTGTATAGCTAAATATTAACTCAGAACTCCGTCTCTATGTGGATTCGACCCTACTTCCCTTGACTATCATTTTTAGAGGACTTAGGATTTATCTTTGACTAGGTGATACGATTTTAGCCTGTCAAATTTTGGCGCCGTTGCCGGGGAGACGGCTAGTTTTCTAAGTTTTTGTTTGGTTATTTGGTCTACTTCTCTGTACCTCATTGGAACTTCATTGTTTCAATTGAGGTACGTTTTACTGCTTCTTTTTGTTTCTTTTGTATGCCCAGGTCTCAAAGAAACGGTTCCCCTATCCCAGCGGATCCCAATCTTACAAGGACAATCCGGCAGCTTCGAAAGAAAATTCAGAGAGAAAAGCAGTCTGTTCAGCTGAACACCTCTGGATCAAACACCTCGAGTTCAGTTATGTCTAAATCACTGAAATCATATGGGGTGCCCAACCCAGATGGTATCTCCACTGGACCTACTATGCCCACCATCGCTGCAGCGAATTTCGAAATTAAGCCTGGACTCATCAGCATGGTTCAGCAAAATCAGTTTGGTGGGCACCCTACTGAAGACCCGGCAAATCATCTGCAGCGGTTTCAACAGCTCTGTCGAACCTTCAAACATGCCGGCGTCACTCCAGATCAACTAAAGGTCATGTTGTTCGAGTTTTCATTGAGAGATAGAGCCCAAAAATGGTTGAACGACGAGAAAGAAACAGAATGGAGTGAGATTGAGAGAATATTATCCACCTACAAAAACAGCAGAAATCGAAAACAAACTAGCCACGTTTTCCTAAGAGCCTGATGAAACACTATGGGAAGCGTGGGCTAGGTTCATAGATTTGCAGAGAGAGTGTCCACATCACAACATGGAAAAATGGTTTTTGACGCAGACAAATGGTGTGCAGCCTCAGACGAAGAGTATTGTTGACTCGTCTGCAGGAGGAGTTTTTCTTGATAAGGAAGTGGATGTAGGCTCTGATTTTCTGTCAAACCTCACAGCCAATGATCATTCCACTTCCCACAGCCTCACGAGGAAGGTATTGGAGGTAGACTCCCTAGCATTGCTGACTTCGCAGATGGCGAAGCTGAGTCAGCAGATCGAAACATTGAAATCCTCTTCCTCAACAGCACTTCCCATGAGTATTAATGCTATGTCGTCCGTAGCACCCATCACCTCATCTTACTGCGAGGTATGTGGTGTTCTGGGTCACTTGGGGCATGACTGTCAGTTCAGTCAACATCAGATGGAGCACGCAAACGCATTTCAACAAAGACCACAAAATTTCCCTCATTTATACAACTACCAAAATCAGCAAAACTATCAACCTCCACCTCCACAAAATCATCCCAAACCCTCATACTACCAAAATCCCTCTGGTTTTCAGAGACCTCCACCACAAAATTTCAATCCCCCTCATAACTTCCAAGCCCCACAAAATTTTCAACTCGCACCTCCACAAAACTCAAACCCAAAAGAGCCTTCCATGTCTGATTTGCTGAAATTAATGTTGGCTATGCAAAAGACCAATGAGGAAACACAAAAACATGTACAGGCTCAAGGGGAGGCACAAAGAGCTCAAGAGAAGCACATCAAACACCTTGAGACTCAAATTGCACAATTAGCCAGCAATAGTGCTCAGAGGCGTCAAGGGGAATTGCCAGGGCAAGCCATTCAGAGAAAGCACGTGAATGCCATCAATCTTCGTAGTGGCATTGCTTATGATGCCCCTCTAATGCCCATTGATGACGTTACCCCAACTGCGGGGAAGAAGAGGGTGGAAGAGGAAGGAAAAAGGCAGAGTTCGACGTCTGAAGTCGACTTATCTGAGGAAGTTGAACAGACAAGGAAGAAAAGGAGAAGGTTTCTGAAACGCCTTTTACACCAAGGCTACCTTTCCCTCACAGGATGCAACAATCCAAGGTCGATCAGCAATTTGGTAAGTTCTTGGCTATGGTCAAGAACCTTGAGGTAACGATTCCATTCACAGATTTAATTACCCAAGTCCCTGTTTATGCCAAATTTCTAAAAGATATGATAACTAAGAAAAGAGACTTTGGTGGGGTAGAACATGTCGCTCTTACTGAAGAGTGTAGTGCTTTTATTCAAAATAAACCCCCACCGAAGTTGAAAGATCCCGGTAGTTTTTCTATTCCCTGCCATCTTGGACCTATTTTCATTGATAAAGCTTTGTGTGATTTAGGTGCTTCTGTTTCTGTTATGCCATTATCTGTTTATAAGAAACTGAACATGGGAGCACTTAAATGCACACAAATCACTTTACAGATGGCAGATCGTTTTATAAAATACCCCCTAGGTGTTTTAAAGGACGTTCTAGTGAGGGTCGGGAAATTCTACATTCCTGTTGATTTTGTGGTGCTAGATATGGATGAGGATGCCCAGATTCCTATTATTCTGGGTAGACCGTTTTTGTGTACTGCTGGTGCTGTCATTGATGTCAAGTATAGGTCTTTAACTCTGAGTGTTGGTGATGATAAAGTGATTATTAAACTAACCAATGTTGTTAAGGCACCTATGCTTGAACAATCTTGTTGCAGGGCTGAGGTTTTGGATGAGGTAGGTGTGGAGAAGGTCCCAATTCCACCTAAGGTTGTCTCATCGTCTAGAGGTATCATAAAGAACATTTGGAGAAGGAAAGTGTTTGATGAGGGTGGCTCTCACTGCTTAGCCCCTCCTATTTGAGAGATGGAGGTATTATGGTCGTGCGGGACCTTTATAAACCAGCGATGTGCGAGAGGCAACTCGTATTTTTCCCCTTTTTCCTTTCCTTTTTATTTTTCCTATTTTTTTAGTGAGCGAGAGTGAGGGTACTAAAGTTGTTTTTCCTCTTAGTATCGTCCTTTGTTACCTTTTGGCATTGAGGACACTGCCAAGTTCAGCTTGGGGGAGGATTTCTGTTTGTATTCTCTATCTCTTTTACTGCTTTCTAGGATAGATTTATTGCTTTCGAAAAATACTGAAAAAATCAAAAAAATATGGTTCCCATGACTGGTTTAGTTGCCTCTCTGTGCCCCTTGTTGTGCTCTTATTGAAAAAATTTTGACTTTATTTTCTGGATAGCTGGGCATTTGTGATCTTGATGCTATGATTTAATGTTTGATTGTTATGGTTTCGAGTAAAGTTTAATTATTATACACTACATTGTGCTGCATGCCTGAATGGGTTAGACTGTGAGGCCTCTTTGTATCCTATTGGATTCATATCATTATCCAGTCTGTTTTGGTGTGTTAGTTCCTCTTTAGTGGATTGATCTTGACTTTGACTTCGTACTTGTCTGATATTCGATGACTTGTAGCATTTATTGTGATAGAGGCGTTCTTTTGTCTGATTCTTGAGCCTCAGAGTGAATTTTTGATATACTTTTATCCTCCTTAGCCCCGCTGAGCCTAACGACTTGTTTCATGTTATTAAAGCCCTTATTATGAGCCCATGACCTTTATTTTCATACTATTTCCAAACCTAGCTTGGGGGAGCTTTTGTATGGGTTGAGTTTGAGATTAGTTTCATGATTTGGATTGGTTTTTGAGGAATTAAAAGTGTATTTGTTGTGGTTTGAGTGTGAGAAAAAGAAAAGGGAAAGCAAACTTAGAGTTACGTGAATGAAGTTCAAAAAAATAAAGGAAAAATAAAATTAAAGTCAAAAGAATTCAAAGTTCCTTCATTCACGTATGCTTATAAAGAAAAATATGTTGTTTTGCTTGAAAATTGGGTTTGTTGTGAGTTTTCATTGATTAATAAGAGTTGGATTGTATTTCGTGGTTTTATGGTGTTGTTGGGAGTTGTTTCGGCCATCTTCGGCCTTGTTTCGAGTGAATTGTGCTCCCCCATTCTTGGTTTTCCACCACATTACCTAAAAATATTTCCTAACTCTTGCCTAAGCCCCATTACAACCCTATAAAGTCCTCTTGAGTTTGTGTTTTGATTGTTTATTGGATAGATTTCGAGTCAGTTTGTCAAAGTTAAAGAGTATGTCTGCTAATTGAGTCGACTTGATTAGGGTGAGCGTCGTTTAACCTTCTTAAACACATGAGAGTGTGAGTGGGAAGGGACATTATGGTCGGGTCGGTGAGTGTTCGGGCACATTCTTTGCCTGCCACAAAATTGAGAGGAGTGACACATTTGTGATCACCTTTTCATGATTTGTATGCCTTGTGGATAGTTACATTTGACGATTTGCTTGGATGATTGGTAGTTGGATGGATTTGAATAGCTGAACTTGAATTTTGCCTGCTTGAACGATTCTTAGTCTTGAAAATGTTTTGAGCTTCGAATGGTTTATCTTTGGGGTGAGGCAATTTATTCCATGTTCATGTTTTATTTGCTTAAGGACAAGCAAAGGTTTAGCTTGGGGGAGTTTGATGTATCACATTTATATATAGTTTTTAGATGCATTTAGATTGCAGTTAGAACTCCTTTTTGAGCATTTAGGTGCATAATGACATGAATTCCATAAGTTGTGCTCTACTACTCCCCGTTTGTGTGTTTCGATAGTTTTCAGGTTATTTTGATACAAATTGATCATAAGTATCAAAGATCTAGCCTATTAATCATTGAAGGTGAAGGTAGCTTGCACAAGGATCACAATGCATCCGTTTGAGACAATTTTGAGTTGGAATGAAGCAAAGAGTTAGTGAAAACTAACACATGTTCATTATTTTGATCATAACTATTGATAGAAAATTGATAATCAATACATTCCAATTGAGTTGGATTCTATACTTCAAGAGCTTTCTAACGATAGGTCACACGCCCCAAATGGACTTCTGGTTTGAGAGATACGGCATTCGCAAGTTGATGCGGAATTGCAGTTTACCCACCCGATCGGGCGGGATTCAACCCGATCAGGCCTGAAGCACGGACAGCTCGTTTTCCTAAATTGTTTAGCTTTAGGAGGTTAATATAAATAGTTTAACTTCATTATTTTTAGAGACAACTTTTTTCTCTGTTTTATTTTCATGGTTCTTAGCTTAGTTTTTATTTAGATTAAACACTTTAGATTAGATTAAAGGTGATTGAACCTCGGATTTGATTTCAATAAAAGTTCTTGCTTTCCGTCAATTGGTATTCTTCTCTACTTTAATCTCTTTAATTAATTTAATTGCTTAATTTAATTATTTAATTTATTCATGATGTTGAAATTAGGGTTTCTTATTAGAATTGTTATTGTTGATTTAATTATGTCTGAGTAGTTTAATTTCTAGGGATTTAGAGAGGGAAGCCATGTTTATACCTTTGATTATTTGAATTGCTATTAGTTTCTAGGGTTTGGTGAGATAGGTTATGGTGTGATTTTTTCTTATTGAGTAATTAACGTTATTGCGCAGTTTCTTTAATTACTTGAGGTTAATAATTGTTTGCACAGATCTGTCTTACTTTTAGAGGCCTAGTACACATCAGTAATTCTGATTATGTTTGTGAACGTGTTGCATATGTTGAATTATGGGCGTTCAGACTTAACTATAGCTTGACACTGCTCTAATCTATCGATTCTCGACCTAGGTTCTGATAGTTGTTTGATCCTTTGATTGGTATAAGCATGGTGGATCGAATTCCCTAGACCTTCATTTCATAGTAAAATCCAATTTATTTTGCTTTCTAGTGTTTAATTAGTAGTTCAGTTCATCCCTATCTGATTTTGTCTGAAGTAGCTGTATAGCTAAATATTAACTCAGAACTTCGTCTCTCTGTGGATTCGACCCTACTTCCCTTAACTATCATTGTTAGAGGACTTAGGATTTATCTTTGACTAGGTGATACGACTTTAGCCTGTCAAAAACATTATAGGTATAGGGAGGTAGGGGATGCGCGAGACGGAGGAAAAACAGGGGGAGGGGCTGCTTTGGTGGTGGGGGAGTCCCAAAGTGGTGGTTTTTGGCTTTCTGGGCTGCGTCAAAGACGGCGGCATCCATGGTGGGGTTGCGTTGCTGCTGCTGTTGGGGAGAGACAAGAGCACGAAGCGGGGGAGGGAAAACAAAGGAGAGCGAGAGAAAAAGAAAGGGAAAGCTAGAGCGTTTGTGGGCGGTGCTATGGTGGTGCGTACAGTGGCAAGGTCGTTGTGGTGGTAGTTTAGGGAAGTAGTCATGGAGGGAGAAGAGTGAAGATCTTAATCTTTGGTATTAATGGAGGAAATACAAAGAATAGAAGATGGGGAAGAAGGAGAAGGAGAAGGAGATAAGGGTTTTATTGAAAAAATACAAAAATTATAATAACAACCAATTAAATATTTACACCTAGTACATCTAACCAGTTCGATAGGCTAGCAACAAGTAATGACTTGTTAAAAATATATTACTATTAAAGGTAAATTTATTCAGCGATAATCAAAAGATTAACTTATTTTTAGCGGACGTTGCAAAGGGTGACTTATTTATGACATTTGTTCCTAATTAATAATCATCAAAAATCAATATTTTAAACAATAATACTAATTAATAAAATAATAAAGAGGAAAAGAGATAAAATTAACTGGAACGAAGGAGGAAAAGCAGAAGAAAAAGAAAGAAGGACACGGTCACGGGTGGCGGTGCGTGAGAACAGCAGTGGCGCGTGGGAGACACACGCGTCTGGGTTACGGCGTTTGTTGAGCGAACAAGAGTGAAAGAGAGGGTGAGTGCGGGCGGTGCTGCTGTGCACCGAGAGCAAGAGAGGGGCGAGTGAGGGTGGCAACTAATGGCGTGGGTGGCCACACAAACCAAGAAGAAGAGGAGGAGTGGTGGCGAGTGCGGCTGAGGTGGCACGGAAATCGGGAGAGAAGGAGGAGTGAGGGTGGCGGTGGGTGCGGCTGAGGTGGCGCACAGAAATTGAGAGAGAAGGAGGAGTGAGGATGGTTTTCGGCGCACAAAACCGAGAGAGAGAGAGGAGAAGGAGCTTGCGGTGAGGGAGAGAGAAATGAAGAGAATAATATGAGGGTTTTCGGGGTTTCATTGGGTATTTATAGGTTTACCTAAACCTAATACTAGTAGGCTTTGGGATTTCAGATTAGCCTTTTAGGTTGATCAACAAAGCTTGAAAGACATTGGGCTCCTCAACCCATATTTTAAAACTAATTAAAGTTCAACCCAAACCCAAATACTTATTAAATAATTTTGGAAGTCCAAAACCCAATAAAACATTTGATGATTTAAAATGTTAAATAATTGTTTGACTTTCAAAATAGTCAACCATTAAATAATTTAATTAATTAAATACCAAAATCATTCGGTCCATTCGGTCAATTTTGTAGTCCATTTGACGGTTTACTAATAACGAGATAAAGGATATCTTGACAAAATTTGCAGTTACCCGTCGCATTATGCTAATTATTTTTTAATAGTGGCAATTTAATGAAAGGATCTACTCGTCGCATTATGCTAATTTTTTTTTAATAGTGTCATTTTTGTTGTAGAGAGGAATGTGTTTAAGCACAACAACCATATAGTCCCAAACACTTGAGCATTGCTCTGCTGCATTGCCATATCAACTTCACCCTTGCTCTTGTTATTCATGCCCTTGTATAAAGAATTTCATAATAAAAACAACCCTCCTCCTGAATGCCTTCAACTTCCGTGTAGGGTCTGACCTCCATTCCTCCAAATATCTCTCACTAAGAAACTCACTTGTCACCTTAGAGTTCATCATCATTCTTTTACACTTGTGTTTTGCGGTGAAAGACCTAATTTGCCAACATTCTTCGCCAAATAACTTCCTAGCATGCAATCTGAAACGACACTTGAAATTCCCTTTGCATTTACAATTAAGAATTTTGCATTTCTTTGTATCCCATTCACAATCACACCTAAACTTACAATAAGCACTTAACCATTATCACTATGCAACAAGATATAGTCATACCTATTCTCAATAGCATGCCAATGTAATCCCTTCCTTAGTGTATTTGTAGAATAAAAATTCACCCCAAGTAATATAAAAATTGGACATTGTTGCTCTATTGCTCCTGTTGTTGCTCAGCCTTGGTGTGTGTTGGGTGACTTTAATGCTGTGTTGTATTCTGATGATAGGATTCGTGGATCTGATGTGTCTATGAGTGAAACTAAAGATTTTCATGAGGTTTTAGACACAATTGATCTCTGTGAATTGAGAAGCATAAGACACTATTATTCATGGACTAAAGGTCATGGTAGTGGGAAAATTTTCACTAGAATTGATAGAGGGTTTGGTAATTCAGCCTGGGTTACCAAACATCCTACTGTGGTGGTGCAGTATCTTAATCCAGGTTTATCTGATCGTTGTCCCATGTTGATGAGGTGTACAGAAAATCAGGTTGGAGGTGGAAGGCCTTTTAAGTTCTTTAACTATATGGCTGATCATATAGCTTTTGCTCACTTTGTCTCTGGAGGTCTGTCTAAGGTGGTGAGAGGGTCTGAACTGAATCAGTTGTTGTAGAAACTTAGAGTTATTAAACATAAACTCAAGATGCTACATAAGAGAGATTTTGCTGGTATTGATAGGAGGGTTGATGAGTTTAGAGCAAAACTTAATCACATACAGTCTTTACTGATAACATAGGATGATGACCAACAGTGTTCTCAGGAGACTGATTGTATTACTCAACTGAAGAAGTTCTTGAAAGTTCAAGAAACAGCTTTGACGCAAAAATCCAGAATCCAGTGGCTTCAGTTAGGTGACTCTAACTCTCACTTTTTCTTTCAAGCAATGAAGGAGAAGTATGCTAGAAATAATATCACTATTCTTTATAATCAACAAGGGGGGATCTTGATAAAAAATGTTGATATCAGAAGAGAGGTTAGAGAGTTTTATAAGAACCTGTTGGGTTCTGTTGCTAATAGATTGGGAGGTGTGGACTTAGAAATTTGTAAGAAGAGGTAAGGTTTTATCTCCTAGGTCTGCTTCACAACTGGTGGTCCTAATTACTGCAGTTGCGATTGATGATGTTATTCAAAACATTGATGATAATAAGGCTCCTGGAATTAATGGTTTTAATAGTTTCTTTTCCAAAAAAAAATTGGCATCTTATTAAAGTTGATGTGTACAGAGCAATTTAGTCTTTCTTTGATAGTAGTAGCATGTTTGCATCTGTGAATTGTACCTTAGTCGCTCTTGTTCCTAAGATTGTTAATCCCTCCTATGTGAAAGATTTTAGACCCATTGCATGTTGTTTTGTGGTTTCCAAGATCATTTCTAAGATCCTTACTAGTAGATTGCAAAAAGTTGTTACTTAGGTGGTTGATTTGGCTCAAACTGGCTTTATGCCAGGGACATGTATGGCTGATAATATTCTGCTGGCTTCTGAGCTTATTAAGGGGTACAGTCATAAACACATCTCTCCTAGATGCATTTTAAAAGTTGATTTAAGGAAAGCCTATAACTCTATAAAGTGGCCTTTCCTTGAAACTATGCTTCATGAGTTGGGATTCCCTGATTTATTTGTGGGTTGTATTCCATTTTGGTGAATGGTGTTCCTAATGTGCCTTTTAATGCTAAGAAAGGATTAAGACAAGGTGATCTCATGTCTCCTTTTCTTTTTTCTATGGGTATGGAATACCTCTCTAGAAGGATAATGAGCTCCAATATGATAATAGTTTTAAGTTTCATCCTAAATGTAAGATAGTGAACTTGGCCCATATATTGTTTGCTGGTGATCTTCTCATCTTCTACAGAGCTAATTTGCCTTCTGTTTCAAAGATCTTTGATGCTTTCAAAGGGTGTTCTTTGGCTTCAGGTTTGTCAGCAAATATAGACAAAAGTGATTTATATCTAGCAGGGGTGGATGATGAGGTGAAAACTGTTATCCAAGCTAAGCTTGGTTTCACTCTAGGAGGGCTTCCTTTCAGATATTTAGGAGTCCCCTTTTCTCCTAAGAAGTTATCCTACACAGACTGAAAACCCGTTATTGACAGAGTGGCATCTAGAGTGAGAAATTAGGCTGCAAAGAAGCTTACATATGCTGGAAGACTTTAGCTTATTTCATCTGTATTACATAGAGTTCAGTTCTACTGGTGTCAAATTTTTGTACTGCCAAAGAAAGCTTTGAGGGGGATTTAGTCTCTTTGTAGAGTTTTTCTTATGGACTAGAGGTGTGGCAACTTCTAAGAAAGCCCATGTAGCTTGGGATCAGTTCTGCTAACCTAAGAGAGGTGGTGGTTGGAACCTGAAGAATCTGGTTGTGTGGAACCAAGCTGTTGTAGCTAAACACTTTTGGGCTTTAGCTAACATGCAAGACAGATTGTGGATTAAATGGGTTCATGCATATTATATCAAGTTGGCTGATGCTCGGAACTTCCATATTCCTTCTAGAATGTCCTGGGCTATGAGGAAAATATGTGAGAACAGACGCCTTGTTGATATTTCTCAACCTGACAAGTATTTGAGATCCATGTTGATGTGCCTTGGAGAGTGGTATGTTTTAATCAAGAATCTTCTAGAAGCTTATTCATCAATTGGCTGGCACTGTAAGACTGATTGGCTACTAGAGAAAGATTGCACAAATGGGGTGTTGTTGATCAACCCAACTGCAGTTTGTGTGATAATGGAGTGGAGAATGTTTGTCATCTATTCTTTTAATGTACTTATTCGGAGCAATTATGGCAGAAAATATTGAGTGTGCTGAAGAAAAACAGGTCCATCAAGAGCTTCAATGAAGAAGTGACCATAGCGGCTAAGCAGTGTAGGAAGAGTGGACAGTTGCAGTGTGCTTATGGTGTTGCCTTTGCTGAGATTGTTTATACGATATGGATTCAAAGGGATCATAAGGTGTTCAACAATAGTTGTTTAAATGTAGACGAAGCTTCTAGGCAGGTTCTGTTTCGGGGTGCATGTAAACTTCCTGATCTTGTATTCCCTTTTTGATTATATCTTGAGGTGGAGTTGTTAGGTGGCCTAGTCTTCTCTGGCTAATAGCATATGATGAGCTTGCTACGGTAACCCTTCCTAGAAGGTGTACTAGTTCTAAGTGCAGATGCTCTTTCATAGTCTTAGAAGAATAGGAGGTGAATTAGTGGTTGTAAAATCTTTCTTTTTGTTTATTAATAAAATTTTAATTGCCAAAAAAAATTGGGAATTAATTTTTGAATAGAATTCTGCAATTTGATACGTCTTTTGAAGTCCACATCTAGATTATAGAAGGGATGAGTGATCAACTTCTTCATCTGAACTTCATAAGTTATCAGAATCTCCCTCAATCGCCTCATGTAACCTAATCTCATCCCTTGTCAGATCCTCTGCATGTTGACTGTGATTTTGTTGTCCTTGTTTTATCTTCTGTTGCTCCGCCTTTTTTTTAAAATAAACTTCCTTCAACCTCTATAAATATGTCTGTGGATTTACCACATTGCCTAGTTTGCAAGAATAATTCATCCTCATCAACCTCTTCCTCTCGTGGCAACCAATTTTTATCAACATCACTTACATCAGAGCTGGAAGAAGAGTTCAGACCCTCAATATCATCATCCCACTGTAATTTTCTTTAAGCTTTAGGCAGATCAACCTTTTCCTTTCCCTTTTTTTGTTTCTTTACTGGTTTCCTTGCAACATGCTTCACTCAGGTGTACTTCTAGGTTGAACTTGTGTTGTTGATGGTTTGGTGTGAACGTTCCCTTTTTGAGGAGGAAGAGATGAATTTGGAGGGTTTAGGGTGGATTTGCCTTCACAACCTCATCTGCATTAATTGTGGATCTGCCTTCACTCACCTCCCTTTTAAACATTTCCTTGCTTATCTTAATAAGGGTAATTTGCACAAAACCACCTTAAGTTTCCCAATTTTTGTAAACTCCCACCTTTATGAATTTTTTTTCTAAATTACCACCTAAAGTTTTCAAAACGTTTATAAACTCCAACCACTTAACGGTTTTTCACAAACTCCGTCAAGTGGTGGGCCCAACTTTCATTCTTGTATTCAATTTTCCCTCCAACACCTTCATCTCCCTCTTCCTCTGTCCAACACCTTCATCTCCCACCTTCACTCCTCACCACCTCACCGACGTTGTGCTTCCGGCGATTCACCACCTCTCTCTTCTCGTCCGGCGAGTTCTCGCTTGTTAAATTCTTGTTTTGTTTTCAGTTTTCTCTTTAATCATCTTAACTATCACTTTTCTCTTTTGTAATCTCATTTTCAAACTAATTGGTTTAGTGAAGGAGCATCAATGTCGTTATTCTTTTAGATTTTTGGTTCATCTTTTTGTGATTGAAACCCACATTTCATTTCCACTGAAAGACTCAAGAAACCCACATTTCCAAATATGTAAAATCACAATGAAAACATCAAGAAAATGAACGAAAGTGATGATGATTCCAAACCCATATATAATCCCCTTCCCAATGAGAAACCAAAGATAAACCCATTTCCTAAGATCGAAAATTGGAAAGAGGGTAACGAAAAAGAAACAGAGAGAATCAGAGTTTTGACAATGATAAAGATTTTCAGAGAGAAATGCAGAGAAATTGCATTATCAGGTCAGTTTGATTGGGATGAAGGTGGGAGATGAAGGTGTTGGACAGAGGAAGAGGGAGATGAAGGTGTTGGAGGGAAAATTGAATAAAAAGAATGGAAGTTGGGCCCACCACTTAACGGAGTTTGTGAAAAACTGTTAAGTGGTGGGAGTTTATAAACGTTTTGAAAACTTTAGGTGGTAATTTTGAAAAAAAATTCATAAAGGTGGGAGTTTGCAAATATTGGAAAACTTAAGGTGGTTTTGTGCAAATTTTCCTTTTAATAACCTCATCTGAATCTTTGATATTGAGGTAACACTATTTAGGTTTAGGCTTGTTTTTTAGCTCAAGTTTCACCTTGTATATAGTGGATGCACAAGTTTGCTTTGGCTTTCTTGAGTAAGGGGTTCAACCTGCTTTTGTTGCTTTCTTTTTCTATGCAATATATATCTAGATACCCAACTTTATCATCAGCTTTAAGCCACCTTTTCACTAATGAAGCTACAATTTTTGCCCTACCATAACCCAAAGTTTTACTCTTTTTCCTATACCAAAAATTGAAAGCGACAGGGGTTGTTTACTATTACATTTGGGAAAAATTGTTTCTAATAAGCCAATCTTTGCTCCGTCTTCCAATAATATGTCAACCTACTCGAAATCCTAGAATATGTAAACCTTGTAAACTGATCTTCCAAAATTAAGTCATGACCTATTGGTAACCTGTTATTGTAGGTATGCGGTACACGTGGCTTATTTTGATTGGCTTAAATTTAAATTTTTTTATTTTATTTTTCACATTTCCCTCCCTCTCCCTTCTCTCGCCTCCCTGTCACCTCTGCCTTCCCTAACTCCTGATCACCACTGGCGACAAAGCCCCCTCTTCCCAGATCCATGCCCCCCTCCGCCAGCCGTCCTCTGTTTCCTCCCTCTCCTCAGTCTCCCTCCCGTCGGGATTTTCACCAACAACCACCACTCTCCCCTTCCCCATTTTCGGTTGTGTTTCATCGATGGTGGTGGTCTTCAATGGCTTTAGCGATGGTGGTGTTTTTGTGGATGGGTTATTAGTCGACGATGGGGGCTACATGGTAGAGAAAGAGAGAGAGAGAGGCGGTGATGATTTGGGGTCATTTTAGGGGAGTTTCGGAGTGGCGGTGGTGGTTTAGAGTGGAGGTGGTTGCGTGTTAGGCGAGGAGGGAGCGATGGGAGTAGTGGTGGTGGTGGTAACAGTGGCGGATCCAGAAAAAATATTCAGTGGGGTCAAATCGTTATTGTTAAATTTTATTGGGGTCAAATAATCAATTTTTCGGGATAATTTTCAAAAAAATCGAAAATTTTAAAGGAAAATTTTACAATTCTACCGACTCAAGTGAGGTCAAGTGACCCCACTCTATCGTATGCGCATCCGCCAATGTGTGGTAATTCAAAGGGAGGAGGCAGTGGGATAAAGTGGTTAGGATGGTGGAGTTTAAATTTTACGGGAGGAGAGAGCGGTGGTGACAGTGGGTGGGAGGGTGGTTTCATGGGTGGAGGGAGGGGGTGGGATGACTGAGGTGGAAGGGTGGGTAGATAAGATGGTTTTAGTGGCAGTGAGTAGGATGGTGGTGGTTCTTAGTGGCGGTCAAAAGGGGAAGGAAAGTAAAAAAAATTACCTATTGTTTAGGTTACCGGTCACCTGAACTCATTAAAAGTCAATATCCATACAAGCTTTACTTATTCTGAATTACTCAAACGTTAACTTAATATTGAAAGACAGAGCAAAGGTTGACTTATTAAAAATAATTTTTCCTTACATTTATTAGGTGCAACTACTATATTTCTAAGCATAGCAATATTAACGTCACTAACATAACTATGACATTTGTGATAGATTATCCTCCCTTGATAAACTGTCATCTTTCCCCCTTTTTGTATATTTTTAACTAATCTACCTCCCACATTCACCCTTATGTCTACAGTATTGAAGGCATGCTAAAAAACAAAGCAGTAAAAGAATTCACTTTAAATCTAATTAAACTATTAATTAAATACATAAAGAAATAAAATTAAACCAAAAAGCAAACTAAAACCGCATATGGGAGTAATCAATTAGTAGCAAATAAGTTCTATAATTAGACTAAGCTATAATATAAAAAATCCCCAATTTCACATGGAAGTCCTAATTTCATGTAATTAGTAATTGCAGATGCAAATATTCTATTGCATACTAATAATAATGTAATTATCAATTAAATAACCAATTGAGGAGTTGCTTACCTTAATTTTTCTTTTAGCCAGAATATTAAACCACCAATTGTAGCTCTTCATTAACTGATGCTCGCGTTGGATTTTCACAACAACTTATTTGCAAAATTGGGAGCGACAACCCAGAAAGGAAGAGAGATGAATAAAGAGAGAGATGAACCGCAAGACAAATCCAAAAGCCACAACAGGTACACATAATTAATAATGAGTAATTCCTATTATTAGTATTAATATATTAATATTTGATAATGATTGTATAATAACGATAATGTCTAAACTGTAAATTAATATTACTATTAAAATAATAATTAGTAATTATAATAATAATTAGCTTAAAACATAGGTTAGTTTGTGCTTCTAACCAAACCACAATTTGCGATGGATTGGCCTATAATATTTATAAACCAAAATCCATCACAAACCGCGAAAGTATTTTTAATATTCAATGTATGACGATATTGTACCTTAGATAGTACTCCAATATTTTTAGCAACTTTGTAATTTTGTAGCTTATTTGTATGATGTAATATTTAATCGGTAAAATAAAGCAACAATTGCAAATTAAAATATCATATTGTTTTTGAAACATGGTTAAACCACACACCAACCCAAATTATGCTCAGCCTTACGAATAGTAGTAATAATAATGAGTAAAGGTATAATAATAAAATCATATATAAAAATAATAATAATAACAATAATAATTATAAGTAAAATAAATTAGACCAACAATAATAATAATAATATTAAACAAAATGGTTAAATAACGAATGGAGCTGAGCTGCACTGAATTGATTGAAGCTGAACTGAACTAAAATGAACTTATTGGAACTGAACTGAACTTATTAGAGCTGGACTGAACTGAAAATAAGATGAACAGAACAGCCCTATATTGGTATACTGGTATTCATAACATAAAGGAAAGCTGTCTTATATTAGTCCATAGTTAAACTATCAGCTGCCTTATTTGTTTTTTCAGTTATGATCTGTCTACAAATCAATAGGAACAGGAAATTAACCTTTTGTGTTCTAAGAAGCCTTCTCTCCATTGTTTGACAAACAATCACAGATATTATTTACAGTTGGCTCTGAATGTACAAACTTCACTAGCAGAGTAGCAGGTATAGTTTTGACACCAATCTCTAGATCCCCGTCTCCCTGTTTAGAGGACTGCCTTTATTTGACCTTCGAAACCGATTAGAATGTGACTGAGTGACTTCCCAAAAACATATGAAACTATAGAAAGCAAAGTGGGCGTGTGCTCAACCTTCAGATCACTGCATACTCGGGTTAGAAGAACGCAGATGGACGATTGAAAGAAAGCCAGTTAAATCATCAAGAGCTACGAGTTCATTTCTCATCAATCAAATTCAAGCACTACTTTTCCAGGAATGGTTTTATTCTCTTTTGCCTCATGGGCTTCTTTCACTTGTGCAAATGGGAATGTCTTTTCAACAGGTACTTTCAGCTTCCCATGTTCAGCCAATCTGCGAATCTCTTGTAAACCTTCAGAATCAGCTCTCATATATGTCCACCCATACTCTGGAACCAAACAACAGGTTATTAGAAACCACCTACAGAATATATCACAGCTAGAGTTTATACTAGGCCTTTTTACACTTAATTACAGGATAAATTTTACTTGTTTGGTGTGATTTCGCCACCATGCAAAGAAACAAGATTTTCAGCATATGCTGAGCTTTTTTACCCTCAACTGATGACCAAGGAGCTGAACCTCAAACCACCAAGCAAGTTAAGGCTCAAAACGCCTTTACAAGCCCAAGCTCACAATAACCAGCACTCAGAACAAGGTGGACAACAGAGAAGCTACATGGCACAGCACATGAGGAGCCAAAGTTTACAACACCGAGCCACAGCTCAATAAAAACAAGGGCTTGATGATGATATAGGACCTGAAGTCCATGCAACTAATCAATGTGCAGAAGCTCACAAACACCAATTAGTTGATTTAAATATTTCTATAAAATTATGCAGCTACAGCTACGTGCCTTAAGAACCCGCTCCATTACAAAATCAGATATGAATGAACCCCTTAAAAGGAAAGTCACTAGACTCACACCAGTGTTCAGAAACCAGAGACTTATCTCAGCTTAACCAAATCATAAATACGACAAACATGATTGAAACCAAGAGAGAGCACTCTCCAAGGCTGTACAAAACATATGTTTAGAAAGGAAAACAACAGTAAGAAACAAACACTTAATCACTTTTCAAGGAAAACAATTGTCAATGGAAAACATAATTTTAGAAATAGTTTTCCTTTGTTTGTTTAATTGGAGGAAAACCTAGGGAGAAAAGGTAAATGAAGTAAAAGAGAAGAAAAGATGGGAGGAGAGAATGAAGAAAAAGAACGAGTGAAGGCATACCTTCTTTACACAATGAAATTGGTTTTCTTCTTCTAAGAGCACTTTCAACCTTTAAGAAAATTGTTTTCCACCCTAACCAAAACAAACAAAAGAAAATGGAAAGATGGAGGAAAACCTTTTTTCAAGAAAATGGTTTTCCGCCAAAACAAACAGAGCCTTAGGCTACCTTTTTGGTTCCCAATCCCGACAAAACATTCCTCATGCATGTTACAAAAAGAGCATCGTCCAAATCAAACAAACTATCAACTATTACGAAGCTCAAAAAGCATCAAACCCTCACATGTGCGATATTTTCGATAGATTAATGTAATAGACTTCTTACCAGTAGCAATTGCAAGTAAAAAATTGCCGTGTACAAATAAGGCTACACCCCACTAGATAGAAAGGTATTACCCACCTGTGTACTCAAAGAAGCTCCAAAGTACCCTTAAAATGAATTTCCAAGTATACAAAAGCTCCCCAAGCATGGACAAAACAGGCTAAAAATAAAAGCATGGACCAAAAAGGCTAAAATTAAAAGCAAAAACGAAATGACCCTCATTCTAATGATATCAAGATAGCACAAGACAATATAGACATGAGCTAATGCGTCTTTGATAGTTGTTTCCTAGAGATATCCTATTAATGATGGTAGCTTACTATGGAAACATTGCTTCTAAGCAATTTGGTATTAAACACAAAATAGAATAAAGCTAGCTGCTATTCTACTATTTTTGGAAGTTATCATTTCTGTATTTGCTTGTACAATTGGTACATACTAGCCATTAAGACAAAATATCAGCTATGAAGCACCAGAAATGGTCGTCCTATGGCAAACGATATTCTGGAAACAACATAGTTTCTGAAACACAAAAAGTTGGGTAGAGAGCATTCAAAAGAGCCAACCAGATTCAAAAAGCGTAATCTGGAATGAGCAAAATGGAGCTTCTAGCATCAATTTGAGAGGTGTGTGGTTAAGCATCTGTCTCTGTCTGAAACTGGCCAGAGAAAGAACAGAATTTAAGCACTACAGTGGTCTCAGATCCGAGCCCTATCCTGTAAAACACCTAGCACACAGAGGCACAAAGAAGCCTCTCCTTTTAATCTATATCTATGATCTTTGGAGCCTGGCAGCCGTAAAGCCTCCTGAAGCATCAGCTGTTGCTAGCACACATCAACAGAGCTCACAGCTTTACCGCATGTCTGATTTTGATCAAATTAGAGTTTGAAGAAGCTGTCAGGAGTATCCCCCTGCCTTTTCTCTGTCTGGGAAACTGGGGATTTTGGGTATTTGGTATATAGGGACTTCTTTTTCTCTCTCTCTTTAAAAATAAACTAGTGAATGCCCAATAAATAATATAACTGATAATAAGAGTTTGTTAGATACCATACCTATTCCATGCGAATACCGATACTGAATTTGTTTCTTCAGCAGAAGGGCTGAAGCCATTGGAAGACCAATTGCCAAACCATATTGATCAGACAAGGATGCTGCCTCTCCCTACATCATAAGAAAGCCAGGATTTGATTCAACACATTCAGAAGACAATGAGAAGATCGGTCATTTCAGAAGATAAAAAATGAGCTAACAAGCTCTAATGTTCCACCTGTAAAGTCATGTAATGTCCTCCTTGCCTCAAAACATTTACGCCTAGTCTTTCAGTCTCTGGTATACCAATGGTATCCAAAACAGCATCAAAGTGACCTTTAATTGCTACTTCGCAATCCTGGAAGTGACGACATCACATAATTGATAGAGGAACTTTTTAATATGAGCAAGTCAAATTCATGCATGCACCAAGATACAACTTGAAAATTAAGAATATCAACCTCAGTGGTATAATCAATAGCCTTCTCAGCACCAGCTGCCAAAGCACGTTCAACACTCTCCCCGCCAACTGTTGTGGTCACATGGCAACCAGCTGCCACTGATAGCTGGATGGCAGAAAAACCAACTGCCCCTCCACCTCCAATTATTAGCACCTTTTGTCTACAAGGATACTACATGTGAAAAAGAATACAGTGCAAGGAGCAAAAGGCTGGCTTGAATTTAAGCCAAAGAAACACAAGTAAAGCAACAATATAATACAAAAATATTGCACAGCAGCTAGTAGTGAAAACTGAAAAGCATATGAAGACACTTCGGAGTTGCAGCGTCTTTTGTACATCATAAACAGTCAAAAAAATTACATGCTATATGCATAAAACCTTTTATCGCTTTTCCTGCTGTCATAGTTTTACTAATGTCTGGCCTGGTTAAGAGAAAGCCCGATGGGGGAAGCGATGTGCCCGAGCCAACCTTCCAGGGATTTCTTATATCATGGGATAAAGAGAAGCTTTTAGAGCTATACTTATGAGGGTCCTACTGCAGGTCGCCTCAGCACCGATTAGTGTCCATTGGTACATCTAACCGAGGGTTCCCGTCCACTTCTTCCACGGCCACTTCGTTGGCCTCTCCGCAACAGATTAGTGGAGCTATCCATAACAGATCTTGTCATGCCAGTTGACTTAACTATTGAGTCCTCTACTACATAAACAATCAGGAGCTATAGCAATTGCTTAAATAGCATCACCATTATATTCAATTTGGACACATACACATAACTGCATAGCTGACCCATCTTGTTGCCTAGGCTAATTTTGCACATTGGCTCCCATCTATCCAAGCAATAAATGGATTGCCTAAAATTAACCATAAATTAGCTGATGCAAATTCCATCGGAACATGCAATTGAACAGAGACAAATTTAAATTCATGTTCGTAGCAAAAAGCCTTCAAACTAGTGAGAAGCTGTACAATCCAAACTAATTTCAATCAGAAAATATAGAAGAAAAGGTCTTAGAGAAGATACCCAGAAGCAATCCTTGCAGTACTTTTGAGAGCACGCCATGCAGTAAGTGCAGCAAAGGGAATCACACAAGCGTTCTGCAAAATACGATAACTTTCACAACACCATCCAATCAAATTCACAATGAAACACTATAAAAGCATTCCATCGAGAAAACAAGTTCTACATGGATGCTTGACCCAGTTTATGAGGTCCACCCCACAACCAATTTAGCTTTCTCTATTGAATATAAGTAGCAGAGCCAGCAGAGGGGAGGGGTACAGCGGAGATACCAATTCTGTAAAACTAATTAACTTTATCAAAAGAGGGGGAGCAACAAATGGAAGAAGACGTAGATTTTGTGACAAAAAACCAAGCTTCAGAAGTAGAAGGGAAAGTTTCTTAGCTCCTTATGACTTACCACATGGCTCATGGCAGCTGGTTTTTTAGTAACTTCTTCGGCTGAAAGGATGGCATAATCAGAGTACGTACCCCTGATAGCTGTGGGATGCAGTGCCCCAAAAACTTCTTCACCAATACTGAATGATCGAACTGAACTTCCAACTGCTGAAACTTCTCCACTAACATCACGGCCCAGAATGAGGGGAAGTAGAGGCTCAAACACAGATCGCCCATAGCCTGCTCGCATCTTAAAGTATTGGAAAAAAACAACTCTAAATTAGAATCTTATCAAATCAAGTATGAATAGATTGGTGTACATAAAACAAAAAAGAAACGCAAACCTAAGATCAAATCAATGAACGATGAAGAGCCATAACATTCACGACGTTCAACATATTCAAGGTCTTGTGAACTAAGTGGCAGGTTTATGACACTATTCCTAGTTATTTTCCTTGGTTTTAGTAGTTCAGTTGATGTAGAGTTAAAAGACCCAAATAAAAAAAAGGGATAGATTCTAAACGCACAAGTTTAGAGGGTTTCAAAGCGCGCAAACCACGAGAAAAAAAGAATAGTATTCACGCAAAAACACTTGGAAAATAAGCAACCACATGGCTAAACTCAATATTATACATCTCAAACGGTTCTAATGTACAACTCTAGGTCTATATTTATAGATAGAGTTGACTTACTCCCATACTCCAACAAAATAAAAGATAAAATTTAACCAAAATAAAAATAAAGAGACCAATAATAACTAACGAATTAATTGAACTAGATTAGTCCAATAATAAACCCATACAACTTGGAACCATATTACGACCCAAACACCTAATAAGTCCAATAATTATTAAATCTCACTTGTAAAACCTCAAGAGTAAAGTAAAACCAAGAAAGATCAAACTATATTATCGAGTTCTCGTTCTAATCCATATCATTCTCTCCTTCTTAAAAAGATTCATCCTCGAATCCAATAAGATTTTATCACCGTAATCTCAAGAACGAACACAATTGGACACCGACACTTGCTTGTTTTGGGGACAAAAGACAAAGTATTAATGTATTTTCTTTCTTCTCCTTCATTGGTCTATGAATCGGTATCAAAGTTTGCATCAAAAGTTCTCAACTTCTTTTTCGGAGCAATGAACTATGTAGCATGGATTTGATCCATGTGAGGTAAAGCATCCATTGTTGCTAGATGATCCTCCTTGTGGGTAGAAGTAAGTAAATACTCTCCTTTTGATTGTTCTTCCTCAAAGATATAACATCTTTCAACGTCGTGAGTCACAATTGCAATACCAAAATATTGACAAGCAATAGATACAAGTTGTTCTTTGATGACGTGCTCTTTTTATTGTAGCTCCACACAAGATGTTGTGATTCGACACAAGATGCTTGGAGTACATTTGGAATAGAAGTTGAAACTTTTTTTCTTTTCCGCTTTTGTAAAAAAATTTGTTTCAACTGTTTGCTAAATTCCATATGGCAAGGGTCACAAAAACATCCTTTCTTGTATGTCTGTGTTAAAAAATCCTTCTGAAGCTCCAACTTCAATCACATCAGCTACATAGCATAGTTTACTTTCCCGAAGTCTTCTGATTCTTAAATTATTCCACCAATCTAAAGCATGTACTGTGAATGATAAAGTCACAATTGATATAAAAATCAATATCTATGAATTTGATAATTTTATATGCCCGATCAAGTTTTTCAAGCCACTCCTTGGACTCATTGGGACAAAAAAGTCCATTAATTGACAAACTTCATTTTTATATCTATCGCCATTTGTAGTTTTAAACCAAGAATCCATCTCAAACAAATATCTTATTGTCAGCCACTCCATCGGTCATTTCTAATGATAACAAGTCTAACAAGAAATTTGCAAATCCCCGATTACAAATTGTAACCTCACTTTATCAAGCATAAATTGTCAAATTTAATTTTCCTTTATCCACACAAACTCAAACTTCCATGAGCCAGTATGACTCAATACTCAACCACTACGTTATAAGGTGCAACAAGATTCAATCATACGCTTTAATATGTATTATGTATGGCAGGAAGCAAAACCAATCCTTACCAAATTGTAAACGTAGGCAAATTGGATAAGATTAATTTACTTTTTTCTCTTAATCTAGAGCCGATAATGATTCTCTGAATAAGCTGGTAATTATAATAGGTTAAAAGCTTACCCAATTCATAATTATAATGGTAGCAGTACTCTCCAAAGATCCAACGGACTCACAAACCTAAGCTCTTGATACCAATTGATGTGGACTTAAAAGACCCAAATAGAATAAAAGGAATAGATCTCTAAACTTACAGGGTTTCGAAGAAAAGGGTAAGTATTCGGGCAAGTGTTCTTGGAAAATAAGCAAGCACATGGCTAAACTCGATATTATAAATCACAATATGTTTTAATGTACAACCTTAGGTCTATATATAAAGATAGAGTTGACTTGCTCCCTATACCACCAAAATAAAAGATAAAATTAACTAGAAAATAAAAGACCAATAATACCTAAGGAAATAAAAGCACCACACTAGCCCAATAATTAACCCTTACAACTTGGAATCAAATTAAGGCCCAAAACACCTAAAATAAGTCCAATAGTTATTAAATCTCACTTGTAAAACCCTATCTTAAGAGTAAAATAAAACCAAGGAAGTTCCTAAATAAAGCAAAAATAAACATTAGCACATATTATGATGTTCTCGTTCCAATCCATATCATCACTCATCAATAATGTGATTACAGGGTATTTATTTAGTTTTTGATATCTTGTAATTTATTACTCTTTTGTGTGTTTTTTAAGTTATCAAGTCATTTGGGGCGATAATGGAATGATTATAAGAAAAGTTGCAGCAGAAAGGACTTGATCTTCATCTTTAATTTTGTGTAAGGCATCTTTGACAAGGAGATATGATGGACTTTGCGCATAGGGGGTGGCACGTATATGTAGATCTTGACTAGCCGAGAATAGAAATTGCTGGAATAAACACTATATTAATCGCGGAACTAAGGTAAAGAATCCATTTGCACCGAACTTAGAAGCCATGACTATGGTGGTTACGTTGGGATAAATTCACATGATTTTGAGTGAAAAAATCTTAATCATCTTAGGATACTATTTTATGGAAGGCTAAGATATGAAAAATGCCATCTTGTTCATTTTCCTAACGTTAGTAAGAATCCAAAGGAGGATAAGTATATATGTTTTCACATGTTTGCCAACCAGAGGAAGAATCATACGTTCACTCGTCATTTTACCATGTTTTACTTTACATCTCTCATGTTAGACGAACCAGCAAAGGAACATACTATCCAAATAAAGAAAATGTAGATGATCTTCACCTTTTTCCTTGTTCCTTTACTTTGTTTGTTTTTGGTGAAATTGTTCCTTTACTTAGTAGCATGCGTGTTTTATCTTTTATGCTTGCTTTAGTTAGATAGACGTCACATAATAAGTATTTATGACAAGGCACTCGTATCTGATAGTATCCACAAATTGTTTTTTTATCTTTATAAAAAATGGTTCTTATGAGTAGGCGGCCAACAATTTCTTTAAGGCACTTCTCCACTGCTCCTAAAGGAGTCTAAGTCCATAATTGCTGAGGGTCATTTAATAACCACTTTTTTTTTGGGGGGGGTGGATACCTTACACCTGGAATTAGGAACTCTTCGACAGTCATCAAATACAAAAATTGAACAGTTAGAGAGGTAGTCCAACATTTAGAAAGATAAGCTTCACCAACGATAACTTTCTTATATACGATAACCAAAAGAGTTGATGACAAAGACACCATAGTGACAGCAGAATTTTCCAACAAAAGTATTAATGATGCTCCTGAATTTTCTCTGTCAAAGGTTCCGAATGTTTAAAAATAAATAATACTAAAATGCAAAGTAGAACCTAAAGGCAAAGATGATGGCGTACACTAATTTTACCATTGTGTTAGACAATATACACATGCTGTTTACATCATGATTTTCCTCTTCGTTTCATTCAAACTCTAAAATAAAAAGCTAAAACAAAATCCACTTCTTTTCACTTCCCCTTGCAAACGTAAGAGTTTTCCCTCCTAAATTAGTCTTTAAATTAGAAGCATTTAATAGGTTCAGCAATATCCATACATAGTTGTGTCAAATTTAATACTTGAAAATGAAATGTTTTTTAAAGTTGACAAAATTAGCTGAACTAGAACTATTTTTAGATGGTAGATGCTCAATTGCAATAAACCCTTGCCACAAATAATTTTTACTTGGTTACTTTTTGATAGTTTGATTCTCTTGTATTACTTTTATACATATTCAAGTAAAACTGAGCTTCTTTTCTTGGGATATTAGCTAGTAAGAAGTGTCATGTTATGAATTGCCTCTTTATTCCAAAACAAAATTTGGCCTTCAGCCTTGCCCTTAAACAAAAAGAAAAAAAAGTTGTGAACCCTACACATAAATTACCATCAAGGAACTATTTGTATATGTTTTGTTTAATTTATTTGAAAAAACACCGAAGGGAACTAGCTTTTATGTAACATTTTACCTTACCAACAACTAAAAAGCAAGACACAACAGACAAAAGATTCTCAAACCACACCCAACAAACGATTACACATGGTAAGTTATAACCTAACCCATGAGCGACTCTACTAACTATCCTACCGGTGAAAAAAAAGAGACACTATCTTAAGACTCAAACTCGCGATATATATATCATCAAAGATAAGATGGGCACCATTTCTCGTGCTTTCCTTGTATTGCATTTGCATTAACAAACTCTTGATAATCATTTTGATCACAATCTTTCGAAACCCGAACTCGCTGATATGGATTTGTTCATACATTAATTCCTTCCTTAAAATAGTAGGATGTTACTTTTGCCTACAAGTTTTACCTTTTCACTTGAAAGAGATTTTTCTTGTTTTGGCTAAATTATTTCATTTAAGTAATTGTCATTTAATTCTTGTCGAGTCAATAGATTATTGCATTTAGGAGAAAGTCAAAGTATTGACTAATATTTTCCTAAAATTCAAGAGTTAGGTCAAGGTGAAGGCTATTGATCATAAGAGGTAACAAGAAAGTCAATACAAGAAGAAAAGTCAACAAATTTGGAGAGCAAGCAAGGGATAGGCGTGCAAGTAGGGCCGGGAAAAGCTAATCTGACCTGCTAACCCGACTTGAAATAAGCAGGTTTAGGTTAAGTTTTTTACCAGATTATTTAAATGGGTTGACCCGACCTCATCTGTTAATTAAATGGGTTATATTAAAGATGAAATTTGCAACCTGGATATAACCTGATTTAACTCATTTATATAAAATAATCCCAAAAAATTAATTTCAATAAATACTAAAACTGGTTAATAAAGATAAAAAAAGTCTAAAGATGAATCATAATTATCATATTTTGAGAAAAAAAAAATCAAAATGTATTTTTAATTATTTTTAATTATAATTAATTAAGATAAAAAATTAAGTAATCCGAGATAAGTGGGTTAAATACGTTAAGTGGGTAACCTGTTTATTAAACGGGTTAGGTTAGAGTCAACTTTTTTTCCTGTTTGATAAATGGGTTAGGTTGGGGTTGAAGATTTCTAACCCATTTAATACTAACCCAAACACGAACCTGACCAACTCGACCTGTTTGCCAAGCCCTACGTGCAAGGCTTGGTCAAAGCAAGGAAGATTAGTCAAAGTTTGTTGAGAAAATTAAGGAATTTTGTTAGCGAAAAGATTCTCCCAAGTTGGCGCCAAAGTCGTTATGTTTGTTACGATTTGTAACTAACTTTCCTAATTTTAATAGAATTAGTTAAACCTAATAGAGTTGGTTGTTAATTGTATTAGACATGTGGGATTAGGGTTTCATGTGCAAACTTTTGACCTAATTAAGTCTAGTTGAGTTAGGGTTTAAATCCTAAACCTATTGGGATAAGTTAGGAACTTATCCTATCTATCCTAAGGTTGGTTTTACTATATATATATGTGCTACCATATGATCAATAAAATTCAGAGATGCCTATACAATGTAAAACGTGAATTGTAAAATAGTTTAAGTACATTGTGAGTTCGAAAAACCTTTAATTAGTCCTCAAGAATGTTAATTAACTAGAGTGCAAATTGCTTAGGTTCAGGATTTGTTATTTAATTTTTGAGCTCCAGGAGTGTTCCATAAATTAAAATATCCTTGTTAGTGTTACAATTTTCGAACTTAGGCTACAGTCTAGGTTCCCTTAATTGTTCAATTGGTTGTTTTCTTGGCTTGAGAAGGCAATCACGTCAGCGGCACAACGCAAAGCCAAATGTTATAACAAAAACAAGAAGTCAGAAGACGAGGATTTCACCCTATCATCATGAAACAAAACTTTATAAGCCGACATCACCAATATTTGCCACCTTTTTCCAAATCCCAGTAAAGATGGGAGATAATTGGGATTCTAAGGACTATATCCCTCTCAAAAGTAAGAAAAATATTGTAAATCACTTGGACAATGCCTTGTCGCAATCTAATCAAAAAATGCACTCATGAACAAATCCTCCTCTATCTTACCGTGGGAATGGAATAATGATAGATAAAAAGACACAATTGGGTAAACGAAATCCATGGACTCCCCACACGCTTGGTGGCCATTCCAAAACCACCGGCATACGCTTCTTTGCACCACTCATTTCGCTCCACAAATACCTCTACAAATATAACGAGCTTCTAATTCGAGCTACATGTAATCTTGCCACACAATAACGAGCTTCTAAAACTTTAGCCACCAAGCTACTCAGACAAGTCAAAAGGCATCACGCCTCCTTTCCTAGGAGAGCCATATTGAAAATCTTAAAACCTCTAAACGCAACCCACATTACACCCTTGGCAATACAACTTTTTTCACGCCAACCGATGTTTTTTTGTCTCACACTTCTTTTGCCCCTTCCAAAAATTGGACACCGATGAACGCAAATAATCATAACAGGAAGAACGGAATTTAAACACTCATAACATAGGTAGGATCAGATTTGGCCACTGCCTATCATGAATATCAGTTGCCTTCCCTCCTAATATCTTAAGCTAAACTCACTCTTCGATCTTAAAAGTCCTAATATCAAATGAGACTCTTGCCTTCTCCAAATTTATTGGTTGCCCAAAGCGTTCTCATATATCTCAAGAATCCCTCAATCAAATTCACTTCTTCGCCATCAAATGATTCTACCATCATCGGAAGCCCTGTGGGCATTAGTGGTAACCTGAACACCATGTAGAGCTTCTACCTCTCCTAAAGTTATAATACTAATATATATAATTTTGCCTTTTAGAAGCATATAATCTAACTTCATCATAGTCAAGAGGTCAGGCGCTCCCCCCTCACCAAACCCCCAACAACTTCTATAGAATTCTCCCTCCACTTCCCATCTAAAAGGAAGAAAACAAAAATTGAAGTCGTCTCATCAGCATTGACTCCATCCGTCCACTTCCCTTCACCTTCGAAGGGAAAAAATGTTTTCCAAAGGCAATTCTAATGTAGAATTCACATTATTCCAAGATCCCAAAATTATCGAGAAAATAGCATATGCATGATTCACATTACTAACGATTGTTTTCTAGAGAGAAGGGCTCCCTTCTCTCTAGAAAACTCCGCCCTTATACCGCCCCAATCAGTCCATCCCCTATCTAAATTCAAAGTAGTCTAAAGCTCTAATCTTGAAAAAGAACAACCTCTAGATTGTTCTTCTGGCTTGAATCATCTTCATTTGAAGATGAAGACCCCGGAAGCCACCATGTAGCGAGCTTC
Source organism: Patellifolia procumbens (assembly GCA_947645195.1). Classification (NCBI taxonomy): domain Eukaryota; kingdom Viridiplantae; phylum Streptophyta; class Magnoliopsida; order Caryophyllales; family Amaranthaceae; genus Patellifolia; species Patellifolia procumbens. The sequence goes on along the minus strand of CANSGD010001189.1, from coordinate 73,909 downwards.
GCAGCCCCGCTCGGTGTTTCGCTGATGTAGTGTTCCGAGCCGCATATCCCCTATCTAAATTTTGGTCTGCCATGTGGTCGCACGGACCCATGGCAAAAATTAGAGTTGCCTGAGTGGCCATCAACCTGACCAAGAAGGAGAGATACGAAGAGGAGGAACACCACCCTCTTCTCACACCTTGTTCAGCTTCCTGTAGCTTCCTTGGGAAGGATGGTTCTTTAGTTTTTAAGTTTTTATCTCTTATGTAGTTTCTTCTTACTTTCCCTCTACTTTCACTATAACTTTTTTTGGGGGGTAGTAATTACAATGTATCTTAGTTTATGACTTCGCTCGATCCCAGAGATCGGGAGACCTTAGTCTCACCTGTTTCAAAAAAATAATGATTCACATTACTAACTAAAAATGAAAATGGCCAACGTAGGGGGTATAATTGAATATAACAAGAACGTGTATACTTCACATATATTTGTTGAAGTCAGATGGTACATCCAATTGCAAAATAGCAAAAAAAATGGAACTAGAAGCACCCGATCATATACAGAGAATTCAAGCACAAAGTAACTTATATGGAACTTGATCACGATCCACATTTCATCTCATTATCCATATGAAATTACTACCTAATCTAGGATTTAATTCGAAGCATCGCTAACCCAAATTTAGAAACCGAATAATATCATCATATCATAATAACAAAAATTTACTCCTAACAAACAAAATCCGATTAAGGAAAGAGAGTGACGTACCCGAAGATCAAGCGGATTAATGGAAACGGCACGAGCACGAACAAGGACCTGATTAGGCTTAAGATCAGGGACAGCAACATTGTCACGGAGTTGAAGAACTTCAGGGCCGCCAAAACGAGGCAAAAGCACCGCTCTACAGCTAGTTACAATACTCCTACGATCGCAGTTACTACTACGCCCTAACCCTAACCCTATCCCTAAATGGATGAATTTCTTGACAGAAGTTGATGAAAAGATGAAATTCCAGAAGCTAGAATCATTTGATGTGATGGCGTTCAATGATTTTACAAACCGCATTGTAGATGAGCAACGATATGAAGGACCTAATTTGATGATTGAGCAGTGATTTACAACATTCGAAAACACAGGAGAGAGATTCGGAAGAGGGAGGGATGGAGGTTTAAGAGAGGAGAGGAATGGAGGTTTTGGGTTAACGTTGTGGAAGGAGTGGAGTGAGGAGACGTGTAAAGAGTTTTGTCCGCAGAGTTCAGTCAGCATAATGCGGACACTTGGGGCCAAGGCAACAGTAGACTTTTATTGTAGAGTTTTTTGTTGTCTTTCTTATTTTTATTTTATATATGAGCCCGTCCGTCTCAGGGCGTTAGATAAGAATAGTATTTTTGTATATAACTGCTCATGTTTTTATTTAGGGTGTTACTAAACATAGCCCGTATTTACTATTTTACAGCCCGTATTTTATAAGAAATTGTCCAAAATACCCTTATTAAATATAATTATGTCCGGTTTTTTTTATAAAAAAATCCAAAAAAAAATTATTTTTTAAAAAGTTAAAAAAAAATTTAAAAAAAATTGAATTTTCACGGAACCGGATGGAGTTTCCGGTACCGTGTACCAAAAAGTCAATCCGGTACCGTAAAAATCCATTTTTAAAAAAAAATTCAAAAAAAAAAAAAAATTTTTAAAATTTGAATTTTCACGGAACCGGATTGACTTTCCGGTACCGTGTACCGTAAAGTCAATCCGGTACCGTAAAAATCCATTTTTTAAAAAAAAATTCAAAAAAAAAAAAAAATTAAAATTTGAATTTTCACGGAACCGGATTGACTTTCCGGTACCGTGTACCGGAAAGTCAATCCGGTACCGTAAAAATCCATTTTTAAAAAAAAATCAAAAAAAAATTTTTTTTTATAAAAAAATTGAATTTTCACGGAACCGGATTGACTTTCCGGTACCGTGTACCGGAAATTCCATCCGGTTCCGTCAAAACTGATAATTTCACGGAACCGGATGGAATTTCCGGTACACGGTACCGGAAAGTCAATCCGGTTCCGTGAAATTATCAGTTTTTTTTTAAAATTTTTTTTTAAAATTTTTTTAAAAGGAAGTGAGTAAAGGAAGAGGGGCAATTTAGACTTTTATACCCCGTATTTATACGTATACGGGCTGTGAGCTAGTAAATACGGGCTGTGTTTAGCCGCACACTTTTATTAATCTATCTATCTATTTATCTATCTATACACATTAAAAAGCCAAAAGATGGAGTTACTGTTCATATGAACAGTAGTGCATGCCACCTAACCCCCACCCAACCCTTTGCAAAACGCTTCGTTTAGTTTTCTTATCCCCACCTCCACTTGCCTGTTCATCTCTTCTTTCGTGTAAACCCCATTTCCTTCTCTGATTTTCTCTCTCTCTCTCCAATTTCTAGGTCATGCCACTCTTCGCTCTCCTCCTCCTCCTCTACCTTCACCTTAATATTGTGAGTTCGAGCAATTGAATCTGCGACCCATGCGTCCTTGGAGGCTTGCCAAGTTCGATCCCTTCTGTTTACTCAAGTTCGATTCCAAACAAGTCGAACCTGCAAGGCTGCGACCCATGCTGCCTTCAGAGAGGGAAGTTTTTTGGCCGTGAAAGCTCTTGTTGCTTGAGTGGTAAAGATTCTGTTTCGTTTGGAGGAGGTGTGATAATTTAAGATCTGACATTTTTAAAATTCTAAAATGTGTTTGCTATCTGAATTCCTGTGAATTTTAGGTTGTTTTTTTTCCCGATATTACGGATTTTGGAGTCTTGAATTTGGGGATTCTTTTTCTTCTGAATTGTTTCTTGATTTTTTTCTGAATTGTTTCTTGATTGTTAGTAGTTTAGCAATTAATTAGAAATTCTGAATTGTTTCTTGATTGTTAGTAGTTTAGTTGAACTGTATGAAAAAGTCATCATTTTCCAGTTACCGTGCATGTTATTTCATTTTTAATTTATTGCTTCTGAGTTCTATGATTTTCAGATTGTTTGTTGTTTGTATGTTTTTTTACACTTCAAGTGTTTAGTAATAGATCTCTGTTCACTCATGGCAACAATAAATGAAAGGGATGCAGGAAATGATTGAGATTTGAAACCCCAACTTGGTGAAGGCAACAACCTATTTTTTCCTTCTTTAATACATGTTCTTCTACAAAGATAAACTAACATGCTACATTTATTGAGTTTTGGAAGTCCATAATTTATACTAATTATAAAAATGGTGGTTTGACTTTGCTTAATGCTGAGAGTATTACTATTACCTGAATCAAGAGAAAGCTGTTGATTTAGTGGTTTGCTTGCAATACCTTTATTGCTTGTTTCTTATGTGCTTCCTGTGGTTAAGCAGATCCACCAGCAATAATGTGCTTAAGTGGAATTAGAGAAGAAGCTTCGCGGTAAGAATCTTTATGTCTTTTCTTTGTATTTTTGGTATTTTTGGGTGCCATCAATGTATACTGTAAATTCTTATTGTCCATGCATTCTTTAGGAGTGGAATGGAAGTAGATCTTCAGAGGATTGAATTCAATGCAGATGAGCAGATGTGCTTGGTACTCATGACATCCTGTGCACTCTGTTTAGTTTGTGTAAATTATTGATCATGTTAATTTGTGGAAATTATTGATCACGTTCATTAACTAGCTCATATAAATTATATTTAACTTTGTAAAGTATATATATCATCCATACATTGTTCATATGAACAATACTCCATCTTTCATAGAGATAGTGTTGGTTGATATCACCTTGATATCATAAACGTAAAGATACTTTGAACTATTGATATTAGTATATATTGCTTCCTATAGGGCTATAGGTTTTCAGTATGTATATATTAGTATATATTGATATGGAATTTGTTGTATTACTACTCAATATTTAACTGCAGACGTTGTAAGTATTGAATATAAACTTTGTAAAGATGGAATATTGATATCAATGAGTATTGACTATAAACTGCAAACATTGTAAGTATTAACTATAAACTTTACTCCATCAATACTCAATATTACTCATTAGTATGTATATATTACTCCATCAATATTCAATATTAAAACTTTGTAGAGATACTGTAAAGATGGACTATTGATAAGGAAGAATCCACTACATATAAATATATATACCCACATTTATATCACATTGATATCTTTCTTATAAATATATTCATATTGAAAACCTGTAGCCTTATATTAATATATACAGGTCTTAATGTTTGCTAGAGCTTAAGATCTCAAGCATTTGCTGGGTTCAAAAAATCAGCTGCAACTAAGGCAATCATTGAGATTACAGAGGTAACCATCTGGGTAATTATGGTGATTAAAGTTTGTCTAACTTAATTGTACCTCTCGGAGGTAACATTGTACTTGTTGGTTTTCTTTTTGTGAACGGAGAAACTTTCAGCTCGACCCCAAGAATTTTAAAGGATTTGGCGTCATGTCTGATGATGAAAATTTCCTAAGCCGGCTTATTCAAAATTCCATGGAGCTTAATGCTCAAGGCACAGCGAAAAATACAAATGATCAAGCATAGGAGCCTGTGTAGGTAATTGTCACTAAGCTTTAAAGTATGCCTTTTCAACAAATTTTTTCTTTTATTTTGTCTTTCTTAATTAAGGCTTTCAGTATGTATATATTTATATACTACCTCCGTTTCACAATAGATGCAACATTTCCATATTGTGCACTATTCACAGTTTAGACTTTAATTGGCTTTGGCGATTTACGTGGGATCTTGTTAGATTCGTCTTAATATGTACTTTTTTAATATCCTCTTTTTATAATTTTTACTTATTGATAATTAAAGATATTCATGTTTAAAATATTGCATTGGCAAGCGTGAAAAGTACAAATGTTGCATCTATTGTGAAACAGAGGAAGTATATACTAATATCAATAGTTTCGGTTTGTGTGTGAAGTGTCCAAAAAGATTAAGAATTTGTTTGATTAAGCCTGCCTTAGTAGTTGCGCTTTGTCGCTTTTGTAGCGTTGTAGTTTCATTTGCTTATGATCTTTCATGTTTTTTTAGGCACAGACCTAGGTTATTTAAAGAGTTTGTTAATGAGGTTGTTGACGATGCCCTGGACTCTTAAGACATAGAAGAAGAAACAGAAGAGGAGATGGACGACTCTGAAGACATAAAAGAAGAAACATTAGAGGAGATTGACGACGTCTTGTCTGAGTTAGGCATGCTCATCTTCCTACTGCGGCAAGGAGAGAAAAGGCTAAGGTACCTGGCCAGAGCCCAAGCACACATGTAAGCATTTAATCTCCTTTACCTGAGTTTTTAGGTTTTTGCTACACAATAAGCCGAAATGTTTGCTTGGCTTTGTAGGATGAAGGCCGATTGCTGAAGGTGTAGATAATACAGAAGAAATGGAGATTAGAGCGTGACTAGCCGAAGTCAGATCATAAGATAATAAATGTTGCCAAAAACTTGTACTTTAGATGCGCTTGGAATCATATGTAGATTTGATTGCAAGGATGAGCTAATGTGGTATAGGCTGCAAGTCTGTTGATATTATTTCGTATTACTTACCCTTTTGAGTCCCAATTTCATCTTCGAGTTTTGCTAACACAATATTTGAGCAAATAGGTGCTCCAGATCTATATACTGAAAGCCTTGATTGAGCTTTAAAGTTGCTTTGCCAATGTATTTCTAGGTCACTTGGATTATGTGACGATGGATCTCAATAAGTGTAAAGGTTCAACCATAATATCTATGCACGTAGTTACTTTTTGGTTAGCTGGAGATTTTACTTTCAAGTTATTTAATATTTTTCTTATTAATTCACTGGGACATGAAATTAAAGTAGATCAAATTAGATCACGGAATTGTGAATTATCATTGAAGTGATCCCAATAAAATAGTAGTTCTATCGCTACATTCACTATCATAGCTTCATTGAGACATCTATTAACCAAGATTACATTATCAAACTACAATCAATTGTATACTCCAAAGTAGTTAGTATATCGTTACATTCACTATTGATAGATTTCGAGTTTGCTGTAGTTTCTTGAGAAACAAAGAGAAATCAAGGAAGGTTGAAAGTAAAGAATTTTCTTGGTTAGTTTGTAATTCGTTCGCATCTATTTTTAGTTGTCAAATTCGAGATAAAATTAGAATGCCGACATAAGTGTTGGCTTATTAAAACAAAATACTGTAGCATCATTTCACTATAAACATAGTTCTCTCCATTTCACATAAAAGACGTTGCATGTAAATGAATTTCACCTTTTGAGGAACCGCGCGCATCGCGCGCGGTTTCACAATTAGTAACATTAAATGTAACCAATGTATATAAACATTCATTACTTAATATACATATTCCCGAACACACAAAGTACTAAGGCTTCATGAAATGAGAGAGAAAGTAGAGAGAAGGGAGAGAAAACCCAAGAAAAAGAAAAAAGAAACTCCCTTGGAAACCACTCATCTTCCCCATAAACCCTAATTGTTTCTCCGTTGTTGCGCCGCTGCTCAATGATTTCCTTCAATTTGCTATTATTCCCCATATCCACAATCATAATAGCTACAACCTAAACCCTATTTGCCTAGTTTACTTCACTCCTCAAGGGATTAAAAAAGAAAAAATCCCAAAGCTATCTTCACTGCCTCTACGTATATCTCAACCGTATTTTGCATCGGAATCATCCAAGATGGTGATAATTACCTGCTGTAAATCAACGCAAGATGGCGTGCTCAACCAGATATTAAAGATCTGCTCTTCACCTGAAGATTTCTCTCAGCTATTTATCATGTCACCGCCATCCTCAACCAATACAAGGGAGTTTTAATCCTAATATGGTCTTAATTACCTTTTGTTTTGTTTTTGCGATTGACTTATCACATGATATGATTTGTTTTTCTTATGTGATAGCTTATAGGTAGAGATGGCAATATCCAATGGATATCCAGTAACCCGCTCCACCCTATTTAAATAAAAGGGTGAAAAACCGAAATAAACGGATGAAACGCGGGTGACGGGTGAACCGGGTGACGGATTCGGGTAGGATACGGGTGACAATTTCTCACCCATCACCAGATCCACCACCCGACCCATTATCCATCCGTTTACTTGTTTTATATAATAAATTTTAAAATAAAGTACTAAGTATAAAAACTCAAAAACCCTAAACCAATTTCTCTCTTTCTCTTCCAGCCTCCCAAGTACCAAAAACTGAAAAACCTAAACACTCCCAAGCTCCCACAAACTTACTTGTCGACATCAGTTGTACAACACTTGTCGGAGTCCTCACTCATGGCTATTTCTCACTCGCCAAAGTCCTCATTCATGGTTATTCCTCACTTGTCGGTTGCTAGACGTCGTTAGTTTCTTTCTATTATTCCTTGAATTGTTGTTATAATCAGCTGATTGTTATAATATAGCTGAAACAAGCATATGATTGAGTTTCTTGTTGCTTGCAAAAATTACATCAGAAATCGACTCCACACCAGTCATATGACACAATAATGAAGGGAATGAACTTCTTATAATCCCACAAAACCCTCATCAAGTCGAGGCGAGCTTAAGTGGTATTTCAATGTGCAAGTATATTACTTCTACTGGCCAATTCATGCAAAATAAATCTAATGAATTTGCAGCTGCATATGAGAAACACATATCATTGATTTGATTGCAGTGTGTCAAGAGTATAGTTCAAATGACCTTTAATGCTTATATTATGACCAGTTAACAATTAATAAAAGAAAAAAATCGACTCACCCATTACTAGTTATAATCTAAATTTGATATTTAGATGTTTTTTTTTACCAAATGGTGTTTGTGATTTTTTTTAATAATCATAATCTAAATATGATATTCAGATTTTTTCACCCGTTAGTCACCCGACCCACCCGAATCACCCGGTTGTGATGGATGGATGGATTTCGGGTGATGGGTAAACCGGGTGACGGATGGATGGATGAGAGTCGGACTAACCGGGTGATGGATGCGGGTGATGGCTCACCCGACCCAAATCCCACCCGTTGCCATCCCTACTTATATGGTTTGTTTTATTGCTTGGTGTTTTATTGCTTAAGTGATAGCTCCTGTGATTTTCAAACTGCTTAAGTTTCCTATTAGCTTTTTCTCCACTCTTCCCCTGTGGCGTTTGAGTTTCTTTTATTTTAATTTTTTATTTTGTGTTGGCTATTTTCCTTTTAATTTTCTAACCGAGGTTCTATTTTTTAGACACTATATAAGGGAGCTTTACACTATTCACAGTGTCCACCCCAACTCTCTTTCTCTCTGTCTCTCTAGCAAGCTAAACCACCTTCTTCTTTTCCTGTGTCTAGCTCATAAATCTCTTTTAATGTCTGAAAATCCAAACCCCCACAATTATGCCTCTGCTCTCAAATCCTCTGACAATTTTACTCCCCTGCCCTCTGCTGTTGAGCGGCCAAATTAATCTATCAATGAACCTATGGATATCAATACAAGTATCTCAACACCCAAGTCCACCGGGAACCCCATCAGTTTGGAACGTGATTGTCCTACTGATAGTCTGATACTGTCACACCCATTTCCCCTAGAGGTCCAAGTTCTAGCAACACACAGGCTACGCATATTGCTACCCCAACTATAACTATGGAAGCTCCGAGGTTGGATGAGGCTGAGCAACACAGACTTTCAACTCACTGTTTGTTTGGTAAGGTATGGGGCCCTGAAATTCAAACTCCTATAGTAAAAAACCGCCTTCTAAAAGACTGGAGTTTTATACATGGTGATATAAGAATTAGACACCTAGCTAATGGTTGGTTCACTATACTCTTTTTAAACCCTAATGATAAAGTTGATGTCTGGGAGAAGAGACCTTGGTTTGTCCAAGGTCTCAACTTTGTTCTTCTTGAATGGGAAAATGGTTTCAACCCTTTCACTGAAAAAATCAGCCATGTTGATCAATGGGTGAATATTCCTTTCTTACCCAATGAATATTGGACTGTTCCCCATTTGGCTTCTTTAACTAGTAAAATTGGTAAGCTGATTAAACTCGATAGTTTCACCCTTAATAATGATGAGAAGGCACAATTTGCTAGGGTGTGTCTTAATATCAATATAGCTAAACTAGTTCCTAGTTCTATCACTCTGACTTGTAATAATGTTGAATTGAATGAGTACTTTTATCCTACGAAGGGGTGCATGAGGTGTGCCCTCTTTGTGGTAATCTATACCACACCCTGTCTGCTTGTCCTAGGAAGCCAGCTCCTTACTTGGAGCTGGTTGTAGCTAAGCTAGAAGCTAGCTCAATCAATACTTCTTCAAGCACTACTCCTTCCTCTCTCTCGGAGAATGGATGGATCCGTGTAATGCCCCAAAAGCATTCTAAACCTAGGTTCCCATCTAGGCATCACTTCAAAAATAAGTTCCACCATTACAGTAGGAACCTTAATAACAATGTCTTAGTAAACAATCAATATTTCCCTAACTCACACCCCACCTCCCCTCAAAATGCTCATCCTTCTTCTAGTAGGGCGCCTTACCTATCCAATGAACGAACTACTAATTTACACAATGCTTTTGAGTCTCTCTCTGAGTTCCAAGTCAACAACTTTGTTCCAGCTTCTACTACTATCCTTTCTGAACCTGTAGAGGAAGAAATTGACGCAGCTTCCCTAGCTGCCATTGGGGTGATTCATCACAACCCAAACTTTGATCCGGATGCACTCATGGCTGATCATATCCGACAACAACACAGCCCTACCAGTTCTACCACTACAAAAGACAGTTTGAAGAGAAGGAAAAGAGACGGATTTGTTTCACCTCCACCAGCTGAATGATTAAGTTACTTATGTTTGATGTTTTTTGTATGGGATATGTTGTCCCTCTTTTGGTTAATGCTAGTCTAGTTATTCTGCTAGTTAACTACTTCGTTTTTACTTTATTCACTGTGGTTTTTAATACCACCTTTTGGTTTCCCATCCCCTTTTGTGTACCACTGGCTTCATGCTATTATAATATGGGGAATGGTCTTTTGCTTTACTGCTACTGTCACAACGTTTTATTCCCTTTTTTTGTATGTTTATTCATCTCTTTCAGTGCTACTTCACTTTCTTTAGCTACCTAATTTTTTGTTGTAGCCTTTATAATAGTTGTGATAGGACTCAGCTTTTGGGTGCTATTCAAATTCATGCAAAGTGCCAAACTCACGTCACTCTCATTTTACTACATTGCCAAATGCCTTTTGGCTTTTTTCCTTATGCTATGTTTTGGTCTGCAAGACTTTCTGTCATTACTCTAAGATTTTCAAGTGTAACTTTTGTTAATGGTTTGCTTTCTCATTTAGTTTATTGGCTCCCTAGCTATGGTTTGTTTGCCTTATGTTGGCGTTGGTTTTCTCCTGAAGTTCATCCGTGCTCAAGGACACCTACTTACAAGATCGATTTTCTTAATGGAGCTCCTTACTATTTCTACTTCAGCTATTATGAACAGCAGCAGCATCGTTTATTTAGTTGTAATTTTCTTTTTAACCAGTTCTGGGGTGTATTTGTCAATTACAATTTGGTGGTTGCTAAACTTTTTACAATTTTTTGCAAGCTATGTATTCCATGCACTCTCTTACTTGTACCTCCTACACATTATGATAGTATTCACAAACAAATGAGAACTAGATGGCATACCATCTACAAGGACTTGGAGTTGAAAAAACACTCCACAAAAACGTTTTTCAAAATCATCTTTTTCATCCCCCTCCCCTTCTTGATGGGTCAAAGTCATATGAATTGCAATTCAGGTGTGTTTTTCTCACTTGCCAGTGGACTAAGTTTATCAAGCTCCACAACGTTACAGGTGGTCCAAAGCTATACTTTTGTACTCTTGTTTTTATGAATAGGTGGCTCAGGGACGTTTGGTCAACAAACCTTAGCCTGTGTTGTTTACACACGGACAGGTATAGCTACCTAAATGCCCCTGATTATATCCCATTTTTTTCTCATGGTTAAAATTATTTGCTGGAATATTCAGGGTGGTAAAAAGCCACAAGCTTTAGCGGAAATTTTGTACCTTAAAAGAAAATATAACCCGGACATTTTCTTCATTCTTGAAACCATGACAAACAACTCGAACAGTCATCAAATTTTAAAAGCCCTTCTTTTCCAACACAAACTAATCGTCGACCCGATTAACCATTGCGGAGGCATGTGGGTTTGTTGGAACGACACCAATATCAAGGTCAACGCAAACTTTTGTCATGCTGGAGGGGCCCACCTTTCCGTAACTCTAACCAACCAATAACAACCTCCTGATTTCGGGAATTTATGGCCCTGCTAAAGATAACGACAAAAATGAATTCTGGGATTTCATCAGCACCTAGTTTCAGCACCTAGTTTCAGCACCAGACTACACCTTGGCTCATCGTGGGGGATTTTAATGAATTATCAACAACGGATGACAAGGTTGGGGGCAAGCCGGTCCATCCGAGTAGATTACAAAGGCTACCAGCCTTCATCACCTCTGTAAATGCGATGGACGTTGATAGGATTTAGTCGTATCACCTATTCAACGATAAACCTACACTCCTCTAACTATGGTAATCGATGGAAGCAGGGTCGAATCCACAGGGACACAGAGTTTCTAAATTAATATTCAATCAATCAGCTACTTCAGATGAAATCAGGGAAGAATTAACTGAACTAAAAATTAAGCTAAGGAAGACAAATTAAACCGAGGATTTAACTATGGAATAAAAGCCTAGGGTATTAGGTCGGTCCACCATGCTTATAACAATCAAATAAGGTCAACTACTATCAAAACCTAAGTTATGAGTCAAGTGATTAGAGCATGTGTTGAGCTATGGTTAAGACTCAACGCTCATAATTCAACATACGCCGCATGTTCACTAACGTAATCAGAACTACTGATGTGTCCTAGTCCTCTAGTCGTAAGACGGATCTGTGCAAACAACTATTAACCACAAGCAATCAATGAAATTGTACACTAACTTTAATCACTAATTAAGAACAAACCACATCACAATCACCCTAATCAAGCCCTAGAAATTGATAGAAATCTAAATAACAATCATGGTATAAACATGGCTTCCCTACCTAACACCCTAGAAAAAGAACTACTCACTCATAATTGAATTGACAATAACAAAACTAATTGGAAACCCTAATAATTGCATCATGAATGATTAAAAAACTTAAGCTAAGCAATTAAGAATAATAAAAGAGATTAGGGTAGAGAAGAATACCAATCGACAGAAAGCAAGAACTTTTATTGAAATCGAATAGGTTCAATCACCTTTAATCTAATCTAAAGTGTTTAAACTCAATAAAACTAAGCTAAGAACTATGAGAAATAAAACTAGAATGAAAGATGTCTCTAAAATAATGAGGAAAAGGTATTTATAATCCCTCAAAGTCTAACTAAATGCAGAATTAAAAGTGGAAAAATGCTTTTGCGGGCACGGGACCCGATCGGGTGGCCTTTGGGCGGGCCCATAGTAAACTTTTTCAACCCTCTTGTTTCTCTTGATTTACACGCACTCAGCAGCAAAGGGCGAGCAGTGGGCTTCCACCCGATCACTTGCCCGATCGGGTGGTGGATCGGGTGCGGAGAAAGAAGGCCCACCTTGCCGTGCATAGCTGGCAGCAACATAAAACAATCTTCAAGACATCCACCCGATCGGGTCGGGCAGGGGTTGCCCGATCGGGTCTGGGCACATGGCTGCTCGCCCGATCGGGTCCGCAACTTCTCTACCCGATCACAATATCTTCGCCCGATCGGGCCATTTTTGCCCGATCAGAGTATGGAAAACTCCTTTTTGACTCTTGGGCTCTCAATTCTTTACGTTTAGAGGTTTTGGGACCTCCTAAACTACCCATAAAGCTCGTGAGCCATCATACATGCCTCGTAACATCTCGTAAAGCCGTGGTTGCTTCCAAATAGCTCGGGAATAAGGAGAGAACTCCCTAAAACCTGCAATTCAACACTAAAACAACAAAACCACAACTACATACGATAGTTAGCACAAAATAGCTCCGAAGAGCTCCAATGACGCACAAATTAGCTTGTAAATAAGGGAGAAAACTCTATATAAATACAACTCCCCCAAGCTAAACCTTTGCTTGTCCTCAAGCAAACAGAACATGAACATGGAATAGATTGCCTCACCCCATAGATAAAAAACAATCAAAGCTCAAAACATTTTCAAGACTAAGAATCGTTCAAGCAGGCATAATTCAAGTTTGGCTAATCAAATCCATCCAACCACCAATCATCCAAGCAATTTATCAAATTCGAGCATCCACAAGGCATACAAGTCCTAAAAAGGCTCTCACAAGGGTGTCACTCCTCTCGATTTTGTGGCAGGCAAAGAATATGCCCGAACACTCACCAACCCGACCATAAATACCCTTCCCACTCACACTCTCATGTGTTTAAGAAGGTTAAATGACGCTCATCCTAGTCAAGTCGACTCAATTAGCAGAAGTACTCTTTAACTTTGACAAACTGACTCGAAATCAATCAAATGAACAATGTAGACACGAGCTCAAGAGGACTTAATAGGGTTGTAATGGGGCTTAGGTGAGAGGTAGGGAATACTTTTGGGTAATGTGGTGGAAAAACCAAGAAAGGGGGAGCATGAATCATTCAAACAAGGCCTAAGATGGCTTACACAACTCCCAACAACACCATAAAACTACATAAAGTAACCCAGCTCTCATAAATCAATGACAAACTCATAACAAACCCAATTTTAAAGCAATGAAGCGAATATTTCTTTAAGAACATATGTGAATGAAAAAACTTCGAATTCTTTTGAACTTTTATTTCATTTTTTCTTTCATTTTTCTGAACTTCATTCACGCAACTCTAATTTTGCTTTTTCTTTTCTTTTTCTCACTCTCAAACCGTAACAAATACATTCTTAAACTCCTCAACAACCAAACTAAACCAAGAAACTAATCTCAAACTCAACCCATACAAAAGCTCCCCCAAGCTAGGCTTGGAATAATATCAAGTGAAGGCCTTGGGCTCATAATAGGGGTTTAAGTATCACGAAACAAGTCATTAGGCTCAGCGGGGCTAAGGCGGATAAAAGTATATCAAAAATTCACTCTGAAGCTCAAGAATAAGACAAAAGAACGCCTCTATCACAGCATATGCCACAAGTCATCGAAAATCAGACAAGTACGAAGTCAAAGTCAAGATCAATCCACTAAAGAGGAACTAACACACAAAAATAGACTGGATAATAATATAAATCCAATAGGTTACAAAGAGGCCTCACAGTCTAACCAATTCAGGTATGCAACACAAAGTGGTGTAATATTATCAAACTTTGCTCGAAAGCATAGCAATCAAACATCAAATCATAGCCTCAAGATCACAAATACCCAGCTATCCAGAAAACAGAGTCAAATCATTTCCAATAAGAGCAAAATAGGGGCACAGGGAGGCAACTAAACCAGTCATGGGAACCATATTTTTTTTGATTTTTTTTCAGAATTTTTCGAAAACAGTAAATTTATCCTAGAAAGCAGTAAAAGAGATAGAGAATACAAACAGAACTCCTCCCCCAAGCTGAACTTGGCAGTGTCCTCAATGCCAAAAGGTAACAAAGGACGATGCTAGGAGGAAAAACAACGTTAGTACCCTCACTCTCGCTCACAAAATAGAAGAAAAATAAAAATAAAAAATAAAAAGAAAAGGAAAAAGGGAAAGAATACGAGTTGCCTCTCGCACAGCGCTGGTTTATAAAGGTCCTGCACAACCATAATCCTCCATCTCTCAAATAGGAGGGGCTAAGCAGTGAGAGCCACCCTCATCAAACACTTTCTCCTCCAAATGTTCTTGATAATACCTCCAGACGGTGAGGCAACCTTACGTGTAGTTGGAACCTTCTCCACACCTACTTCATCCAAAACCTCATCCCTGCAACAAGATTGTTCAAGCATAGGTGTCTTAACAGCATTGGTTAGTTTAAATATTACTTTATCATCACCAACACTCAGAGTTAAAGAACCAGACTTGACATCAATGACAGCACCAGCTGTACACAAAAACGGCCTACCCAAAATAATAGGAATCTGGGCATCCTCATCCATATCTAGCACCACAAAATCAACAGGAATATAGAATTTCCCAACCCTAAAAGGAACGTCCTCTAAAACACCTAGAGGGTATTTTATAGAACGATCAGCCATCTGTAAAGTGATTTGTGTGCATTCAAGTGCTCCCATATTCAGTTTCTTATAAACAGATAATGGCATAACAGAAACAGAAGCACCTAAATCACACAAAGCTTTATCAATAAAAATAGGTCCAAGATGGCAGGGTATAGAAAAACTACCAGGATCTTTCAACTTTGGTGGGGTTTTATTTTGAATAAAAGCACTACACTCTTCAGTAAGAGCGACACGTTCTACCCCACCAAAGTCTCTTTTCTTAGTTATCATATCTTTCAGAAATTTGGCATAAACAGGGACTTGGGTAATCAAATCTGTGAATGGAATTGTTACCTCAAGGTTCTTGACCATAGCCAAGAACTTACCAAACTGCTGATCGACCTTTGATTGTTGCATCCTATGAGGAAAAGGTAGCCTTGGTGTAAAAGGCGTTTCAGAAACATTCTCCTTTTTCTTCCCTGTCTGTTCAGCTTCTGCAGACAAGTCGACTTCAGACGTCGAATTCTTCCTTTTTCCTTCCTCTACCACCCTCTTCTTCCCCGCAGTTGGGGTAACCTCATCAACGGGAAATGGAGGAACATCATAAGCAATGCCACTACGAAGAGTGATGGCATTCACATGTTCCCTCTGAATGGGTTGCCCTGACAATTCCCCTTGAAACCTCTGAGCATTAGTGCTGGCTAACTGTGCAATTTGAGTCTCGAGAAGTTTGATGTGCTTCTCTTAGGCTCTTGGTGCTTCCTCATTAGCTCTTTGCATAGCTAGCATTTGTCGCTCTTGAGCTCTTTGCGCCTCCTCATTAGTCTTTTGCGTGCTAAACATTAGCCTCATCACTTCAAATATGGGAGGCTCTTGTGGGCTATTGTTTTGTGGAGGTGGGGTGTGGAAATTTTGTGAATTTTGGAAGTTATTGGATGATGGAAGTTTTGTGGTGGTGGTCTTTGGAAATTTTGTGGGGTTTGATGGTATGAGGGTTTTAGGTAGGTTTTGTGGAGGTGGAGGTTGATGGCTTTGTGGATTTTGGTAGTTGTATGGAGGGGGGAAATTTGGTTGTCTCTGTTGAAAGGCGTTTGCCTGCTCTATCTGAAGTTGACTGAACTGACAGTCATGCCCAAAATGACCCTGAACACCACATACCTCGCAGTAAGATGAGGTAATGGGTGCTACGGCAGACATAGCATTAATACTCAAAGGAGGTGCTGCTGAGGAAGAGGAACTGAAGGTGTTAATCTGCTAACTCAGCTTCGCTATCTGCGAAGTCAATAATGCAATGGAATCTACCTCCAGTACTTTTCTCGTGAGGCTGCGGGAAGTGGAATGATCATTGGCTGCGAGGTTTGATAGAAACGCATAGCCTACATCCACTTCCTTATCCAGAAAAACTCCTCCTGCAGACGAATCAACAATACTCTTCGTCTGAGGCTGCAGACCATTGTAGAATGTCTGCGTCAAGAACCATTTGTCCATGTTGTGGTGTGGACACTATCTCTGTAAATCTCTAAACCTAGCCCACGCTTCCTGTAATGTTTCATCAGGCTCCTGGGAAAACGTGGCTAGTTTGTTTCTTATTTCTGTTGTCTTTGTAGGTGGATAGTACTCTCTCAGAAACGCAACAAAAATCTCACTCCATTTTGTTTCTTTCACGTCGTTCAACCATTTTTGGGCTCTATCTCTCAATGAAAACTCGAACAACATGACCTTTTAGTTGATCTGGAGTGACGCCGGCATGTTTGACGGTTCGACAAAGCTGTTGAAACCGCTGCAGATGATTTGCCGGGTCTTCAGTAGGATGCCCACCAAACTGATTTTGCTGAACCATGCTGATGAGTCCAGGCTTAATTTCGAAGTTCGCCGCGGCGATGGTGGGCATAGTAGGTCCAGTGGATAGAACATCTGGGTTGGGCACCCCATACGACTTCAGTGATTTAGACATAACTGAACTCGAGGTGTCTGTTCCAAAGGTGTTCAGCTGAACATACTGCTTTTCTCTCTTAATTTTCTTTCGAATCCGCCTGATTGTCCTAGTAAGATCGGGGTACGCTGGAATGATCATGATCAACTTTGTAAGCCTACTTGGGTGTTGAGCGTTTATTTGTAAGAGCGGAATTCCGGGGAACCGTTTCTTTGAGACCTGGGCATACAAAAGAAACAAAAAGAAGCAATAAAACGTACCTCAATTGGAACATTGAAGTTCCAATGAGGTTCAGAGAAGTAGACCAAATAACCAAATAAAAACTTAGAAAACTAGCAGTCTCCCCGGCAACGGCGCCAAAATTTGATATGATTTAGTCGTATCACCTATTCAAAGATAAACCTACAGTCCTCTAACTATGGTAGTCGATGGAAGCAGGGTCGAATCCACAGGGAGACAGAGTTTCTAAATTAATATTCAATCAATCCGCTACTTCAGATGAAATCAGGGAAGAATTAACTGAACTAAAAATTAAGCTAAGGAAGACAAATTAAACCGAGGAATTAACTATGGAATAAAAGCCTAGGGTATTAGGTCGGTCCACCATGCTTATACCAATCAAATAAGGTCAACTACTATCAAAACCTAAGTCATGAGTCAAGTGATTAGAGCATGTGTTGAGCTATGGTTAAGACTCAACGCTCATAGTTCAACATACACCGCATGTTCACTAACGTAATCAGAACTACTGATGTGTCCTAGTCCTCTAGTCGTAAGACGGATCTGTGCAAACAACTATTAACCACAAGCAATCAATGAAATTGTACACTAACTTTAATCACTAATTAAGAACAAACCACATCACAATCACCCTAATCAAGCCCTAGAAATTGATAGAAATCTAAATAACAATCATGGTATAAACATGGCTTCCCTACCTAACACCCTAGAAAAAGAACTACTCACTCATAATTGAATTGACAATAACAAAACTAATTGGAAACCCTAATAATTGCATCATGAATGATTAAAAAACTTAAGCTAAGCTATTAAGAATAATAAAAGAGATTAGGGTAGAGAAGAATACCAATTGACAGAAAGCAAGAACTTTTATTGAAATCGAATAGGTTCAATCACCTTTAATCTAATCTAAAGTGTTTAAACTCAATAAAACTAAGCTAAGAACTATGATAAATAAAACTAGAATGAAAGATGTCTCTAAAATAATGAGGAAAAGGTATTTGTAATCCCTCAAAGTCTAACTAAATCCGGAATTAAAAGTTGAAAAACGCGTTTGCGGGCACGGGACCCGATCGGGCCAAAGGCCACCCGATTGGGCCCATAGTAAACTTTTTCAACCCTCTTGTTTCTCTTGATTTACACGCACTTAGCAGCAAAGAGCGAGCAGTGGGCTTCCACCCGATCACTTGCCCGATCGGGTGGTGGATCGGGTGCGGAGAAAGAAGGCCCACCTTGGCGTGCATAGCTGGCAGCAACATAAAACAATCTTCAAGACATCCACCCGATCGGGTCGGGCAGGGGTTGCCCGATCGGGTCTGGGCACATGGCTGCTTGCCCGATCGGGTCCGCAACTTCTCTACCCGATCACAATATCTTCGCCCGATCGGGCTATTTTTGCCCGATCAGAGTACGGAAAACTCCTTTTTGACTCTTGGGCTCTCAATTCTTTATGTTTAGAGGCATTGGGACCTCCTAAACTACCCATAAAGCTCGTGAGCCATCATACATGCCTCGTAACATCTCGTAAAGTCGTGGTTGCTTCCAAATAGCTCGGGAATAAGGAGAAAACTCCCTAAAACCTGCAATTCAACACTAAAACAACAAAACCACAACTACATACGATAATTAGCACAAATAGCTCCGAAGAGCTCCAATGACGCACAAATTAGCTTGTAAATAAGGGAGAAAACTCTATATAAATACGTGATATCAGACGTTCCTTGTAGCCATAATGCCTTCTCTTGGAAAAAGCGTACTCAGAACTACACTATTTACGAACGTTTAGATAGAGCAATTTGCAGCCACTCCTTTTCCAACCTCTTTCCCAATATGCGTGCAAATTATGGAGCGTTTATAGTTCCCGATCACGCGCCTGTTATTCTTGAGCTTGTTACGCAAGACCCTCACCACACTTACCACTTTCGTTACCAAAATGCGTTGGCCTTGAGAAGGAATCCCATGATCTCATTAAAAGGACATGGTTTGTAATAACCGGGAAAATATATATACCTTGAAAATAAAACTAATAATAAATAAATAAATAATAAAATAATAATTACAGAATCATGAAATGTATATCTTATATTCCTATATATGTAATTCTGGTACTTATATGGCCACTTTAGGTGATATTATGTGTTTTCTTGGCTTTGTACATTTATGTGGGACAAAATATATAGATATGTATTATCATTTTGTTACAAGTGAAAATACCATAGTGTAGTATATTAGGTAAGGATTAATAAAAATATCAATTACTATCTTATGGGTTCATAAAAGTATCTAGTAGAATTTTTAACAAGTTCCACTTTTAAATAAAGTACTCATATCTCTAAAATAGTTAATCGTATAACCTTTGTTTTATAGTTTTTAGAATCCTTATTAATCATTATACTTAGGGATATACAATTACTACCCATTTAATAGATATTTGTAAATACGATTTTTACTTTGGATCAAAATCGATAAATTACTTTTACATGTAAAAGTCATGATTTATGTAAATTGAGGCGTAACAACAATACTTCACTAGGAATGATGTGTGATGAATTTAATACAAGTGTCATTTTCATCATGAAATTAGTTAGGCAATTGACTACGTAAACTTACCTATAAATAAGTCTCAATGTCTCCTGGGAGGATACATCATACAAAAGAAAAAAAAGCATCACAAAACCAATCTAAACCATATAGCCAGTAATTACGAAATACCTTAACTACTAAGGTACATTCTTGAATATCCCTTCTTCGTGTTGTTTTGTTAAAATGTTTTAGTTATACTGATATTCTTAGATAATGTTTTTAGTGTGAAAAAATTGAGTTTTCATACTAATTTGGTATAATGGTTTTGATGGTAAAGGTACATTGCTATTTGTTAATAATGGGCTAATATTAAAGCTTATGGTATAACTATGTTATGATTTTTCTACCATACGTAATAATAATAATGTTATACGAAGTTGTTATTATAAGATTAAAGGTATATGGCAGAGAAAGGATACTTGTATATCATTCGAAGTGACGTACGTCAATGAGGAGGTGTGCACACGGATTTGTCAGGAGGGGCTAAAAGCCCGGAAATAAAATAAGAAAGAGAGAAAAGATTATGATTATAACCAGGTTAAACCTGAGGTGGGCTTTAAGCCCGGGTTATTTCTCTTGCCTAACCGGAAGTCATAAATAAACCTAATAAATTGAAATATTACGATATTAGTTGCAAAATGTTTAATAAACTGTTGTTACGTGATATTGGGAATGTACTGGACCCTTTTGGGTTGACTTTTATTAAATGTTTTGTTTTCAGGTACAGGAGACGGGGAGGGCCAAGAGTGAGGTTATAAAATGATAGGAAATATATATATGTTTTAAGTTACCAGTATTGTTATGTCATTAGTATGTTTTACTTTCGCCTAGTATTTGTATTTTAGGAATACGGCAGTAATGTCCTGTAAACATTATAATATCATTTCAAATAAACATGATGTAATATTTTGGTTCGATCCTGGTACTGGCATGTGTTATTCAAAGCTATTAAAATTACAAGGCGTTACAGGGTTCGTACCGGTTCTCGGATCGCGTTTTTTCAGATTGCTGAAAAAATTACAACACTCTAAACAAGAACTCAAAGCTTGGGCCCGCAAGAAGTACAATCATTCCAAAAACATGCTTGATATGAATCATGAAAAAATCAAAAGCTTAGAACAACAACTTTATAGCCAACCCAACAATCCGATTCTTTTCAACCATCTTGCAAGACTCTTTAAACAACGAGAAAAGTTTCTCCTATTTAAGCAAAGACATTAGGGCGTAACTTCCCGTAAGAAATGGCTCACGCAGGGCGATAGGAACACTAGATTTTTCCGTAATAGGATGAAAAAACAAATCATCATCTCTAACATTTTCAAGATAAGAACTCAGGATGATATTTGGTTGTACTCTCAAGAAGACATCAAACAAGAATTTGTTTCCTCTTTCAAAAAGCGTTTCACTTCTATGCATAATGAAGGTCGTGCCCTAGACCTAAGCTACATTACTCCGTCACTCATTGATGAACACCGTAGTCTTCTTCTTTCTGCTGTTACGGACCAGGAAATAAAAGACGTGTTCCATGACATGAACCCTCACAAAGCCCCTGGCTCGGACGGGTTCAGAGCGGGTTTTTATCAAACCTATTGGCCTATCATAGGGCGTGAGGTCTCTATCGCAATCAAATTTCTTCTCACATGGCCAACTTCCAAACTCTCTCTGTCACACTATCATTTCCCTCATTCCGAAAAATGATACACTTGAAACCACAAACGACTTCAGACCAATTAGTCTGGTAAATACTGTCTACAAAGCAATTACCAAAATAATGGTGGGACGTCTCGCGCCCATGCTTGACATTATCATCAGTCCCTACCAGAATGCCTTTACGGAAGGGAGATCGATCCACGACAACCTGCTAATAGTCCAGGAAATCCTCAACAAGTTCCAAAAATTAAAGATTAAAACAGGATGGTGAGCTCTGAAATTAGATATGGAAAAGGCTTATGACCGTCTAGAATGGGATTTCCTCTGGGTTGTCTTAAAAGCCTTTGGCTTCCCTAACCAATGGATTGAATGGGTTAAACAATGTGTCACCAGGTTTCCTATTCCCTCAAAATCAACGGTCAAACTACATAATGGTTCCGACCCACTAGGGTTTTACGACAGGGGGACCCCCTTTCGCCTTATTTATTTATCATAAGTATGGAGGCTCTCATTAGGAAACTATCCTTGGCAAGCACTAATAGCAAGAGTGGCATCGGTTTTAGATTATGTCCTAGAACTAGCGTCATCCCATGCCATATGTTTCTAAATTCTAGGGATTAGTTTTTAAATGATTTCTAGATAGAATTTGGTTTCCTGATTATACTAGGAGTAGTCTAGTATAAATAGGCGTGCATATTTTCAATAAAGAAAGAGATTATTTTGAGTTAAAACTTTCGTTTAAGAGTTTAATTGTTTTGCACAATTATATTCGACCATTTAGTAATTTTCAGGAGTGATTATTATTGAGTGTTTAATCTACTTAATTCCAGGAGTGGTTTAAGTGAGATTAAGAGTTAATTAAAACTTTCAGGAGTGTTAGTTTTAATTATCATATCCGGTTACTTTGTTCCTTGTTTTCGAATTTAGGCAAATTAAACCTAAATTCCTTGACTTGAATTTTATTGATTGAGACTCTTGGAGTAGCAATCATATCAATATTAGTAGCGCATTTGAAGAATTTGAGTATGTTTATGTGTTTCAATCTGTTCTTATATGCTCTCTCCACATTGTGAGACTATTTTGCTATATATTATGTCCATTATCTCGAAAGATGAGTTCTACATTTGAAAGATAAGTTCTGTATAAGCTCAAATAAATTGATTTCATACATTAATAACTTTGACACATATAACTAGAAATAAAATATGCTAAATAATTTATTCTAATACGTGAAATAATCATATTCATGAATTTTAAAAGTATAACCATCCACTTTTTACATGTCCCCTTCATAATTGAATTTATATATGTTAATATACAATTTTTATTTGTATTCTAATACTTTCTCCGTTTTCTTTTAATTGTGAAACTTTCGATTTTACGATTTTACAGATTCTCGGGCAATTTTTGGAGTGGAAAAAATTGAAAGAAAGAAAAGGACTCATCTTATATGAGAGGGATAGAGAGAAAATTTGCTCAAAGCGAAAGTGTCACTAATAATTTGAAACTTTCTCATATGAACAATATCACAATAAAAAAAAAGGGGGACACTTTTGCATGAACTAGTGATTAAATAATGAATAGCATTGAACTAGATAGAATTCCCTACGTTTTTTGTCCTTTCAAGTTTTCACACCCGTGCATTCCCATTTCCCACAAAGTTAATCCAAAGATTACAAATCACAATTCACAAGTGAAAAATAAAAATAAGCGCCCAAATTCAAGCAGATTCCCCTAAACATTTCACTACGCGCCAAACGTAGCCTTTTGAATTTTATGTTTAACACAGGGAGGGGAAAAACTCAAAAAGAGAACCCTGAATCCGTGTACTCAAGCCTAAATCCAAACACTACCGTCGATTACAATCAGTAAACCAACGCTCCATATCCTTTCTTTCACTAGCTTCATTTTCAAAAACTCCCTCCTATAAATTCCCCCTCTTATCTTCACCATTCCTCATCCTCCAAAACCAATTCATCTATCCTCTCTCATTTCAATCGCCTCCTTTCTCACTCTCTCACCTCTCGCTTAAAATGGCACGTACAAAGCAAACCGCCAGGAAATCAACCGGAGGAAAGGCACCTAGGAAGCAACTCGCCACCAAGGCCGCCAGGAAATCAGCCCCCGCAACCGGCGGAGTGAAGAAGCCACACAGATTCAGGCCCGGAACTGTTGCTCTTCGTGAGATCAGGAAGTACCAGAAGAGCACTGAGCTTCTCATCAGGAAGCTTCCATTCCAGAGATTGGTCCGAGAAATTGCTCAGGATTTCAAGACCGATCTCCGCTTCCAAAGCTCTGCTGTTGCCGCACTTCAAGAGGCTGCAGAGGCATACTTGGTCGGTCTTTTTGAGGACACCAATCTCTGCGCAATTCACGCTAAGAGGGTTACTATCATGCCTAAGGATATTCAGCTTGCTAGGAGGATCCGTGGGGAGAGGGCTTAATTTGGGGTATTATTGAATTGAATTAAATAGCTAAGTTCTAAGGTTAGGGGTTTATGAGTAGGGGTAGCTTTTATGTTGGTCCAGTTGATTATCTCAATCTAAGCTGGTTGGTATATGTGTTTGTGAATTTTGATCTATGGAAATGTTTACAGTTTTAGTATTTGTTACTTGACCCCATTTTTATTTCTCTTATGCTTTGATTGGATTTTTTTGGTTATTAATATTTGTATGGTTTAACAATGTTTGGTTAAATTTACAAAAAAGGCAGAAATTGCATGATTACATATCCTACCAAAGGGTTACATATCCTAGTTAATTCTGTTTCGTTGTTATACAAAAACACTGTTTTCTGCAATGTCAACACAATCTGTTGAACCAAAATCATAGTCCAATAAGACGCATAAAAGCACAAAGAAGAAAGAGAGAGAGAGAGAGAGAGAGAGAGAGATGTGAGTGATATAAGAAAATGCGAGAGAGTAAGTGTGATACAAAGATGAAAGATAGCTCCTGTGCTGCATTATGTTCTTCCACTAAGGTTAGTGGAGTGACCTCTTATTACCAGAGCAAAAGGAGGGGTAACAATTGAGGGTATGGATCAAACTTTGTGTTTCATTTCTGGCCCAACTAAACAACACCAGAGGCGGATGCAGGATTTTTCGGATGGTGGTTCACCACTAATTGGCGTTCATATATTGAAATCAAAATTTTTTAATCAAAAGTGCTATCTAACACGTTTCATTCCAAAAGTAATTATAATTATAATGAATTCATATTATAACTAAATAAATCTTGAATTCCCTACTTCCTTTCATCCTAACTTCTTAGATCCTATTAGCAAAGCCCAAAGGCAATTAGACATGTAAAGAATTTTAGAAGTTCTAGAAGCATAAATAAATTACACAATATCTACTAGCTTAAAGAAAAATAAGAACAATTATTACAAGGTAAGAAGAACAATCTCAATTATAAAATCTGAAAATTAACATCCATAACAAGTTGCAATTGCATTTTGTTTTTCTATTAATCAATTCAAAGAAAAATGAAATTAAACCTTACACTGTAAATAGATTTAAACAAATTCGAACTCTAATCCACCACTATTAGCAATAGTTTTAAATAATTTAGACCTATTAAGGGTTCTATCTATACCCTAATTTTGACTAATTTAGAGCTAAACATAATTCCACATTTGAGGATGTGATGTTAGATTATTTACCTCCAAATGCTTTCCACGTCAAAAAGGAAGAAAAAACAAACAAATGTTTATGTAATTTCCAATTCCACGTGGGTGGGGAAGCCAAAACTTCCTTTCTCTTTATTTAAAAAAAGCATCCACTAATCTACATAAAATCAAAGATTTTTATACATAAAGATGAAAATAACAATACCAATAATAATAAAAACAACCAAACTAACCTGAACTATTTCCGGCAACAGAATCTCTTTCATGTGGGAATTTGCATCTCAAGCGCTATCATATAATTTCCGGCAGAATCTCACCATCTCCGGCGCCATTACTAAAAAGCGATAAAATCTGGTGCGACAGAGTGGATAGCAAAAGTTCTGAAACTTTGTATTGCTTGCTGCTGTTAATAATTTCATGCTTAAATGATAAGTTAACAGGTAGTTTGTAAATCAAGCGCCGGAATATAATCCGTCGCTTCTTCAAGTATTATCGGAAGAGCCTCCTTCCGGCAACCGGGAACTAACCGGCAAGAGTCTTCACCTTCCTATGAACTGTAATTCGGAAACCAAACCTTACAGAGAGAAAAATGGCAGATTGGTTTTGTTAGTGAAGAACGGCTTTTAGGTTGAAGAAAGGGTTTAGAGGTTCGTTTTCGCCAACACACAACTGATGAATATAATTAACTTATTGTATAAGCTATTAGCATCAAAGGGCGTCTGGTCTAGTGGTATGATTCTTGCTTTGGGTGCAAGAGGTCTCGAGTTCGATTCTCGGCAGAGAAGTTAGTGTGAGTGCAGGATTTTTTTTAGAAAAATTTCCCTGGTGCACGTGCACCAGGGAGTTATGTGCTAGATCCGCCTCTGACAACCCAATCCGATTTAGTTCATCCTCTTTTGTTCCTAGACCTTTTTTTCTTTCTTACCAAACATTGGCTTAAGAAATAGGAAAAGTATGGGAGAGAAAGTGAGGAGTTGTATGTTGCAAAAGTGTTATACTTCATACGCCTTGAAATATGTTGATTGGAGTGGTGTTTGAGTACCTGTTTGCTCGAACAAGCAAGAAAACAAGAAAAGAGAAACTCGTATTATGATGCTCATGCCTAGGCAGGCATGCACCCCTTTGCCTAGAAAGGGATTGAGCCTTTTTCGACAATTCACGTTTGTTTTGTTTCCATTTTTTTATGATCTCATTAAGATTTCAAATATCTTTTACTACGACTACTTCACATATTTTGCTGTTTTGCAAAGAGTCTCGAATCATAAAAAGGAGCCCTATGGCAATTATTTTCATGCAACTAAAAAGATTCTTCTTGTAATTCATTGTTTTTCATCCATTGAAGATTAGTGAAGCTCTTGAATCCCCGTGGGTTGATTAGGTCACATTGATCGAGCCTCATAAATCGTTATGTCTGTGCTTATTCTTTATCGTTTTTCACTCTAATATTTCATCGTTGATTGTAGTTCCTCACTATCAAACACATAATGTCCTTATTTCTCAACAATTGGTATCTACATTCTTAGCTATTCTAGTGCCTAACAATTGGGAGTTACATGAGATGCATGAATATAACGTTAAACTACATGGTGATCTTGACGAGGAGGTAAATATGAAACTTCTTGATTCCAATGTGTAAGTTCCTGACTTATTTTATCGTCTTTGCGAATCTCATTACGGCTGGAAGCAGACTCTAAGGTGTTGCTTTGCTAAACTAGCAACAACTTTGATGTGAAGGGTATTCTTTTTTACAATTCTATTTTGGTTGTTCCATTTTTTTTACTTGCACTAAAGGGCTTACAAATAAATGTCTGAATATATGTGGATGATTTGACCAATTATAATGACCATACTACTATATCATCCTTTTAAGCCATACCTCATCAAATGTTTTCACATGAAAATTCTGGGTGTCCTAATTTACTCTCTCGGCATTAAGGTAGCTTACAACTCCTTAGACTTGTTTTTATGTCAACTTAAGTATATGTTGACATAATTTTGGAGGTCGGTCTTCTTGGTCCTAACTCTCCTAAGCCAAACGCTCAAAATATATAATCAAATAGCAAATGTAAATTGGATGTTTCTAATCAAAGTCCGAGCCTATCATCATCTTATTCTGCAATCAGTATACTTGGACTTCACTTGACCAAACCTAGCTTAATCATTCCATGCAATACCCTATTTCTTCAACAGTCTCTGCAAGAGCATTGAGATGCTGAATTAAAAGTTGTGAGGCATTGGAAGAGTACTCCAAATCAGGATATTTTCTTTGTTTGGATAATGATCTATCCTTACAAAGATGTTGTGATTATGATTATGCCGCTTGATTTATTGGTTAGCTTGTGTTATGAAGTTAATATATTTCCTTGAAAACTAAGAAGCAATATATATTGTTTAATCATTCCATACCCATGTTTGGTTCGTGTTTTTTTAACTCAAGAAATGGAGTGAAATAAGCTTTCCGTTTCATTAAGTTTGGTTGGACTCATTTACGTTTTCATTCCCTTATAGGCCCATATCAAACTCCACCCTTTTGAAACCCTTCCCCTACCTGTGGAAACAAAACCCATTATCCTCCTCAACCCAATCCACATGCGTCTAGGAGGAGAGGAAGGCAGACGATCGTTTCTTCACCCCGCAACCGTTTGCAGGTTTCAATTTGTTTCTTACTTTGTCTTCATGCTTTTTTTAATCATTTCTCACCATTTTCTGATGAAAAAGTTTCGATTCTTATTTCTCATTTTGTAAAATTCATTTTCGAGTAAGAATCTATGCTACTATATTCGTTATTCTAGGTTTTTGATATGATTTTGAATTCTTTATGATCGTTATCTTAAGCTTTTTGCAAAATTCATTTCATGTAAAATTCATTCTAGGTTTTTTTAATCATTTCTCACCATTTTGTGATGAAAAAAGCTTTTGTTTCTCATTTTGTAAAATTCATTTCGTGTAAGAATCTATGCTATTATGTTCGTAATTCTAGGTTTTTTGATGTGATTTTGAGTTTTTATGTTCTTCATTCTAGATTTTTTTGATGTGATTTTGAGTTGATTGTGGACCTTTATGAATGTGTGGCAAAAATTATGTTGTGTTCTCAAGTCAATTGCCTATTTCTTAGAAAATCAAGAAACAAAATATATTGTTGCACGTTCTTCACTAAAAGTTGCGTATCTTACTAGCTACGTTGCCATTAGTTGTGCAATGAAGGGCTTGTTGTTGACTTTATGTATTTGATCACCTCAAAGCTATTCAAATTTTTTTTGTTGTAAAAGTAGTTTCCGATTTTTTTGAAAGATAAGCTTATATTAATCACCAAGGAAAAGCAACAGAGGAACAAACTTCCAAACGACACAGACATAGTTCAGGCTACAAACAGAAGCCACAAGTCAAACTAAAAACAAAACTGAGATAAAAAACAAGCCAAACTAACTACATTAGCTAGTAAACCAAGCTTGATCAGCAGAAGACCACTTTGTGTTGGACTGAATTCTACTTTGTACACTGAGAATCACATGTGATTTGATATTCTTAACCAGCAAATCATGCATGATCACCTTCATTCTTCATACAACATCATTCCTTGTCTTCCATATATGATAAACCAGAGCAGTAAGAGTAGCTAGGCAAACACCCTTCTTCTTTTTGCTAGGGAATCTTCTATACCATTCTTCCATGAAGTATGAATCACCTCATTGCCAGAAGATCTAATCTTAAACCAAGCCGTAATTTTCTGTGAACAAAGAACACTGCAACTGAAAACAAATGGTTGGAGCTTTCCACATCAAAACAGAGAATACAACAGCCATAACTAAAGAGTTTGTCTTTAGTTTTCACTTTGTTCAGAGCCACTAACCAAGCAATAAATGAGTGTTTTGGAATGTTGTATCTGTTCCACACCTAAAATCTCCAATCAGCCTTTGCAACACTAGGATTGAGCCACTTTATAAGCACTTTTGATAGTGCAATAGGGAGCACATTGATATAATGATTTTCTATATAGTTTTTCCTTTATTTACAAGCTAAATCGTGCCTTATTGGAGCTCTTCATGGCTAATTTATGCTAATTACTCTATATAGTTGTGGTTTTGCTGTTTTTGTAATGAATTGCAGGTTTTAGAGTGCTTTATCCCTTTTTCCGAGCCATATTGAAGGAACTACGGCTTTACAAGTTGTTACGAGGCACGTAGAGGTTGTTACGAGCATTATAGATGATTTATGAGGTCCCGAAACCTCTAAACGTGAAAAATGAGTGCCAAGAGCCAAGAGGGATGGAAAGATGTAGCTTGGTAGGGCAGAGGATGGCACGATCGGGCCGATTATATTAAGATCGGGCTTTGAAGCTTTGGGCCCGATCGGGCGTGATGGCCCGACATGGTCGGGCGAGTGATGTTGCTTTGCTGCTGTGCCTTGATGTGCGTACGAGAAAACTTGACGAAGCCCAAACAATGGCTCAGGCCGATGGTGTCGGGCATCAGGGCGCGATGGGATCGGGCAGACCCATTTGTGAGCTGCTGCTGTCTGGCATACAAGGAAAGCGAAGGGAAGTTGGGCCATTAATGCACGCGGCTCGATTCGGGCAAGATAGCCCAAGGCCATCGGGCAAAGCCCATAATCAACGCTACTTCTTCATTGTTAAAGGATGTTGCTGGGCTCATTTTCTGACTTAGCTCGATTCTGTCGGGCAGCATGGCCCGATCAGGCGGCCAACCCGCTTCCCAACATCTCTAAATTTTAGTTCTGTTTTAATTAGATTTGAAGGGTTAGTATAAATAGCTTTGCTTCATTAATTTAGAGACATATTTTTTTTAGCTTTCATTAGTTTAGTTTTAAGAGATTTTCTTGATTAAACACTTTAGATTAGTTTTGGAGGAGATAAAACATCAGATTATTTCAATTAATGTTATTGCTCTTCGTTATTCGGTATTGTTCTTCTCTCTTAGTTCTTTGTTTAATCTTTGATTGCTTAATTAATTAGTTCATGATGCAAAGTTTAAGTTTTTATTTTAGTTTTATTATTGTTGATTCAATTATGTCTGAGTAGTCATATTTGTAAGATTTTAGGGAGGAAAACCATGTTTATACCATAATTCATATTTGAATTTCTATTAGTTTCTAGGTTTTGATTAGAGTGATTATGGTATGATTTGTTCTTGATGAGTGATTAATGTTATTGCACAATTTCATTGATTGCTTGTGGTTAATAATCGTTTGCACTGACCCGTATTACTTTTTAGAGGCCCTAGTACACATCAGTAAATCTGATTATGTTAGTGAACATGCGGCATATGTTAAATTATGAGCGTTAAGATTTAACCATAGCTTAACACGTGCTTTAATGTCTCGACTCTTGACCTAGGTATTGATAGTTTTTTGATCCTTTTGATTGGTATAAGCTTGGTGGACCGAACTAATGCCCTAGACCTTTAATTCATAGTCAAAATCCCATTTTTATATTGCTTTCTTTAGTCTATTAGTAGTTCAGCCGATTCTTGTCTGATCTTGTCTGAAGTAGATGTTTGGTTGAATATTAACTTAGAAACTTTGTCTCCCTGTGGATTCGACCCTATTTCCCTTGCCTACTCTTGTTAGATGACTTTAGGATTTACTTTTGATTAGGTGATACGACTTTAGCCTGTCACACATCTCCAAGTATTATTCACAAAACCTTCAACCAATTTCTCTTTACATAACAAACATTTTTCTAGCCCCAAACATCAGTCTTCTTTGGGCTTATAAGACCATCAGTTCTGCTCCTTGATGTATGTAGGTGATATCACGTATTTATATAGAGTTTTCTCCCTTATTTACAAGCTAATTTGTGCGTCATTGGAGCTCTTGGGAGTTATTTTGTGCTAACTATCGTATATAGTTGTGGTTTTGTGTTTTCGTGTTGAATTGCAGGTTTTAGGGAGTTTTCTCCCTATTCCCGAGCCATTTGGAAGCAACCACGGCTTTACGAGATGTTACGAGGCACGTAGGATGGCTCACGAGCTTTATGGGTAGTTTAGGAGGTCCCAAGACCCCTAAACGTGAAAATTAGAGAGCCAAAGAGTAAAAAAGGAGGTTTCTGTACTCGGATCGGGCAAAAATGGCCCGATCGGGCGAAGAAATATTGATCGGGTATAGATGTTGCGGACCCGATCGGGCGAGGGTTGCCTGATCCTATCGGGCGAGGAAGCATGTCCCCAGACCCGATCGGGTGCCCACCGCCCGACCCGATCGGGTCCTCTACATTTTGGTTGTTGCTGCTGCTACGCCACACAAGACGCCAGTATGATAATTGTGCTGTGCACCAGATCCACGACCCGATCGGGTGTGCGATCGGGTGGGCTGCAACAATCAATTAAATGCTGCGCCGCTGCTATGCTAAAGCCCAGACACTTGCTGATGACTTTTGGTATTTGACCCGATCGGGTGGGTGCCTCGGGCCCGATCGGGTCTGGCGCCATTTGTCGCGATTTTCGACTGTTGCTTCCTATTTTTAATTAGACTTGAGGGGTATTATAAATAGTATTTTCCTCATTATTTAGGGACATCTTTTATTCATCTTTTTACTGCTTTAGACTAGTGTTACTACTCATTGTTCTTAGTTTAATTCAAACACTTCAGATTAATTTAGAGGTGATCAAACCTATTTCGATTTCAATAAAAGAACCTGCTTTCCGTCAATTGGTATTCTTTCTTACCCTAATTTCTTTTGTTATTCTCGATTGCTTAGTTTATTTATTTAATCGTTCATGATGCAATTGTTAGGGTTTTCAATTAGTTTTTTCGTTGTTAATTCGATTATGAGTGAGTAGTTCTCTTTCTAGGGTGTTAGATAGGAAAGCCATGTTTATACCATGATTATGATTTAGACTCCTATTGATTTCTAGGGCTTGATTAGGGTGATTATGATGTGGTTTGTTCTTTATTGAGTAATTAACGTTATTGCGCAGTTTCTTTGGTTGCTTGTGGTTAGTAGTTGTTTGCACAGATCCGTCTTACGACTAGAGGCCTAGGACACGTCAGTAGTTCTGATTACGTTAGTGAACATGCGGCGTATGTTGAACTATGAGCGTTGAGCCTTAACCATAGCTCAACATAGGCTCTAATCCCCCGACTCTTGATTTAGGTTTTGATAGTTGTTGCTCTTGTTTGATTGGTATAAGCATGGTGGACCGACCTAATACCCTAGGTTTTAGTCTATAGTTAAATCCTTGATTTTTCCCGTCTTCCTTAGCTTAATCATTAGTTTAATTAATTGTTCCCTGAATTACTCTGGAGTAGCTTAATTGGTTGAATATTGATTTAGAAACTCTGTCTCCCTGTGGATTCAACCCTGCTTCCACTGACTACCTTAGTTAGAGGACCGTATGTTTATTTTTGAATAGGCGATACGACTAAAACCTATAAGTAGGGTGAATCCATTTAACCCATAAGTTATCAGCTTTCTGAGCAATATGCCAGAGATATTTTCCAACAACAGCAAGGTTCCAAAACCCTATATTCATGAGACCTAATCCACCACAGTTTTTTTAGGTTGACATATGCACTCCCAAGAGACAGGAGGAGATTTAGAAAGAGAAGTTGAACCAGACCAAAGAAAAGCTCTGCAAATCTGGATTATTCTATAAGTCAGCTTCCTCTCTTATAAAGTGTATGCTAATTTTTTTTCTAAGTGACCTAAGAGTACATTGAGGTAGACTATCATTTTATTTGTGATGGTATAAATAAGGGTCTTATTGTACGATCTTATGTTTCGACGACAATCTAGTTGGATTGGATTTTCCCAAAGTTAAGGGGAAAAGACGCTTTAATCCATTTTGTTCAAGTTTCACATTTATGATCTCATGCTCTACTTTGGGAAAATCATAAATCATAAGGGGATGTTAAGATGTATCTTTCCTATTTCTTATTAATTGTGACAAGGAACCTTTTAAAATATTTTGGTTGTGAGTCACAACTTGTGACCAAGGACCCGAAAATCATTTTTTGGCAAAAAGTCAACATTCTGGCCATTTGACTTTCATTTTTCATCCGAATTTTTCTCTGTCTTGTGCGTGAAACACAATTGCTCAAAATTATATGTTCCTTTTCATCTGCCCTGCTTCTTCGCCATTTTCATCACTTGGTTCCTCCATCATTTCTCTCCATCCATTCTCTCCTTCCTCCATTTCTCCCCCCTGTCATCATTTCCCCTGCTCCTTTTCTCTGCTTTCTTCAGCTAACATAAATTTGAAGAAAAAGAAAAATAATTTGTGCCATAAAATTGAAGAACAAACAAGATTAAATGAAATAAAAAACCCAGATATTTACCTAATAGTTGTCTTGTTCATTTACCCATTTTGTTTTTGGTAAAAATCTGGGTGTCTATCAATAAACTAAAGCTTTTTAGATTTTTATCGAAATTTTTACCAAATGAATGATATAGAGAAGATATGAATGGATAGTTTCATTATGGATGAGCAACTAAACACCATCTGGTTGACACCCAGATTTTATTGTTAAAGAATGGGGTTCCCAACAACCATTTTGAGTTTCCACTTCTACAATATCTTCTATTCACCCCTATACGCACAACATCTTATTAATTTTACCTCTCTTTCTTGAACAAACTCCACCCTTTTAGCAGCACCGAAGAATTCTAATTAAAAGTTTCAAGTGAAGCCAAATTCAGTTTGGCGGATATGCAAACCTTTGCAATCAATCAAATTGGGTAAAAAATCAGCTTTCAATTTTTGCCAAAAGAAAGAGTTAGAGAAGTTAGAGGGAGAGAAGTTGAGATCTCATGAAGATTGAATTTCAGGAGAAGAGACTTGAGATAGAGGAAGCCATTAGAGGATGAAGAAAAGCTATCTAGAGGAAGAAGAAGAGAATGGAAGTTAGCAGAAGAGGAAAGAGAAGAAAAAAGGATGGTGCTAGACTGCTAGTGAAAAAAGAAGAGGGCCAACGGAGTTTGGTATCACACACGGTCAATTGGCCGAAATGTTGACTTTTTTGTCTGAAAATGAGTTTTGGGTCCTCGTTTGCAACTAAGATATCATAAAAGATCCCTTGTCACTATTAATTTTTTTCGGGTCCTTGTTCACAACCAAAATATTTTAAAAGGTCCTTTGTGACAAAAATTCTAAAAAGTAAAGTAATTTAGAAAAAAATTAGAATTGGTGATGTCATAGAACAATACTGCAACTAATGCTAACCAATCTCATGTATACATGAATCGTTTTTATGATAATAAAATATTTTAAGAACATATCCAACTATGATCGAAATTGAACGTTTTTATACCTAACAGAGACTATGTGAAAAGAAATTATTTTATTCTTGTTGCATCTAATTGGAGCAATTTGTAGATTTTAAATATTTTTGACACGATTTGTTTCGGGTTGAGAATTGGTATTTTAGAGTCTTCTTATTTAAATTACTTGTGTATCTTTATGATTTTTCTTAGTGTCGTTATTTTCATATTTGTTGATGATTATTTTAGTTTGAAACTTTTTTGGCGGGATTCAACCACAATGCTTCATAGGCCTTTCACTGAAAACCTCTTCCTACTTTACGATTCTATCTAATATAGGATTATTATTCCTAAATCTAATACAATTAGGAAGATGTGCTATAGTATTTTGATTTAAGACTCTTTCCCTAATTTATTATTGGGGGCTTTCGTAAACACTTCTATGTAATTAATAATGTAATCAAGCCTTCCTATACCGACAATTTTCACTCCGTCCCGGTCCAAAAACGGATTTTTTCGGTTCAATCTTTGGTACATTTTTCATAAATTTCACTCCGAATTATCGGCCCGGTCCCGTTTTAGATTGTTGAACACCGCCCTATTTATTTATTGATTACACTTCTCTAAACACGGAGTCCTAAGCAAAACTTTAGTGTGTGAGTAAAAGTGTGTAAGAAAAAGTGATAGGAGATAGATAGAGAGAAAAGGTTACTAAAAGGGGATAAAAGAGAAGTGTAGTCATTAATTTAACACTTTCTAAATAGAAAGTGTAGTCAATTAATAAAAACGAAGGAAGTACAACTTTTGATGGAGAGAAAGAAAACTAGACCCAATCCTACGTTTGTTCGAAGTTCTGATCCGACATCACATTTCTACCTACAGGCCAAAGAAATAAATAAATTAGCCAAGCATTTTACCTATAGAATAAATTAGCCAAGCATTGTTAGAATCGTATTTTTTCAAGAACAAATCAAAGATAGCATAGAGGCAAATTAAAGGACAAATCATACACGCCACAATTGCCTCATTTGTTGTGCAATTTTTAGCGGAGAAAACGGAAACTAGTACATGGCGCGCATAATACTTGTTAAGTACCAACATGCTGCCCACGAATTATCACTTTAGAGTCATATCCTAAGCTCCGCCCATAGTCGTGCAACCAATTATCTTCAAAGACTAATTAATAATGAGATAGCAATTAACGCGGCAAGTTACAATATATAAGTCTACTTTCCTTGAGTATCCATCAATTGTAAACATGGGTCTCATGCGCCTCCTTTCCTTGTGCACTTTGCTTCTTTTGTCATCACTAGTTATGGCATCAGCTAGCGAGTACCGTACTTACCAACCGGATGATACTTCGTTATACACATCTCCAGTTTACAATCCTTCTTCTGATTATGAGAAACCATATTACACAGATGCCCCAGTTTATAGCCCATCTCCTAAGTACGAGACACCCTCGTATACAGAAACCCCAACATATGACCCATCTCCTAAGTATGAGACACCAGTCACACCATCATACACCCAAGCTCCAGTCTACAACCCTTCTCCCGAATACGATACTCCATTATACACGCCAACACCCTCTTACAGCCCTTCTCCCAAGTATGAGGCCCCTTCATACACACAAACTCCCGTCTACAACCTTTCTCCAAATCCCTCACCCCCTCCATTGTTATCCAAACAATGGATTTTTGCTTCTCCCTTCCCCTCTCCTTTCCTTCCCTGTTATTTTGGCTATCCAAATAACCTATTAAAGCAAGGTTAGAATAAAAAAAATTGCAATCTTTCTAATGAAAAACCCTGGTTATGGCAGTTATACAAGTGATTAGCACTTTAAGAGGATATTGCTATCAAGTTAATATGGTCTACAAATCTTCTAGTATAGCTACTAGTCCTAACTATAAGGAAAATTGGGCTAAAAATAAATTTAAAACTTATATTAAAAAATTGTACGATGTGAAATATTTGTAATAAATATTTTGAGCTTTCCGATTAGTTTTGCAAAATAGCATGAGACTCAATGACGACAGAGTATTTCAACTTTATTTTATTAGAAAACATACAATAATGTCATAAAGTTTAGAAGAACCTTTCCAAAATTACTTTTCCTAAGTGTGCTATCAGCCTATCACAATATTACGTTGTTGATCAGACAGTTATACAAACAAGTGATGACTCCGATTATGGGTGAATTAATTAGGCTTTACTAAAATAATTCCATAGTGCATGGGATGGATAATTCTACAATGGATACAATAAAATTGTAGCCATTGTAATTACTTAGATCTCAACCTTTTATTTATGTTGGGCTTATCTTGTCCGTTCATTTAGTCAACTTAACAACCTCCCAAAAAAGGAAAAACCTGAGTTTTTAAAACCCAAAAAAAAGCAAAAAAAAAAAAAAAACAAAGAAAGAAAACTGCTACTGTTACTTGCATAGTTTCGTCATCCTTCATCAAATCTACTGCACACACTACCATTTCCATCTTTCTTCATAAACTACTTACATAATCAATTTAGTGTGTTTCTCTATTTAATCAATTTGTAATGAAATTCTATCTTTAAGCATCAACTAGTAAGGTAATTTCTAGCAATTTCAAAGTATAAGGTATTTTCTACTTATCTCATCTTCCTCACCATGGATATTTTCCAATTTTGGGAAACTAGATAAAAACATAATTCAAAGATTGAATGATAATAAGATTTTTTTTTCAAGAATTGAGGACCGGATGCAAAAAAAAAAAAGTTGAAAATATGAAGAAGGAGAATAGCAACGATGAAGATGAAGTTTAGGTTTTTTTTTAAAAAATCAGTATTAAAATTAAATTAAATTTAACGGATAAGATTTGTCTAATAAAATAGAGGGTTGAGATTGAAGCAATTATAGTGGCTACAATTTTATTGTAGCCACTGAAAAACCTTCCGCATGGGATAATAAAACATAAAGCTTAAAGCTAGAAAAAGATTATTTCTTCCTCATTTGTATCTGTGCATGCAGTAGAATCTTTAGGTCTAGGGTTTGAAGGAGAAGTGGTTTTTCTTTTGAGGCAAAAGCATAGGATAATTACCCTCCCAGTCTTTCTGAAAAACATATCCAAAATGTTACAATCATATGCTCTATGTAACATAAGATTATAGGGAAAATTGTTTTAAATAAGCTAACCTTTGCTCCATATTCTAATATTAAGTCAACCTTTTCGAAATCCCAGAATAAGTAAACCTTGTTACTCACTTAAATTTAAACAAGTTAAAAAACCTACAACCTACACAACAAGTCATTTTATTTTATTTTACTCTTTTTTTAAATTAATTTCCTCAATAATCTCACCTCATCATCCATTTATCTCTCCTCCATGATCTTCAACCTCCCACCATCCACCACACCAACCGACTCAACCTCCAGCAACATCCAACTTCATATTGAGAGCTCTTCCATGGAATTCCACCCTATCAAACTCCACAGCCTTCAATGTAGATTTCTCGTCCACTTTTTCATTAAAAAATCCAAAAGGTTAGCAGTGAAATAGAACTTTAACCCCCTTTCAAAAACAAAAGCCACTCATTCCCCTATATTCTTCATGGGTGTAAGTTTCAATGCATCAATGGCCGAAAATAATGATGTCAAATCATTAATAAAATTGAAATCAACAATTGACCTATTTGTTACATAATTAATTGACCATAACTAAAATTTCACACTTTTAGTATTGTTATGGGTGTTTGTTCGAAAATTTCAGATTTGGGTTGTGAAGGTGGTGAAAGACTTGAAGGTGGTGGTTGGGAGTACTGGTGAATTTTTTGTGGTTCTTGGTGGTGGATGTTGGTCGGTTTGTGGCAGCTATGCTTGGTGGTTCGTGTGGATGGATGCTGGTGATCCGTGGGGGTGGATGTTGGTGGGTCGTGGTGTCTGGGCTGGTGGTTTTTGATGGTTCGTCGGGTGGATGTTCGTGGTGGCTAACTGGTTGGTTGTTGGTGGTTCGTGGGTGTGAGAAGTTGGTGATTCGTGGGCTTGGGATGTTGGTGGTCTGGTGGATTTTTGGTGGATCGTGGTGGTTACGCTGTTGATGGATCATTGGTGGTTCGTGGGGTGGATGTTCGTGGTGGCTAGCTGGTTGATTATTGGTGGTACGTGGGTGTGGGATGTTGATGAGCTGGTGGATCGTGGTTGTTAGGTTGGCGGATTGTTGACGGGGTAGGGGAGATTGGGGGAGAGCTGCCGGCGATGAAGAGAAGGCTAGGGATTTAAGAGAAGGCAGAGGTGACGGAAGAGAGAGAAAGGGAAGAGGGAGGTAAATGTGAATTTTTTAAAAATAACAATTTTTTAAAAAAAAAATATTAAAAAAATAATAAACCAATTAAAACAAGCCACGTGTACCATATACCTACAATAACAGGTTACCAACAGGTAATGACTTAATTTTGGAAGATCGGTTTACAAGGTTTACTTATTCTTGGATTACTCAAAGGTTAACTTAATATTAGAAGACAGGCCAAAGGTTGGCTTATTAAAAACAATTTTTCCAAGATTATATTATGAATTTCTTTAATTAAATTACTCTCTCATAAATATAAGATATACTACCTCCGTTTTTTTTAATATGTATGTTTGCTTTTGCGCGCGGACCAAGGACAAAATACAAAATTAAGAGAGAATGTTAGTAAAAGTAAGGAAAAAGTGAAAAAGGTAGAGAGAAGGAAAGAAAAAGTAGGAGAGAAGTGTAATAATTAGGTGAACCAACATTCCATTTACGGGAAAAAAGTAGAAAGGTACATATTAAAAAAACATCCCAAAATAGTAAAACATACTACATATAAAAAAAACGGAGGGAATATATAAAAATTAATCGACAATACTTCTCTTCTAGTTACATATCTCGTTTTCCAGATGTCACATGCTATATATTCGAGCTATTTCTTTTTTAATCAGGGAAAATGTATATAGTTTGATATTGAGAACCTATGCTAAAATAGTCTTGTAACTTTTTTTTTCCTTTCTTTCAAGTTTATCTTAGTACCACAAAACATAATATTGAAGTAATACCATGAACTTAACATGAATTATTGTATAATACATCGTATAGTATAGTATAATATAACGTAATATAAAATAGACATTATCGCTATTGTTCAACAAATAATTTTAATTCTTGAATTTGACCGTGAGCAGGAGCTGTAGCCAAAGTATCTTGTGAAGCAAAGAGTAAAAATGGATACAAGGGAGCCAAATTCTCCATGTTGACTCCCAAAACTGACAAGAATGGTTATCTTTTAGCTACATTTACTCCTGAACAACTTGGTGACTACTTAAAGCCAAAAGATTGCAAAGTTTGTCTTGAGAGCTCTCTTTCATACACGTGTAATGTTGCTACCAACGTGAACCTAGGGATAACAGGGGCTCCGTTGACTTATCCTCAACATGTTGCCAACTACAAGAAACAATACACCTTGGAGTTATACTCTATTCCACTTTTTGCTTACACATCAAGTGCAAAATGTGAATATTACCCAACATAACACAAAAAACCTGTCTATGAACCTCAATCAAGTTACACTCCAAAGTCGACTTATGAGGCTCCATCATACACTCCAGAAAGCTACACACCAAAATCAAGTTACAAGGCTCCATCTCACACCACACCAACCTACACTCCAAAATCAAGTTACAAGTCTCCATTATACACCAAAGAAACCTACATTCCAAGCTATGAAACTCCATCATACACCGCTCCAAAGGAAGATTATGTAACTCCAAGTTACCTTCCTAAATTCGAGGAAAAAACTCCAACTTACACCAATTACGGATACTAAGATAATAAATACTATAATTTGATTCTTTTTCCCCGTCTTATAATTATTTATCTCTTATAAAAAATCTAGAAATGTACTAACATTGTGACGTTTGTATCGAATATAAAATTATGCCTTTGGTTCATAAAGTTATTATGTGAGAATTTAAAGTTGTGTTCCTTCTTCTGTCTATGTCTTTTTACACTATATTGCAAGAAAGTGAGGAAAAGAATTTGGTTATGCAAATATTTTACATACCCAACTAATCGATGGCAACAAATATGTTTTGTGTTCTCTTTAGATTATATTTAGGAGCTCATAGATGTAAAGAGAGGAATATTAGGAATCTAATTTTCTACATCTACAACAAGATCACATGCATAGATTAATATGTATAAATAAATAAGTTTAGATAAATAACCTTTGATGCGTGACTTCAATTGGTGAGTAGGTATGAGTACTCCAAAGTATAACCAACGATCCAAACACTTTTAGAGATCAAGGACTTCAATCGTAGTCCCTTTATTTGGTTCACTAACTCTGATTATAACTCCCACATATTCTAGAACGGTATAGGATGAACAATTTTCACTCTCTGACTTTTAAGGGATGTGGTGCCAAAACCCTAGTAAAGATGAGGGATACCCTTTCTCTTAATTGTATAGTAAAAGTTACTCTTAACTTTTCTTGTGTTTTTCCTTCACCCATATATCCTTATATATAGGAAAGAATAACAACTCCCAATCCTTCTTGAAGTAGGAAACCCTAAATCGCCTTGGATTAGGTTAACTTGAGGAAACCCTAATCCTACTAATTGGCCCGTCCACTATAGGCCCAACTTGGACTGTAATTCTCTTTTAAATAGTGTTAAAACGTGTGACCTCATAAGATTAATCATTCTAGTTGTAGGCCCAATCATATTGACCTAATAATCGATATGTATTCTCTAGTAAGCAAATACGATTACTAAATTAATTAACTTATAATCTCTATAATTAAATTCCTATTTATATTTAGTAATTGCAGAAATTGTCAAGGACATATTCCTTCAAAATCAACATTGTGTTGTCAATTATCTTGTAATGCTTATAAGCTCCTTCCTTTTGATTTAATTATTTTAATTATGTTTATTTAGTAAATAGTGATCATCATATTTTTCATATATAGTGAAACTCTTGAGGCAACATCTAAAAAATAGACCGTCTTCTCTCTCAAGCTTTTCCTGCCATTGTCAAGCTTCTCGGTGCTTTGCACTTGATGCGAAGACAACATGCAAAAGCTGTGATGGAGTTGACCCCATTTCTCGAGCCAAGAAAGAGTTCATGTCCAGAGAAGAAAATGCAGAATCACAAGCTTACAATGGAGACCCTGATATCACGTATTTATATAGAGTTTTCTCCCTTATTTACGAGCTAAATTGTGCGTCATTTGAGCTCTTCGAAGCTATTTTATGCTAACTATCGTATATAGTTGTGGTTTTGTGTTTTAGTGTTGAATTGCAGGTTTTAGGGAGTTTTCTCATTATTTCTGAGCTATTTGGAAGCAACCATGGCTCTACGAGATGTTACGAGGCACATAAGATGGCTCACGAGCTTTATAGATAGTTTAGGAGGTCCCAAGACCTCTAAACGTTAAGAATTAAGAGCCAAAGAGTCAAAAGGAGCTTCCCATACTCTGATCGGGCAAGAAATGGCCCGATCAGGCGAAGAATTATTGATCGGGTGGTAAAGTTTTGCGCCCGATCGGGCGGACATCACCCTACCCAATCGGGCGAGAGAACAAAGAAAATCATGTTTGCAGCCGTAGGCCCAACCCGGTTGGGCCAAAGCCCACCCGATCGGGCAGGCCTAAATACTTCAAGTTGCTGCTTACTGCTTCTTTCACAAAGAAAACAGGCTGGG
This sequence comes from Patellifolia procumbens, assembly GCA_947645195.1. Lineage (NCBI taxonomy): Eukaryota > Viridiplantae > Streptophyta > Magnoliopsida > Caryophyllales > Amaranthaceae > Patellifolia > Patellifolia procumbens. The sequence goes on along the minus strand of CANSGD010001189.1, from coordinate 31,846 downwards.
CCCCTTTGTGTCGCCACCCGATCGGGCCAAGCCCACCCGATCGAGCAGGCCTAATCCCAAGACTTGTTTGCTGCTGCCGTTTGACGAGTGAAGATGCTGCTAGGCCATTTGCTGGACCTGATCGTCAACCCGATTGGGTGAGTGATTGGGTGGGCCAGCAGATCTCCTATACTTGCTGTGCTGCTATGATTGCATGGAAATCAAGAAGTTTAGGCCAATTTTTGTGTGGGCCCGATCGGGTCCCGCACTCGTTGACGCGAAATTTTATCTTTATTTCCGTTTATAATTAGACTTTTGGGGTATTATAAAAACCTTTTCCTCATATTTTTTAGGGACATCTTTTATTCTGTTTTATTCCCAATAGTTTTTAGCTTAGTTTTAGAGAGTTTTATTTAGATTAAACACTTTAGATTAGTTTAAAGGTGATTGAACCTTGGATTTGATTTCAATAAAAGTTATTGCTTTCCTTTAATTGATATTCTTCTCTAATCTTAATCTCTTTAATTACTGTGATTGATTAGTTTAATATTGAATTAATTCATGATGTTGAAGTTAGGGTTTCTTATTAGAATTGTTATTATTGATTTAATTATGTCTGAGTAGTTTAATTTCTAGGGATTTGGTGAGGGAAGCCATGTTTATACCTTGATTACTTGAATTGCTATTAGTTTCTAGGGTTTGATGAGATAGGTTATGGTGTGATTTGTTCTTATTGAGTAATTAACATTATTGCGCAGTTTCTTTGATTACTTGAGGTTAATAATCGTTTGCACAGACCCGTCTTACTTTTAGAGGCCTAGAACACATCAGTAATTCTGATTATGTTTGTGAACATGCTGCATATGTTGAATTATGGGCGTTGAGACTTAACCATAGCTTGACTCTGCTCTAATCTGTCGATTCTTGGCCTAGGTTCTGATAGTTATTTGATCCTTTGATTGGTATAAGCATGGTGGACCGAACTAACTCCCTAGACCTTTATTTCATAGAGTAAAATCTCTCTTTATATTGCTTTCTAGTGTTTAATTAGTAGTTCAGCTGATTCTTGTCTGATCTGGTCTGAAGTAGCTGTTTAGCTGAATTTCAACTTAGAAACTCCGTCTCTCTGTGGATTCGACCCATTTCCCTTGACTACCATTGTTAGAGGACTTAGGATTTATCTTTGATTAGGTGATACGACTTTATCCTGTCAGACCTAGATGAAGTTGTAAATCCTGATGATATCATCTTGACTCCCGAAGCTTCAATTCAGGAAATGAAAGACAAATAAGAGATTTCTCAATGGCTCACTGTGCTAAAGAAGGGTATTCTAAATGTTTCAGAACAGATAATGAAGGAACCATCTCCTGTGGTGGAACCACTTCAAGGTAACCATTCAGTTACAATTGAATTTAATGATTTCGAGGATGAAATTCCATATTGGTCTTCTGCTGTCATTTGTTATATTCTTGGTGCAAATCCCCCTTTGAGTGTTGTTGATGGTTTCTTGCATCGAATTTGGAGGGGAAGGGGCATTGATATAATATTGTTGTTGCTGGAAGAGAAATTTTCCAAATTAGATTTCATACAGACAATCAATTCAAGAATGTGTTGAATCTAGAGCCTCAAATTTTCAATTCTAAGCCCCTAATTATTGAATCTTGGAACCCAAACATTGAGATTTTGAAAGATGAGATCAAAACAATCCCTATTTGGGTTAAACTTCATATGCTTGACATAAAATACTAGGGTGAAAGAAATTTGTTTAAGATTGTTGGTGTTGTGGGGAAGGAAATTAAGATGGACCATGCAACATGGAAAAAGGAGAAATTATGGTTTGTTAGTGTTATGGTGGAGGTTGGTATTAATCAAAATTTTCCAGACTCTATAGTGTTTGAAAATGAGAGAGGGATATGTGTAGAACAAAAGATTGAACATGAGCGGAAACCACTTAACTGTAGTATCTGCCACATGTATGGTCACCTGAACACAATTTTTGAAGAAAACTACTGGTGGGGGGAAGAAAATTTGGAAGAGGAAGACCACCGAGAACCTCCTAAAAGGATGAGTTTCAGATGGTTGTAGGTAGAAAATACACCCTAGAGAAAGCTGCAAATGTGGTTAGCACCTTTAACAAGTATCATGAAGCTGATGAAGAAGTTGATTTAGATCAGATTTGCTCAAATGATGTTGAAGAGGGTGAAGTGCTTCGTAGTGGGTCTAAAGCAGTGCAGGGTTGAAGCCCCTTGATTGCGATGGATAATATGCTTACTTGGAATGTAAGGAGACTAGCTAAACAACATCAAAAAGCAGAATGAAGTGAAGAACTTAATCTTTTCTCATAATATTCAGCTGTTTAGGCTCTTTCAGACTAGGGTAGAATCTAATAAACTCGGTAAAGTTTATCTAGTTTATTCCCTAATTGGTGTTTTACATCTAACCATAACAAACATTATAATGGGAGGATTATTCTTGCTTGGATGCCTTCTTCCTTCAATGTAAATATCCTTCATATGACAGATCAGCTAATTCACTGTGAGATTTTATGCCTGAAGAATAAAAAAGCCTTTATTTTCACTTTTGTTTATGCCATGAATGATAGGAAAGGAAGGGAAGGATTGTGGAATGATCTTTGTAGCTTTGCCAACAACAACGCTGTGCTTGGGTTGTATGGGTTGATTTCAATTCTGTTATGGATTAAAATGACAGCTTTGGTGCTCCTGTGAGGCTTACAGAAATTGAACCTATGCAAAATTATATTCCTATTGCAAGTTACAAGACACTAAAGCTAGTGGTAGATTATTTAATTGGACAATCAAACAATAAGGTAAGAATAGAGTTCTTACAAAAAATTGATAGAATTTTGTGCAATGAGTACTGGTTGGACGATTTACCTACTGCTGAAACCTACTTTTTGCCTGAGGGGACTTTTGATCATACTCGTATGATTCTGAAGTTTCTTAATACCATTCATGGCAAAAAAACCTTTCAGATTTTGTAACCATTGGTGTCAGGCTGAGTCTTTCTATAAAACTCTAGGGAGCATTTCGTAAACCAATATTATTGGATGTAAAATGTTCCAGGTGGTTTAGAAGGTGCAGAAGTTAAAGAGCTATTTGAGATCTTTGGATATGAGAGGTCTCACTGATCTGCAGAATGAAGATACCAAAACCTTATAGATTTTCTTGCCATACAGGAGCAAATGCATATGGATCCTATGAATCATTCCATTTCTATTGAGGAGAATGTTGTTGCTCAGGTTTATAAATTGGCTCATGAGAAATACATTACTATGTTGAGGCAACAAGCGAAGACTCATTGGATTAAAGAGAGGCATGAAAACACTAGATTCTTCCATGCTATCATCAAAGCTAGAAGAATGCAGAGTTCAATTTGAGCTCTCTAAGATGATCAGGGAATTGGTTGATAACACTGGTATACTCATAATTTTATTGATTTTTATAAAAACTTACTTGGATGTTGTATGGAGAATAAAACTGTTGTTAATCTTGAGATTGTTAAATATGTTTCATTTTAAACGATGAGCGAAGAGATAGCCTGCTTTGTGTTTTTACAGAGAATGATGTGAAAAAGCAAGGTTTGCTATCCCTGGAGGCAAGGCTCCTAGAATGGGAGGTTTTAACAGTTTCTTACTTCAAAATTCCTGGGATATTGTTGGGAAAGATGTTGTTGCTATTGTGCTGGAATTTTTCTCTAATGGAACCTTCTTAAAGTATTTACCTTGATTCCTAAAATCAAGATTCCAGGGTCCGTGGGTGATTTTAGACCTATTGCTTGCTGTGAGACTATCTACAAATGTATCACTAAGTTGTTGTGTTAAACTTGATGAGGTTCTTCCTGGCCTCGTTAGGCACAATCCAACGGCTTTTGTGAGTTGGGGGAACATAATGCACAATGTCTTAATTTGTCAAGACATCATTAAGATTTATAGGTAGAAACAACAACAACCTTGTCATTTACTAAACTTGATCATAGAAAATCCCATGACACCGTTGCATGGGGTTTCATAAATGATATGTTGCACAATCTTAACTTTCATTCAGCTTATCATGAGTTGTGTCACCTCCCCTAAATTCAGCTTTTTATTAAATGGTAGCCCTTAGAGCTTATTACGCCTAAAAGGGGTTTGAGGCAAGGTGATCCCTTATCTCCTCTCCTTTTTACTCTCTGTATGAAATATTGTTGCCAGTAAGTTAGATGATTTCAAATTTCACCCAGATGACATTGTCATTTTCTGTAAAGGTCATTTCTCTTCAATTTGTAGAATACGAAGTGGTTTTAATTTTTCTCTAAGACTACTGGTTTCAAAGTTAATAACAACAAGTCTGAAATTTTTGTGTTGGCATGACAAAGCCTGAAATCAAGAGAGTCCTTGATGTGTTTGTCTTTAGACAAAGGAATCTCTCGTTTAGATGTCTCAGAGTTCCCTTGAAAGCAACTAAGATCAAGACTTCTAAATTGTGATATCTTAATTGATAAGATGTGTGCTAGAAATAAAATTTGGAGTACTAGACACCTTTCATCTATAAGAAGGCTTCAACTGGTGAACTCTATTTTAATGAGTATTTGTGTTTACCGGAGTCAAATTTTCATTCTTCCCACCAACATTTTGAAGAAGGTGAACTCTATCAGTAAAAGTTTTCTTTGGCATGGCTATCACAACAACAATAGACCTGGTTTAATTGCTTGGGAAATCTTTGTAAACCTAAATTAGCAGGTGATATTGGCATTAGAAACACACTCATTTAGAATCAAGCTACTGTAGGGGAAAACATGTTTATGCTATTGAAAAAAGAAGAAAATCTATTGATTAAATGGGTTCATACTGTCTATTGAAGGGAACATCTAGGATGATTATCAGCCTAGTAATCCAGCTAGTTGGGCATGCAAAGCATTTTTGGAGTTAAAAATGCTTTGAAAGCTAAAGTCCCTTTTCAAAGTCTCACTTCAGGAACCTACAGTATCAAGAAAACCTACAAGATTTTGTTGGGTGATTTTGAGAAAGTGGTCTGGTACAAAGTGGTTTTAATTTGAACAGGAATTCTGTTCCTAAATACAGATGTATTCTTTGGCTTGCTTGTTGGCAGTGCCTTAACACTAGGAGTAAACTCAAGAGCTTCTCCATCACTGACAATGATAACTGTTGTATCTGTGAAGCACGCAGTGAACTGCACAACCATTTATTCTTTGATTGATTTTATAGTAAAAGCTGCTGGTACATGATTCTTAACTAGCCGGAGATTAGTCATAAGAACAAACAATTGCGGCAATGGGTCTCCTGGTTAAATAGAAGCTACTAAGGGAGTAATTTAAAAGGGCTACTATTGAAGCCAATGTATATAGGATTTGGAGAGCTAGGAATCAAGATTTTTGGAATAAAAAAAACTTCAACACATTGATGCTATAGTAGCTAGGGATAGAGATTGATTTGATCCCTTTAGACCTGATTTTGCTGTTTTCAGTGCTTAGATTGGTCTTTATTGAGATGGATGTTGTAAACACAAATTTTAACTAAGTCTGCAAAACATAGTTAAGATAAATGTAAGAAAATAAATAATAATAAAATTTCAGTGCCCACAGATGTATCTCTGTTTATATTATTTGTCTCCTTGTTCTTTGAGTGGTCCTTCCTAGAAGGTTTGCTCTTATTCAAGGTTGATATTAGGTTCTAAATATGACAATTTTTAATTCAATCTTTTCTTGCCTTTTGCACACAAAAAAACGTACACTAGTTTGTTTGACATAATACAGAATTTATATTTTAAGACAAATGTGTAAGTATCTTGAATCTATATCCTATGTGTTTGAGGGTACCAACTCGCATGAAGGATGCATCAATTTCACCCTAATTATTTCTCACATTTTATCAAGATTCTTAAAATTACGGAAAAATTCAAAAAACAGACCATTATTGTCGGTCTTCCATATATAGTACATCATTTGAAGAATCCCAAAGTGGTCCAATATTTTTAGTGGGCCAACCACCGAATGGACCTAGCAGGTCAAGCAGCCTGCTTTTATAGGTTATAACGATCCACAAGAGATGCACATGATATTTAATATTTAAGAAACTCCATCCTCTTTATTTATTCATAACAAAGCCTTCTTTCTTTTTTCTTTACGTTCTTCCTTCTCTTTCTCTTGATTTTATCTTGACTTTCCAATGCATTGCCATTTTCACTCTAAAAATCATAATTTACTTGCTCCTTTCCCAACTTTGTCATATGGGTTAAAAAAACAACAATCTTCAGTTGAAGGGAGTTCTTTGAGTTATGGGGCTTCTTTAATAATTGTGCGTTGCAACGATAAAGTTCCAACAAAGCTAAAAACGGTTAGGAATGGGCCAAAATTTGGGAGGAAATTTTATGGGTGTTCAGTGTGGTCTGTAAGTTATAATTTCTTACCATTTGTTTTGTTTTTTTGAATTTTTGTGTAATTCAGATTAGATGAAGAAGGTTTGATTATTTTCAATTTCCTTTTGTGACTTTACATTAATGATGGGTGAATGGTAGGATGAAGAAGAAGATTCTCTATTTTTCGGTAGGAAGATGAAGTTGGTGAATATGAAGCACGCTCCAGTTGATCGTATTGCAAAGGACAATAATGGATAAGGAAAATCTTGTAATTGAATTGGAGGTTGACTGAAGTTGAAGAGGAAAAGATCAAGATATGAAGTTGGAGAAGGTTGAGATATACCAAGAACTACAAGTAATGAGGGCAGAAATGTGTGGGGTTTAGCCTGAAGTTAAGAAATTAGGCAAAGGAGAGATAAATGTAGCGTTTGCATTGGTTGGGTCATGGATATTTTTGCAATTACGATGATGTTATTGTAATGAATTTGTTACATTTGGTGTAATGTAATATCAATGCATGCAATATAATCATGTGTAATTGAAGTTATGTTAATCAAATACTTTCGGAATGGATCAAAATTCGAAGGTTTACTAATAAATTCATAAAATGTAAACTTTTGTTCAGAAGCTTTCCAAGATTAATTTGCAAATCTTTACATAAACATTCATTAAATGTAAACTTAGTACAGAAGCTTTACTAGATAAAAATGCAAAGCTTTACATAACGTGGCCCCTCCAAAGAAGTGTATGTTTTCACCGTAGACCAAACAAACATAAGGGTTTAACTTTTAACTATTACAAAATGTTAAGTTTTCAACAAAATATGACCAAATGTCATCCAAAATGTGACCAAAGGTTAAGTTTTCATACAATGCACAATATCCACCACCTAGCTATTAACTGTTGAGCTTTGAGTCGCTATTATCAATGGCCCTCCTTGCTGACCAGGTTCCTGCAGATCATAAAAACAAGCAATAATCAGTTGGAACTTTGGAAGCACAATTAGTTAGTGGACTCCAACTCAAAGTATTGACATAAAATTATATTTATGATAGCAGATCCATCATCACTTATGAAAACTCCAAAACCCTGTGGCACCTGTTTTAACAACAAATGGCAAATTCAATATAAGGTTATGATACATGTATGCATAAAAGCAATATTTTTTTACCAAAGATAGGCAAAATCAGACCTTGCTTCCTCTTCTTGAACCCCTTCCCCCCGTGAGCATTTGCCACTTTTGATAACTTTGTTCCGTTTTTTTGTTCTACTAGGTTCAACAATGACATTCATAGTGGTGTTGTGCAAATGATGCAGTTGTACTAGTAGATGCTCTTTCCCCTCATCTTCCATTTCCTACTCTACCAGCCCTTCTGCCACCTCTCCCACCTCTTGTAGAACCACCGGTTATCACATGCTCAAATGTTATTTTAGGTTGACTCCCTCCTTGAAAGTGGTCAATATAATGAAGTTGTCTGTGTACCGAATGAGTTTCTTGCCTTTTGGGGTTGCCTTACTCTTCATTGTCTTTATTAGAACATTTTCTCTTGTTATGTCCTCTTACATTGCAAATGTTACGACTCATAGAAAGTCCATGCTTGGTTAGCTCTAGGATTTTAGGGTCTTCATGAGGCTGTTTTATCCTATTTTTTCTAGGTCTTCTTGGACCTATCTTGATTTGAGGGGGTTCGAGAGAAAATAAATTACAAGCCAATACCTTTCTCCTACACAAGGGGAAATTGAATGAGCATAGCTTTGTATGTTAGTGTCCCTAGTGTAGCAATGGTCAACAAATGCTTCTCCTTCTTGTTCTTTAAAGTATTATTGCAGAGATGGCATGTCAACAAGATATATTTTTTATGTTCCATTTTCTGCAACTACAAGTCCTAGATTCCAGGTTGAATATAAAAGTATCTACACTATGCCTAAATTGGAACACATGCTCAATGTAAGGGAGAGTTTGGCGGTTAGGATTTCAATTCAAGGTGGATATTTGCTAGGAAAAGATATGTCTTGAAATCTCTCTTTTGATTTATCTACCGATTTACCAAAGAAGAAAAAGAAGGAAATTGATATATCTTTGAGTGAAAATTTTATCTTATTTGACATACTTTTTAGTTTTTACCCTATTTATTTCCCTATCTTTCCAGAATTTCTTATATTGTATATGACGGCTAGTAAGCGGTTTCATTATGGTTTCCTATTACAATAAAAGGAACCCTTAGGCTATATTTTTTCCTTTCTGTCCCGAAGTCTCCTATTTGTAATCCTCTAGGTTTTCCATCGAAGATTAAAGAAAGCTCTCGAATCTCCTTACCAGTGGAGTAGGTCACATTGACCGAACCACATTAAATCTTTACATTATTCTTATTGTCTCTTTTCTTATTCATATTATATTTTCAATACTTTGTTCTGCACTAGTTAAACACATTCACAACCTTGTTTCACAAAAAAATTTAATCAATGCTTCTTCCTGTTCTAAAAATTGCAACAACTTGACTACTCTTTTACTATTCACAAATCATTCCTTTTATACTTTTCTTTATCTTGAACTTTCATTGTATTTAATTTCTCTAGATATTGGACTCTAAGAATAAAAGTTTAGTTGTGCCATAGATACTTATACTTTTGTACAAATACTACCGGTCGTTCAAAGTATTTAAAATCTTGAATGGGGAAAATTTTATATAGTAATACATACCATGATTAAATTTTTTTAAAAATTGAATTTTCTTGTTACAAGTTTAGGTTACTAATTTTAAAATAAATTATCTTAATATTATTACAATTTTTGAATAGTCATGCGGGTTGGCTAAAGCAACTCATGTGTAGTGTCAATTTGTATATCATGGTGTGTTTGTGATTTCGTACGTGTTACCCCTAACTAAAATTTCTAGCTCCACCACTGTGACCATACTCATGATATTGGCATGAGAAGGATCATATAGGTATACATCAATTCTTTTTAATAATATTGTGAATATTATGGTCACTTACCGAGTTACCGTCCACTGTTCTTTTGGATGGTCCATCACCCCCATTGAGTCATTTTGTCCAAAAAGTGTCCCAAGTGGAAGGTATGCGAGTCATCACTCGCTTGAAGGAGTAAAAGCCCAAAGTATTAGGCTTTGTTGTACCAACTGATCTTACTCGCGATCTCTTTTATGCAACACAGATCAAGCCTTATTTTGACGTGCACTTATTGCAATAAATTTTGGCATGACATGCACATGTAACATTTTTTGTCTAGAGAGTTCATCGCCATATGAAGGTATCAACTAAAACGAAACTTTCGTGCCTATGAAAAAAAATTATGACTCTCCAATTATTCTTAGCTATTGCTGCGTCAAACAATTGGGAGCTACCTGAGATGAATGAATATAATGTAAAACTATATGGTGATCTTGATGAGGACGTAAATATAAAAAAATTTCTTGGTTTCCATTTGGACGTTCTTGACTTATTATATGATTTATATCGTCTTCACAAATCTTAGTATATCTTAAAGCAGATTCTAAGGTGTTGTTTTGCTAAACTAGCTATACCTTGAATTTGAAGGGGTCAATATGTTTTCTTGCAATTCTCCTTTGATTATTTCCTTTTAACTTACACTAAAGGGCCTACATATAAATGTCTTAATGTTTGTGATGATTTGACAAATTCTGACAATGCCCATATTACTTTATCATCCTTTAAGGCATACGTAACAAATGGTTCCATATGTTAAGTATACACAACTAGAAGACTGAAGGTGCACCACAAGCTTCATGCTCCTAGCAACACTACATCTTTTCTCTTGTATATTCTGGTAGAAGAATAACTGATTTGCTTATGTCATAACCTCTATATAAATAGAGCAATATAATAGATTCTATTCATTTAATAAGTTAGTTCATTCTAACTAAATAGCTACGTACTTTTTCTCTCTATGATTCTCTCAAACTCTCTTTGTAACCTTCTCTTTATTACGAAACTCACATATGATAATGAATAGAGTTGATCAGTTTTGATCTTTGATCATACTTTAACATGGTATCAGAGCATACACATGTGGTTAGATCTTATCTCATTCTTATTTAGTTCTTAGTCAAAATCCGATCTCATTTTTCAGCTAAATCTTTTTGTTCATTTTTCTGTTCATCTATATTCTGTGCAATTCTTTTGTTCAAAACATATCAGTTCTTCTTTTATTCATCATAATTGCTCTTTTTCTCAGATTGGTCATAATTAGATCAAAGAAATTTGTTCATTTCTCACAAAACACACAAATTTATTTTTCTGTATTCTACCTGTTTGATATTTTCTCAAACTGAGATCATTTATTTTGTTCATTATCACAAGATATATAGTTCAGTTCTTCATTGATACATCTTTGTTAAAAAATGGCTACAAATCCTAATCCTTCTCAAGATCCTACTTCTCCTTTTTACTTACATCCTTCTGATAATCCTCGAAAATGAGATTAGTTTCTTTACAGTTTGATGGGAACAGATATAATGATTAGAAACGATCTATGCTCATTAATTTGTCAGCCAAAAATAAGCTAGGTATTGTAGATGGAACAATTGTGAAACCTGCCACCACTAACGCAACTTATAAAGCTTAGAATAGATTCAATAGCATGATGATCAATTGGATACAAGGATTTCTTGATCAGAGTATAGCTAGGAGCGTTTTGTACTTTAACACAACATTGGAGATTTGGCAAAACTTGGAAGAGAGGTTTGGCCAAGCTTCGGGAACTCTCTTATACTCATTAAAACAATCATTAGATGAAACTGAGCAATGTTCAGATAGTATTTCAGCTTATTTCACTAAGATAAAGATGCTATGGGATGAATTGGATGCACTAGATCCCTTACCAGTTTATTCTTGTGCATTATGTGCCTGTGATGTTAGTCAAAGACTACTGAAATCTAAGAAAGACAAGAGAGTAGTTAAATTCTTGATGAAGCTGAATGAAGGATATGAAGTGGTTAGAGGTAACATTATGATGTTAGATCCTTTACCTCCTATATCACATGCTTATAGACTTTTGGTAGAAGCAGAGAAGCACAAGCAAATATTTAGATCATCTCCAGTCACACATTATAAAGAATCTACAACATTGACTTTTCAAAAAAGAAAATTCTATGATAACAGGCAATTAAGAAACAATAGTGCATATTCTAGGCCTCAAAACAATGTTGAACAAAGAAGAGCAGTTAAGTACTATTGTGATCACTATAAAGTGCCTGGATATAGCATTCAAAGGTGCTTTAAGCTGCATGGTTTCCTAGAAGATAAGCCTGATTTTTTCAACAAATATGACAAAGGAAAAAGAGTTGTTGCTGTTGTACATGATGATGATGATGATGAAGATTTTCACAATCTCACAGAAGAAGATACACTGAACAACAATATGTTTACACCAACTCAATGTAAATAGATCTTTGACATAATCAATAGAAACAAGCAACAACAAGAAACCAAAGATCTTGATTCTAAATCTGCTCATGTAGCAGGTAAATATGCTTATATGCCTCTACACAACCTGGTTGGATAGTACATAGTGGTGCAACAGACCATATTTACTATGATCTAACTATGTTTTCATCACATTCTCACACACTCTGAGAATTTCATAACTATTCCTGATGGCAAGAAAGTTTTAGTAACTGAAATTGGCACTATAAAACTTGCACATGGAATTGTTCTCAAGGATGTTCTTTATGTTCATGGATTCAAGTTTAACTTGATTTCTATTCCTAACTTATGTCATGACTTTGGCTGTACCACTGTGTTCACTGACAACACATGTGTTATTAAGAGGCTTTCCTATCCACCTCAGGTTCTTGGTAGCTTACACAATGGGTTATACTATGCTGAGCAATCTCTTGTGCAGCATCTACAAACACAACATATTGTTGCTGTTGCAGCTGATACTCAACAATCCAAGGCAGCCAAGCTTTGGCATCTCAGAATGGGGATGTTCCATTTTCTCAGATTTCTTCTCTTATCTCACAAGGTGATCATAATTCTTGTACATATTTCTTTTGTCAGATTTGTCCTTTTGCTAGGCAAACTAGATCATCTTTTCAATCTAGTTCAATAAAAACTTTGACAGCTTTTCAATTGTTACATCTAGATGTTTGGGGACCTTATAAAGAGCCAAACACATTCTAAATGTAAAATGTTCCTGACTATTGTTGATGATTTTACAAGAATGACTTATGTTTACTTTTTACATCTCAAATCTGATGTAGTACCTAATTTTGAGAATTTTCTCAATTACATAGATACACAATTCCATGCTATTATACAAAATGTGAGAACTGGCAATGCCAAGGAATTGTGTGAGGGTTCTATGAAGATTTTATACTTGAAAAGAGGGATAGAACATCATAAAAGTTGCCCTGATACACCATATCAAAATGGTGTAGTTGAGAGAAAGCATAGACACTTACTAAAGACAGCCAGAGCTCTCTATTTTCAATCTAAATTTCCTATACAATTTTGGGGTGAATGTGTAGAATGTGCAACTCATTTGATTAATAGAGTCAAATTTTCTGTGTTAAAGCATATTAGTCCATATGAAAAGCTATTCGGAGTGAATCCTTCATTGGATCACTTGCGGGTGTTTGGTTGCTTATGTTTTTTTTGTACTCTGAAACAACAAAGAACTAAGTTTAATCCTAGATCATAACCCCATGCTTTCATTGGTTATTCACCTAGACAAAAAGCTTACAAAGTTTTACATTTAACCACCCTCAAAATCCATATTTCTAGAGATGTTGTTTTCATGAACAACATCTTCCTTTTCACTATCAAACTTCCAAATTACCTTTTCAGTTTTTCCTTCCTACAACCACAGATTTCATTTCCTATTTGGATTCTGATCCTATTGCTCATATTTTTCAACCTATTTCTGATCTTATCTCTACCATTACCCCAGATTCACCTCCTATACCTTCTTTTACACCAAATTCTCCTCATACATCTTCTTCTCCTTCTTCAGATTCTGTTAACCATTCCACCTCTACACATCTTCTTCCTACCAGTCCACCATCTATTTGATCACCTCCTATATCGACTACTGTTCCTACTTCATCTAATCTCATCGATATTTCCCTTCAACTTAGAAAAACTACAAGAATTTCTAGGCTAACAGCTCACTTTCAAGATTTTATTTGTAAACTTCCCTCTTCCACGCATTGGTGTAATCTCATTAGTTATCATCTTTTGCCTACATCACATCAAGCTCTTTTTTATACTATTTCTTCTTTAAAAGTACCAACCATTTATGCTCAAGCTGCCAAAGATCCTCAATGGTTGCTGCTACGGAAAAGGAAATACAGGCTCTTGAACACAACCATACATGGATTCTTGTTGATTTACCTTCTCAAAAGAAACCTATAGGATGTAAATGGGTTTTCAAAATCAAATTGAAGGCAGATGGCTCTGTTGAAAGATTTAAAGCAAGGTTGGTTGCTAAGGGTTATACTAAAAAATTTGGGGTTGACTATCAAGATACATTATGTCCAGTTGTTAAAATTAAATGGCAACTGTGAGATGTATTTTGGCTGTTGCTTCACATAGGGATTGGCCTCTCTATTAGTTAGATGTTAATAATGCCTTCCTGCATGGTGATGTCACTGAAGAAGTCTATATGCTAGTTCCTGAGGGTGTGCCCAATCCTCACCACAAAGTGTGCAGACTCATTAAATCTCTCTATGGTCTTAAACAGGCTTCTAAGCAGTGGTTCGCCAAGCTTGTCACTGAGCTTTTATCATTGGGATTTCTCTAATCTAAGAGTGATTATTCTCTTTTCATTCACACTTCTTCTTCAATTATTACCATTGTAGTTGTCTATGTGGATGAGATCATATTCATAGGAAATGATTCACATTGCATTTCAGATCTCAAAGCTCATTTCGATCAAGTTTTTAGCATCAAAGATCTTGGCATTCTCAGTTTCTTTCTTGGATTGGAAGTTGGTTATCTCTCTACTGAGATTTGTCTTTCTCAGAAGAAATTCACCAGAGTTGTTGTTAGCCTATCCACCCACTTCTACCAAGCCTGTAGTTACTCCACTTCCTCTACATCTCAAGTTATCTTCCTCTGAGGGTGATCTATTTGAAGATGCTACCCTTTATAGGTGTATTGTTGGGAAACTTAATTTCCTAACTCATACTAGGCCCGATTTGGCTTATACAGTTCAACACCTCAACCAATTTTTACAATTTCCTAGAGTGCCTCATTATCAAGCTCTTCAGCATACTCTTAGATACATAGCCTCTACTGTTGGTCAAGGTATTATCTTGAAGGGTACATATCACCTCACACTCCAAGCTTTCTCATATTTTGATTGGGGTGCTTGTTTGGATAACAGAAGATCTATATCTGGTTATCTCATGTTGCTAGGTCAATCTCCAGTTAGTTGGAAGTCAAAGAAGCATAATATTGTCTCTAAAAGTTCATATGAGGCAGAATATAGGGCAATGACAGCTGCTGCTTCAGAAATTACTTGGCTTGTTAGACTATTGGAAGAGTTGGGTGTCTCCTCTCTCAAGCCTATCACTCTCCACTGTGATAACCAAAGTGCAATCCATATTGCCAAGAATCCCATTCACCATGAAAGAACTAAACACATTGAGGTAGATGTGTATTTTACCAGGGATAAGGTTTTGGAAGGTTTAATTCAGCTTACTTATCTTTCCACTCACTCTTAGCTAGCTCATGTGTTCGCCAAAGTCTTGCCTTCTCCTCAATTTTCTCAATTGCTTTCCAAACTAGGCATGTATCCCATGTCTAGTTTGAGGGGCGATGTTAAGTATACACAACTAGAAGACTGAAGGTGCACCACAAGCTGCATGCTCCTAGCAACACTACATCTTTTCTCTTTTAAATAATTCTGTTAGAAGAATAACTGATTTGCTTATGTCATAACCTCTATATAAATAGAGCAATGTAATAGATTCTATTCATTCAGTTAATTAGTTCATTCTAACTAAATAGCTACGTAGTTTTCCTCTCCATGATTCTCTGTCAAACTCTCTTTGTAACCTTCTCTATTAATTATGAAGCTCACATATGATAATGAATGAAGTTGATCAGTTTTGATCATACTTTAACACCATATGAAGAGTCTGGGTGTCCTAAATTTCTTTCTCGGCGTTAAGATAACTTATAACTCCTTAGACTTGTTTTTTATGTCAGCTAAAGGATCTTTTGACATAATTTCGAAGGTCAATCTTCTTGGTGCTAAGCAAACCAGCAAGATAATGAAGTAGCAAATGAAACAGGGGTGCCTCTAATCAAAGTCCGAGCCTTATCACCATCTGCTTCGACAATCAGTGTACTTGGACTTTACTTGACCAAACCTTGCTTAATCATTCCACGCACATACCGGATTTCTTCTAAGAGTCTCGACAAAAGCATGGGGATGCTGAACTACAAGTTGTGCGATATTGAAAGGGTACTATAAGTCAGAATATTCTCTTTGCTTAGATAATGATTTATCCTATCAAATATGTTGTGATTATAATTAGGCCACTTGATCATTAATTTAACATTCTTTGATTGGTTGGCTTGTGTTCTTAGGTCAATTGCCTATTCCATGAAAAACTAAGGGTCTGTGCGTTATCGTATTTTGTTTTAAGTTATCAGTTTTTTTAAAACTACAAACCAAAATATGATCGAAATCAGAAAAAGTAGTGTCTAGTTTTAGTTTTCAAAATAAGCATGATTACTATGAGTATGATCAATTTTAATTTTATAATACTACTTATTTTATATGACTCTAAAATCATAAAAACCAAAAATTGGAACTGAAAGTGATACCGAACGGGCCCTAAGACGTTTGTTGCACGTTCTTTAGTTGAAGTTGCATATCTTTCTAGGTTGCCATTACTTGTGCAATAACGAGCGTGTTGTTGAGTTTAGGTATTGATCATCTCAATGCTATTCATTTTTTCTATGATAGTCAGTCTCGCTTTATGCTAATTTTTTCTAAGTATTCTAAAAGCGTTTTACGGTCGACTGCCATTTTATTTGTGATGGTATACACGACTACACGACTATACGAGGGCTTATTGCATGGTCTTATGTTTCAACGACAATCAAGCTAAACAAAACTTTCCCAAAGTTTAGGGGAAGAGTCGAAGAGACACTCTAATCCATTCAAGTTGTACATTTATGATCGCATGCTCTACTTTGAGGGATGTTAGATATATCTTACCTATTTATTGTTATTATCATTCCTAACTCTAATACGAATAGGAAGATATGATATATTCCCTCCGTTTTTCAAATGATTTCTCAATTTTTCGTTTTTGTTTGTCTCGATTACATTTTCCATTTTCTTATTTGGATATCGTTCAGCAATTATAATATTGTTGCCCTCACATAAAGCACTTGGCCCCATATTCTCTCTCTTAATAAACAATTCTAAATAATACTCACTAGTCACTACCTTACTTTTCATTATAAAATAAAAATTAAGGCCCCACACCAACCTCCCTCCCTAAACTTTGTGCCTAAAAGAAATGAGAAATCCTCTATGAGACGAAAGGAGTAATATTTTGATAGTTGTATTGATTTAAGACTTTTTTTCCCGAATTTATTATCATGGGCTTTCATAAATACTTCTATATAATTAGTTAATCAAGCACTTAGGGATGGCAGGCGGGTAAAATTTGGTGGGTTTCGCACCGCATCCGCCCCAGTTGGGGCGGGGATGGGTATAGGTTTAGTGGGTGGTGGGTGGGTATGGGTATGAAAAGCTCTACCCGCTATAGGTAGTGGGTAGGTGGTGGGTATGAGAGTAAAACCGCCCCGCATCCGCCTGCCCCACATCCGCCCGCCCAATACCCACCTATTAATTTTTAGAAATTTTATTTTTACCATATAATCTAAAAGTCCAAAACCCACCCATCATTTTAATTTTTTTTAAATTAAAGCTATACAAATTACAATTTAATGATTTGTAATTACTGATTACTCCCTTACTGCCTTATTGCCTTACTCACTTACTGCCTTTTCATTGTAGAGGATGGCAGGAACTTTTTGGGTTGATGATTTTGGGCTTTTAGCTGAAATTGGCTTGCTAAAAAGCATAAAATGAATTAAATGTTCGCGGGTAACGGGCGAGTAACAGGCGGGTATGGGGCGGGTAAACTCAGATGGGTAAACCTAGGTGGGTGGTGGAGGTGGGGATGGTTTTGGGGTCATACCCACGTGGGCAGGCGTGGGTATGAGATCTTTACCCACCATGGGTGGTGGGTAGGTGGTGGGTATGAGAATTTAGGTGGGTATGGGTATGGGGGAGGGGTCCCGCACCCGCCTGCCCATTTTGCCATCCCTGAAGCACTTCAATTTTAATTTTTGTACGGTCAATTTTCACCGGGTCCCGATCCGAAAATGGATTTAATTTGGTCCACCTCCATTTTCCACAAGTTTCAGTCCAAATCGTCAGTCCGATCCCTTTTTGGACCGTTGAACACTACCTCTACTTATTTTTTGTGCGAAAATTGAAGGAGAAAAAGAAAACTGGACTTGGTCGAGTTGTGCAAAGTTCTAATCCAACATGACATTTCTATATAATGACCAAACAAGTAAAATAATTTAGCATGCAATGATAAATTACCCACTCCTGGTTTTAGTGTTGGTTTGGTGTGGGACCCACTGCTAGTGAAGTGCCGTTTAATTACCCTCCTATGGGGCAGCCAGCGCCTCCTAGGTCTATGATTAGGAGGCCCTCTACGGATCCTTCGGCCCGACGTGATGTATGGGGTTGCGGCTGCTCCCTCGCCGTCGTCTGCTTGGCACTTGGCAGAGTGTGGCAGACTGGGCACCCTGGTGCGGATGATGGCTCTTATGGGGGTGCTGCCAGTGCCACTAGTGGCCAGCCTAATCTCGATGGCCAAAGATAATTTTTTTTAGTGGAGTTTTTGTGTTTGGAAATCTTTAAAATGTTTTAAGTGCTTTGTTTGAAGGAGACTGATGCTTCATATGACCCTTTCTATTTTATGGTTGATTGTGTTATTGCAAAGAGCCAAAGAGGGTTTGCTTTGGCTTTACTTTTTCTACTCCAGAGTTTGTTGTTGATTTGGGTTTAAATTACTAGCAATTTTATTGTCAATAGTTAGCATTCTATGTGTAATGGCCAATTGGGGAGCCTAGTAGAAGAGGGTATTTAACTATATTAAACTCCTGTGCATTTCCAGAAGCATGCAGCTCTAGGATGAAAGATCATACACGTCACAATTGCTTTATTTCTTGTGCAATTCGCCAAAGTCGTGCAACCAATTATCACGAATTACCACGACACATAATACTTGTTGAGTACCAACATGCTGCCCACGAATTACCACTTAGAATCATTCTAAGCTCCGTCCATAGTCGTGCAACCAATTATCTTCAACGACTAATTAATAAAAACATAATAATTAGCGCGGCAAGTCACAATACAATATATAAGTTTACCAAATGTTGATGGATTACAACAGCTTGTCTTTCCTTCAGTATTCATCAATCGTAAACATGGGTCTCATGCGCCTCCGTTCCTTGTGCACTTTGCTTCTTTTGTCATCACTAGCTATGGCATCAGCTAGCGAGTACCGCACTTACCAACCGGATGAAACTTCATCATACACTTCATCTCCAGTTTACAATCCATCTCCTGATTACGAGGCATCATCATACACAAATACCCCAGTTTATAGCCCATCTTCAAAGTACGAGACACCCTCATACGTTCAAACCCCAGCATATGCCCCCTCTCCTAAGTATGAGACACCATCATACACCAAAACTCCAGTCTACACTCCTTCTCCCAAATATGAGACTCCATCATACATCTCAACCCCGTCTTACAGCCCTTCGCCCAAGTATGAGACCCCTTTATACACACAAACTCCCGTCTACAACCCCTCTCCAGATTATGAAACTCCATCATACTCTCCAACCCCATCTTACAACCCTTCTCCTAAGTACGAGACCCCATCATACACACATACCCCAATTTACAACCCTTCTCCTAAATACGAGACTCCATCATACTCTCCAACCCCATCTTACAACCCTTCTCCTAAGTACGAGACCCCATCATACTCTCCAACCCCATCTTACAACCCTTCTCCTAAATACGAGACTCCATCATACACCCCAACCCCATCTTACAACCCATCTCCCAAGTACGAGAAGCCATCATACACACAAACCCCAATCTACAACCCTTCTTCGAAATACGAAACTTCATCATACACCCCAACCTCATCTTACAGCCCTTCTCCGAAATACGAGAAACCATCGTACACAGAGACTCCAATCTATAGTCCTTCTTCTAAATACGAGAATCCATCATATACCCCAACCTCTGTTTACAAACATTCTCCTAAGTATGATTCACCCAAGTATGAGACCCCATCATACTCCCCAACACCAGTATACAACCCCTCTTATGAATATGATATCCCGTCATACACGAAAACCCCAATCTACAAACCATCTCCCAGTTATGTGACTCCGTCATATCCAACTACTCCATCATACAGTCCTTCTTCTAAGGTCTTGTCTAAAATTTATGGTGTACAAGGTGTCATTTATTGTAATTCATGTTATGACTTCACACCAATAGAAGGTATGTTCTTTCTCAATTATAAGCATATATTTTTTTACAAATCTAAAAATGATAGTGACATATAAAAATAGTTGTAATTGTTCTTACACATTGGATCATTTAAAACAGGGTTATAATAATAAAAATTGCAATCTTTTTAATGAGAACCCCTAGCTATACAATTTATACAAGTGATAACAGGATGTTGTTGTGAAATTAATACGGTTTACAGATCTTCCAGTATAACTACTAGTCCTAACTCTAAGGAAAGTTGTGCTAAAAATAAAATTTTAACTCATTGCAAAATTGTACAATGTGAAATACTTTTGTTATATATACTATGACCTTTTCGATTAGTTTTGCAAAATAGTATGAAACTCACTAACGACATAATATTTCAAGTTTATTTTATTGGAAAACATATAATAATGTCGTATATGACAACATATCTAAAATTTCATAAAGTTTAGAAAAACCTATGCAAAAACAGTCATATAACTTCCTTTTTTGTTCTTCCTTTCAAGTTTATCTTAGTATCATAAAACATAATAATAAACTAAAACCATTCACTAAACATAAAAGTATAGTATAATATAATATATATATATAGACATTATTATCAAAATTATTTAACAAATAATGTTAATTCTTGAATTTGATTGTGAGCAGGAGCTGTAGCCAAAATTTCTTGTGAAGCAAAGAGTAAGGATGGATACAAGGGAGCCAAATTCTCCATGTTGACTCCCAAAACAGATAAAAATGGTTACTTTTTAGCTACATTTACTCCCGAGCAACTTGGTGACTACTTAAAGCCAAAAGATTGCAAAGTTTATCTTGAAAGCTCTCCATCATACACATGTAATGTTGCTACCAACGTGAACCTAGGGATAACAGGGGCTCCTCTAACTTATCCCCAACATGTTGCCAACTACAAGAAACAATACGCCTTGGAGCTATACTCTATTCCACTTTTTGCTTATACATCAAGTGAAAAATGTGAATATTATCCAACACACCACAAAACACCTGTTTATGCACCTCAATCAAGTTACACTCCAAAATCAAGTTATAAGGCTCCAACGTACACTCCACCAACCTACACTCCAAAATCAAATTACAAGGCTCCATCAAACACTCCAACCTACACACCAAAGTCGAGTTATGAGGCTCCATCATACACTCCAGTAAGCTACACACCCAAATCAAGTTACAAGGCTCCATCTTACACAGCGCCAACCTACACTCCAAAATCAAGTTACAAGTCTCCATCATACACCAAAGAAACCTATATTCCAAGCTATGAAACTCCATCGTACACTGCTCCAAAATCAAGTTATGGAACTCCAAGTTACCTTCCCAAATCCGAGGAAAAAAGTCCCACCTACACCAATTATGGATACTAAGAAAATAAATATTATAATTTAATTTGATTTTTTTTCTTATGCAATTATTTATAGTTCAAGATATTCGAGAAATGTACTAACATTGTGACATTTGTATTGAATACAAGATTATACCATTTCTAGGTGAATCATTATATGAGAATTTGAAGTTGTGTTCCTTCTTTTGTCTGTCTTTTTACACTATATTTTGAGAAATACAAGAAAAAGAATTTCGTTATGCAAATATTTACTTACCTAATTGATATATAAATAAAAATATATTTTGTGTTTCCTTGAAGATAAAATCATAAATGAACAATGAGTTGTTAATTATCTTGTGATTCTTGTAAAATCCTTCTTTTGAGATAATCAATTTGATTTAGTAACTAGTGATCATCATATCTTACATATAGATGCATTTAATGTCGATACTACACCCACCGAGCCACGCACACCCATCGCAGCACCTCTCTCCTCTGCATTGTGTATGCGTCCCTTACTCTGATTCGCTTTGATGACTATCGTCCTCCCAAAAGCCAAAATTACAATTGTTGTGGTCTTTATTGTGGCTTTACCTACCTATTCTCCTAGTGTATTAGTGATATTTATGTATCATTTATGTAAACCTCGAAGCAATTCCAAACTACACCTCAGCGGCCACCTTACTCTCAAAATCCACAGCCACAACTATCGACTCAATGCATAGGAAATTCTTTTGGAACCAAACTCCTGGAAAGGAAGCTATACCACTAATCGCTTGGGATAAAGTTTGTACCCCAAAATGTCTAGGGGGTTTAGGTTTGAGGAAAACCTTCCCACTAAATCAGGCATTTCTAGCTAAGTTAGCTTGGAAAGTGATGTCAGAACCGGATAACCTCTGGGTTAAACTTGTCAGGCAAAAATACCTCAAAAACACCTCCATCTTTAAATACGCACCAAAACCAACACACTCTACCATTTGGAGCAAGATAATGGAAAAAAGAGACATCATCAGGAAAGGCATTCGATGGAAAATAGGCGATGGGGCCTCTATCCTCATTTGGCTGGACAATTGGGTTACGAACCGTTCCCTATACGAGATCCTAGAGCCCGATCCCAGCTCTATCAATATGCACCTAACTTTAAATGAGTTCATCACCTGTAATAAAACTTGGGACTACCCAAAGCTGGCAACTTTAGTCCCTACTAACATACTTGACCTAATTAGAGGTATTCCTCTACCCCAGAGCCCTTTCAGAGACACTTCGATATGAGGTTTGTCCTCCCATGGCGAGTTCACAATCAAATCCGCAAACTGGTTAGCCCATAATTTGAACTTTGACGCCCCTAAATGAGAATTTAGGAAAATTTGGAAGCTTCAAATACCCCCTAAGCTCCAAATCTTTCTTTGGCAACTTCTTCACAAAGCCATCAGTGTTCGTGCGATCCTTCATCAAAGGAAAATTATCCCTTTCCACACCTGTCCGGTTTGCGAAATGGGCGACCCGGAAACCATTGATCACTTATTCCTCCACTGCCATAACATTAGAAAAATTTGGGATCTCCCAGAGGTCCTACAATGATCTAGCACCTTTAGTAGACATTCTATCCCAGCTACTTTTCGTCATCACCTTAAAGATAAAGGTTCTACGTCCAAACTCTCCTTCATTCTCTGGAGCATTTGGAAAGAAAGAAATGATATAGTCTTCAACGACTCACGCCTCAACATACATAGAATTTACCATCGTGCTAGACTGTACCATTATGAATGGGAGATGCGTACCCACTTCGATGATTTCGCTCTGCACCCATCCAATTTGAGTTCCCTAACCCCCAACGCCCCCATTACTCCCACAAACGCCACCACACGTCCACCCATTCTCATTTCCTGGTCCCCCTCCTCCAGGGACTATCAAGCTAAACTTCGACGACTCTGTCAAAAACAACAACGCAGCAGCAGGATACATCCTCCGAGATCATACTGGTCATGTAATCAAAGCAGAAACCCACAACCTAGGCAACACAAATGTCTTGGTAGCCGAAGCTACTGCCCTTCACCGCGGGCTCCTCCAGGCCTCCATCTTCACAACCTCTTCTCTTATCATCGAGGGTGACAACCTACTAGTTATTAATGCAGTCAATGGCAAGTGCAATACCCCATGGCAAATAGGCAACATCATCGATGACATCAAGCTCCAGCTCCAAAATTTTCAAGAAGTCCACACCAACAACATCTATAGGGAAGGCAATCGTGTAGCAGATTGGATAGCAAATGCAGGTCACTTAGTGGTAGATTTTATGTGTATCTCATATTGGAGTGGTTCTGAACTCTCAGTCTTACTTTGTAACGATAGTTTAGGAGTTACCCTCGAGCGGAGGGTCTCCTAACTATCCCCTACTTTCTCCTTACCTTTATAAAAAAAATTGTAAAGTTATATATTTTTGATAGGTTTCCTTATTTAGTTTGGGACTTTATAGTAAGTAGGGTTAGGGTTGTTGGAAATAAGCCTCAAAGTTTGTGTCTCACATGGGTGGGTTAAGAGCAATTTCCTTAGTATTTCAATGTCAACATTTTTCCTTTGTTTATAAAGTACTTGCATCCCACATAGGAAGATAGTGGGTTTGTTGCATGGTTTATTTATCCCCTTACCATTGTAACTCTTGTTTGGATACTAGAGACTATACTCTAGGAACCACCACACACATGCGCGCGCGCGGGCCGGGCTCGGGCACGGGTCGTGGGCTTGTGGCGTTGGCACGACGCATTCGCGGTGTGGGTGTGTATCATATTAGTTTTGAGAGTGCCATTTTTGTCTCCCACTACTGCTATATATATCCCTTCTCTGGTTAGCACAAAATACACAGGAAATTACTTCTCTCAATTTTACTCTCTCTAAAATCTTTTCTTTCAATTCGGGTTGTCTCTGTCACTCCAACCGTCTGCTTGTGAGTGCACACGAACGGACGGTGCTGTGCTAATCTTGGAGGGTGGTCTCCGGGAGGTAGTTTGCACCCGTGCTGCGGCAAAATCACCTTTAAGGACAGTGGAGGTCTCCACGACACAGTGCTCATCTCTTTTACGTTTTCCATACTTTAAGTAAGATTGTTCTCATCTCTTTTTTCAGTCTCCTTGCGCAATTAGTTTCAACAATCTTAAAGGTGGTTTTCGAGTTTCTGTTATCATGGCTTTGCGTAACTCCATTCCTGACATGTCTGAGATTGAGTCCTTGGATGGGAAAAATTATAAACGTTGGGCTGTCAGGGTTAGATTCTACTTAGAACAAATTCATGTTGCTTATGTTCTTGACGATCCTGTTGTCCCTACTGATGAGACCGAAAAACTGGCCTATGAGACCAAATTTGCTAAGGATGACAGAACTTGCAAGGGGATGTTACTTCACTATATGTCCAATGCTTTACTTGACATTTATATGACTTTTAACCATGCTAAGGACATTTGTGATACCTTAGAAAAGAAGTATGATGTTGATGATGTTGGGACCAAACGCTACTATATTAGTAAGTGGATGGCTTTTAAGGTAGACGATGACAAACCTATTTTAGACTAAGTTCATGAGTTTGAAACCCTTTGTACCAATATTGTTGCTGAAGTATTATTTGTGAGTACACCCAGGCTATTGTCCTTATTGAGAAACTGCCCTCCTCTTAGAAGGACTACAAGAACCAACTCATGCATAAGAGGAGAGACCTTACCCTTGAAGAACTTGTTGGACATCTGAAAATTGAGGAAGAAAACCGCCTTAAGGACAAACCTTCTAACAATTCTGTTTTTCCTAAAGCTAATCTTGTGGAGTCCAAAAACTCCAACTATAACAGGAACAAACACAAGGGAAAAGGCCCTTACAAAGGGGGCAACAACCTTAAGGCTCAAGGAGGAGTGCAGAAATACAAGTTCAAGGAACCTGCCACGAATGTGGAAAGCCTGGACAGAAAGCTGCTGACTGCTAGAATAAAAAGAAAGACAAAAACCAAGCAAACTTGGTAGAATAATCTGACACCATTGTTGCTGTTGTATCTGAAGTCAACCTTGCTGGAGACACCGCTGAATGGATCGTTGACACAGGAGCAACTAGGCACATTTGCACAACCGATCCATGTTTGACAAATATGAGAAGATGGAAGGTGAAAATGTGTTCATGGGGAACTCTGCATCAACAAAAGTCAATGGTAAAGGGAAGATCACTCTCAAACTCACTTCTGGAAAATTCTTATCTCTTACTAATGTACCATGTTCCTGAAATGCGTAGGAATTTAATTTCTGGTAGTCTGTTGATGAAAGCTGGTTTAAAGTTGTCTTTTGATTCTGATAGACTTGTCATTACTCGTAATGGGGAATTTATGGGAAAAGGGTTTTTGTAATGGGGGGCTTTTTACTTTGGATGCAACTGCTGAAATCATGAATAAATCTGGTTCTACTTCTTCTTATATTGCTGTGTCTATTGATTTGTGGCACTCTAGATTAGGTCATGTTAACGTAACCTATATTAAAAGGTTGAAAAATCTGAACCTCATTCCTAGACTCTCAGGTTCTGACTTTCCCAAATGTGAAATTTGTGTTGAAGCCAAGTATGCTAGGAAACCTTTCAAAATAGTTGAAAGGCAATCTGAACTTCTAGACTAGGTCACTGAGACCTAGGTGACTTTAAGAACTATGAAAGTCGAGGAGGGAAAAAGTATTACATTACCTTTATAGATGACTATTCCCGCTACACAGTAGTATACCTATTGAAATCCAAGGATGAGGCAGAAGAGATGTTTTTAAGGTACAAGGCTGAGGTTGAAAACCAATTGGATAGGAAAATCAAGAGACTTAGGAGCGATAGGGGAGGAGAATACGATCCTACTTCTCTAAAGACCTTTTGTGAACAAAATGGGATTATTCATGAGTTGACTGCCCCTTATACCCCTGAACAAAATGGTATAGCTGAAAGGAAGAATAGAACACTAAAGAACATGATGAATGCTATGCTGATTAGTTCTGGACTTCCTGATAACATGTGGGGGAAGCCATTTTATCTGCCTGTCATGTACTGAACCATGTACCCCATAAGAAACTAGATAAGACTCCATATGAGATGTGGAAGGGTCACATCCCAAATCTAAAATACTTGAAAGTGTGGGAGTGTCTTGCTAAAGTTGCCATACCTTCCTTTAAAAGGGATAAGATAGGACCAAAGACTGGTGACTCTATTTTCATTGGGTATGCTTGTCATAATGCTGCTTATCGTTTTCTTATTAAGGATGCTAGAGGCTCCTATGCTTGTGGTTCAATTGTCGAGTCGAGAGATGCTGAATTATTTGAACATGTTTTTCCTTTGAAATGTTTTTCTGTTGCTTCATGTTCCTCTACTGCTGATCATGCACTGCCTGTTAGTATTCCCTTAGTGACTAAACCTGCTGAGGAAGAACCTAGGAGGAGTAAGAGACCTAGAAAGGAAAGTAGCTTTGGGCCCGACTTTGTCACTTCCTTTCTTACTGAATCTTGTGTCTTGAATGAGAATCTCGTGTATGTCTTTATTTTGGAAAAGGACCCTAGAACCTATAGTGAGGCTATGAAATCTGTTAACGCTGTATTTTGGAAAGAGGCCATAGACAGTGAGCTAGAGTCCATTATGAGTAACAACACTTGCGAATTAGCAGACCTTCCTAGGGGTTGTAAGCCTATCTCTAGCAAATGGATCTTTAATAAGAAGCTAAAGCCTGATGGCTCCATTGATAAGTATAAAGCGAGACTAGTTGTGAGAGGTTTCAGTCAAAGAGAGGGGAATAGATTATTTTGACACCTATTCGCCAGTCACTAAGATTGCCACCATTAGAACCTTGATTGCTTTAGCTGCTATTCACGGCCTAATAGTACATCAAATGGATGTTAAGACTGCTTTTCTAAATGGTGACCTTGAGGAAGAGATCTATATGGGCCAACCTGAAGGTTGTGTAGTCCCTGGACAAGAACAAAAGGTGTGTAAGCTAGTAAAGTCTCTTTATGGTTTAAAACAAGCCCCTAAACAATGGTACCAAAAGTTTGATAGCACCATAACCAGTTTGGGTTTCTTGTAAACGAGGTGACACTTGTGTATATGCTAAGAGTGACTCCTGAGGTTGTGTAATAATTTGCCTTTATGTTGATGATATGTTGATCCTTGGGACTAGCTTAAATTTTGTGATTGAAGTAAAGGATTTCTTAAGTACTAGGTTTTAAATGAAAGACATGGGGGAGGCAGTACCTTATCTTGGGAGTAAAGATCCTCGGTCTTCTCATGGTTTAGCTTGAGTCAGGCCCACTATGTAGAAAAGGTACTTAGAAAGTTTAATTCATTTGAGGTTGACCCAGTTAAGACTCCTTATGATCCTAGTGTTCATCTAGTAAAGAATAAGGGAGATCCTGTGAGTCAATCTGAGTATGCCAAAGTAATTGGTAGTATTATGTATTTGATGAATTGCACTAGACCTGATGTTGCTTACACTATTAGTAGACTCAGTAGGTACACTTATAACCCTAGAAAAGACCATTGGGGGGTGCTTTGCGCAGGTTACTCAGATACCTTAGAAGAACCATGGATTGGGGCATTCACTTTTTTCTTCTCCTGCTGTCTTAGACGGGTATTGTGATGCTAACTGGGTATCTGGAAATGATGAGATTAACTCTACTAGTGGCTTTGTTTTTTACCTTGGTGGTGGGGCGATTCTTAGAAATCTTGTACTGCTATGTCGACTATGGAATCTGAATTTGTTGCACTTGAGTTGGCAGGAAAACGAGGCAAAATGGCTAAGGAATTTGCTGAATGATGTTCCATTGTGGGGGAAACCAGCTCCTTCAGTTGCATTGCATTGTGACTCTCATGCAGCTATTGCAGTGGCAAAGAACAACGTGTACAACGGAAAGAAAAAGACAGATTCGCCTCAGACACAAGGTTGTCAAAGATTTGATAAGCAATGGATTGTGATGACACTGGATATGTAAGGTCCGAAGAACCTTACGGATCCGAACACTAAAGGCCTTTCTAGAAATGTAATTGAGGATGCATCCAGAGAAATGGGACTGAGACCCATTTGAATGTAATAATGAAACCCTACTCCACGCAGTGGAGTTCAAAGAGCAACATTAAGTAATAAAAGCACTTATATTTTGTCTATCCCTCTTGTGTAAAGTTATGTTGTGAAGTGCATATCACTTGTGTTTGAGGAGTTGAGCAAAGGCTCTTAATGAACCCATATCCACAGTTGTGTTATCGTGTGTGGTGATACACACTTGATGGGATTCACCTACTTAGATGTGGAAGTGGGGCCTTCCTATGGCCAGGTCGTTTCTCTAGGGCATCTATAGACATCCAGGTAAGGCGTATGGCCAGTATAGGCGCCACATTGATCGGCGGGTATTTGATTCTGAAAGGGATGGATGTGTGGTTTAGATGAAGGCTTCAAGTTCTTTCAAGTTCAAGATGAAAATCACTTGTTTGAACGAGACTCCAGAGTCTATCTCACTAAGTGTTAGTCCAAGTCGCAAGACATTAACACCTATGCATTCTTCTTTTGCCAAATACCCGAATTGTTATTCTCTTCCTCTTCTCATTCCTAAACTTTGATTCTTGTGGGGGATTGTTTGAAATAAGCCTCAAAGTTTGTGTCCCACATGGGTGGGTTAAGAGCTATTTCATGAGTATTTGCAATGTCAACATTTTTCCTTTGTTTATAAAGTACTTGCATCCCATAGGAAGATAGTGGGTTTGTTGCATGGTTTATTTATCCCCTTCCCAATTGTAACTCTTGTTTGGATACTAGAGACTATACTCTAGGAACCACCACACACACGCGCGCGAGGGCCGGGCCGGGTTCGGGCACGGGCCGTGGGCGTGTGGCGTTGGCGCGACGCGTTCGCGGTGTGGGTGTGTATCTTTTTAGGGCCCATCTGTTTTGAGAGTTTGCGAGATTCTCAAAATCTCTTTGTAACAAAAATTCTTTGTTTCCCAGTTTGCTGCGTTTGACTTGCCGTTACTGCTGCCTTGATTTCCGCCAGTTATTCTCTTTAACGAATAACTGATCGCCGTTTTTCTCTCCCACTACTGCTATATATATCCCTTCTCTGGTTAGCACAAAATACACAGAAAATTACTTCTCTCAATTTTACTCTCTCTAAAATCTGTTCTCTCAATTCGGGTTGTCTCTGTCACTCCAACCGTCTGCTTGTGAGTGCACACGAACGGACGGTGCTGTGCTAATCCTGGAGGGTGGTCGTCGGGGAGGAAGTTTGCACCCGTGCTGCGGCTCGAAATCACCTTTAAGGACATTGGAGGTCTCCACGACATAGTGCTCATCTCTTTTACGATTTCCATACTTCAAGTAAGATTGTTCTCATCTCTTGTTTGAGTCTCCTTGCACAATTAGTTTCAACAATGGTTTATTTTTCCCTTGTATATAAACATTTTGAGTTTCGTACAATGAAGGCACGATTGTTTTCTCCCAACTACAAAACTTCACAAATCTTAACATGGTATCAAGAGCTTCTCTAGGTTAGAGAAAACAATTTTTTTTACTCGATCTAGTGTCAAAGACGTGATCTTTGGCAGTTCCTGTACTTTGTTCTTCTTTGTCTGCTATAGTTTTCTTTTTTCGCCTTCACCACCGTTCATCTTGTCTGCCGATGCTGGTCAAACACCAGCTCCTCCACCTGCTACTCGATATGAGCCTTTAACTCCTTAGTAGTTACATCGTTAGGAGGGTACCGGTTCCGTAATCAACCCTATTCTGTTAAAGGGCACAAACTATGATGAGTGGGTGCGGTCTCTTCGTAATAATTTGCGTGCCAAGAATAAACTAGGGTTCGTGGATGGCACCATTACTGAACCAAACCCTAAGTCTAAGGATTATGATCAATGGGGCATCGTAAATTCAATGTTAGTGGCTTGGATACACAACACTCTAGATGTTTCTATTCGCAAAACCGTGTCGTTTCCCGATAACGTGAAGGTGTTGTGGGATGATCTTCGTGATCGTTATTCTTTGCGTAATGGTCCACATATTCATGAACTTAAAGACATGATTAGTTCTTGCAAGCAACGTGGTCGTTTCGTTTCCGAGCATTATGGTGAGTTACCGTTCTTTGTGGGAGGAATTGGCTAGTGCCGTTAGATTACCTTCATGTACTTGTTCCGCGCGTCTGAGTATAAAGTTCTGTTGGAGAATGAAAAACTCCATCAGTTTCTGTTAGGTATTGTTAGCAAGAAGTATTGCGATGTTGCGCAAGGTTTATTATTATTGCTAGACCCTTTACCATCAGTCACATATGCTCATGGCAAGGCCCTATCGGCTGAGCGGCATCAAACCGTGTCGGAGGCTCATGATACTCGCACAGATGTCATTGGTTTTGCTGTAGATGGTGTTTCTTCCTCTCGGATTGTTAGTAGTGGGGAATCTCATATGTGTTCGCATTGTGGTCGTAAAGGGCAAGAAAAAGACAAATGCTTTGAACTAATTGATTGGTTGGAGTGGGCTGTCTCCGGTGGTCGGGGCTCGCGGTGGCGGTCCGGTAACAACCGTGGGTGTGGCAGCTTTGCGAGGTGCATGAACAGTCCAACAAGGTGGGACAAAAGCTCATGGTGCTGTTGACGTTGACAATTCTAATCTTCCTACACTTTCTGATTCACAAATTCACCAATTAATTGCTGGTTTGAATTCCTCAAAGTCTGCAAATACCAATACTCCTAAGTTGCACGGTAAGCTGATTTATGTCAATGGATTATCAATACGGGTTCGTCAAATCACATGTCGAGTAATCTGGATTTATTTTGTGAAATTCATGATATACCTTCGGAACCGTTGGTCTTCCGAATGGTAAAAGTACCACTGCCACTAAGGAGGGTCGTATTAAAATTAGCGACTATGTTATGTTAGACAATGTATTATATGTCCCTGCTCTTAGTTGCAATTTAATGTCCGTGTCTTAATTTCTCGAACAACAGAAATTTATTGTTATTTTACTAATAAGTTATGTGTTATTCAGGACCCGAGTTCGAGGAACATTATTGGAGCGAGAACGACGTAATGGGGTCTAATGTGTTCTATCCAGTTCGTCGTGTTCAAGAAAATAAGTCTGTTGTTCAAGACACTTTCATGTTATGGCATTGGCGTACGGGTCATCCGTCTATGAAAGTGGTCCACTTTTACCAGGCATAGCTAGTAGTATTAAAAATAATGTTTGTGATGACGATTGTCAAGTGTGTTTTTTAGCAAAGCAACCCCGTAACTCTTTTCCTTTAAGTATTAATAAAGCTTCCGATTTATTCTCCTTAATCCATTGTGATATGGGGGTTCTTATCAAAGTTCCCTCGAGCTGTGGCGCGCATTGTTTTTTAACCATTGTCGATGATTTATTCTAGAGCTACTTGGGTGTATTTAATGGTCGAAAAATACGAGGTTGGAACATTGATAAAGATTTTTGTGCTATGGCTAAAACACAATTTAACAAGCAAGTTAAGGTCATTAGAAGTGACAATGGGCAAGAGTTTATGTGTTTG